>LPNX010912343.1:3655-48134 GCA_001517045.1 Pseudotsuga menziesii | reverse complement strand
GCTATGGTGTATGCTCTACAGAAGTTCAGGCACTACCTGTTGGGTGCCCCATTCAAGATGTTCACTGACCACTCTGCTTTAAAGTACTTGGTCAATAAACCAGCATTAGGAGGAAGGATCTGTAGATGGTTACTCTTATTTTAGGAGTATGATTTTGAAATTATTGTAAAACCAGGAAAATTAAATGCCGGACCTGATCATCTATTGCGGATAGATTCAGGCGAAGAACCAAGTAATTTAGAGGACAATTTGCCAGATGCGCAATTATTTTCTATCCAGATCACAGATGATTATTACGCTGATATTATTCACTTTCTCACTACAGGGCGGGCACCTGTTGAGTTTACTAAACAACAAAAGAAACAGTTTGTTGTTAAAGCAACAGACTTCACTTTGATTGCAGGACATTTATATAAGCTAAGTCCAAATGAAGTCTTGCGTAGATGCGTTATGCCACACGAAAAAGAGGCCATTATCAGAGAAACACATTCAGGTGCTGCAGGAGGTCATTTCGCAGGAAAGCCGACTGCTCAGAAAATCCTAGCTATAGCATTATGGTGGCCTACTTTGTATAAAGACACTAAGGATTTTTGCAGATGCTGTGATATATACTAGAGGGTAGGAAAACCTTTGCGGAGAGATGAAATTCCGCTGTGACCATAGATTACGTTGCGGGCATTTGACAAGTGGGCTATAGATTTTGTGGGTCCTATTAACCCACCCGGGAAATGAACTGGTGAGAGATACATCATCACAGGAACAGAATACCTCACCAGGTGGGCGGAGGAAAAAGTAGTAAGGAATTGTGATGCTGCTACAGCTGCACAATTCATCTTTGAAAACATCATAAGCAGATTTGGATGTCCAGTAATCTTGATGAGTGATCAAGGCACACATTTTCTGAATCGTACTATTGAGGCCTTGACAGAGGAATTTTAGATCCAGCACCATAAGAGCACTCCCTACCATCCTCAAGCTAATGGTACGGTGGAGGCCTTTAACAAGATTCTAAAAAATGCCCTTACTAAGATCTGTAACAGCCAAAGAAATGATTGGGACCTCAGAGTTAATGTTGTATTATGGGCTTATAGGACTACATGCAAGAAACTTATAGGACACACACCTTTCAGCTTGGTGTATGGATAAGAGGCTGTTATGCCTATGGAATATATTATTCCCAGTTTAAGAGTTGCTCAAATTACTGAGATAGCTGATACAGATACAATGAATGAAAGGCTAGCGCAGCTGCTTGCCTTAGAGGAAGACAAATTCATCGTAGGATTCCATCAGAAAGTGCAGAAGGCATGAGAGAAAGCTTGGCATGACAAACACGTTAAGAGCAAGAGTTTTCAGATAGGAGACCTAGTGCTCCTGTATGAAAGTAATTTTGTTAAGTTTCCAGGAAAGTTCAAGATGCATTGGTTGGGGCCATATAAGCTTTAGTATGTTACAGAAGGAGGTGTCGTTCAGCTCAGCAAACTGAACGGGGAGCTTCTTCCCACTTTGATTAATGGCAGTAGACTTAAGCTTTATAGTGATAGCTACTCCACCTCCTAGCCCTAACTCAGACAGTTTAAAGCAGTGTAGATGTCCAGTGTAGTTGAAAGGAGGCATCACACCAATAATTAGTCTACACCGGCAGGTAAACAGTTTTAAGTATTCTAAGTATAAGGAATCACATGAGGAAATTTTATTTTGTGCAAGACATAGGATGCTTGCGGGGAAAAAGAAAAAGGTACAAGTATGAGGAATCACATCAGAAAAGTGTATGTTGTGCAAGTCATAGGATGCTTGCGGAGTTTTTGTTTTTTTTGAACATTGTGGCGTTCATACCAACACTTTGGTTTGAGACAATGCGGTGTGTAATCACAGCAATGCGATGTTCCTAGTACCACGTAGATGATTTTGAAAAAATGTAGAGGGCTAGTCACTTCGCCCTCTGACAAGTAGTTAATCCAGATATGACAACTATACGTTGCCCTATATTTGGAAACAGTATAATGATTTGTCCAGATTTGATAAATCTTTGACAAGACCAGTGCACAATTAATGAGGATCGAAACGATGGGTGTTGTCTTGTCCATGCAATTAATACCATCGACGGGTCTAGCCAAATGACCGTTGCTTCAAATACTATCACCTTCGTTACAAATTCAGAAGATCATTCATTTAGAAGGGTTATTTTTGCGATTCTGAGAGTATAGAGCAATTTGTAAGAGTTTCCCCTGTGAAGAGATACTGCAGTTACAGAGTGCTGTTTTTCTCGAATTTTGCAGCCATTGCCAGTTCAGAGTATTGCACTGAGTGGTTTCTGTCCGAGACAGAACCTTTAGAAGATATTGTGCAAAGATTCCAGCGTGGTGGCCTTGTGTCCGCTATGACAACGCTGCCCAGGGTTGTGAAAGTAGGTACATCATAGGTCAAACAGCCGCCAAGGATGAGGAGTCAAGCCCAAGATATAGAAGATGTCATCAAAGTATTTACTGCAGAGAAGCAGAAAGACGAGAAGATCACTGAAGATAAGAAAACAGAGCAAAAGAGATACAATTTAATAACCTGCTTCAACCATCTCAGGAACAAATTGCAAAGCTGGTCGATGTGGTTGAGAAGAAGGTTAAGGAGTTCACTACAAGCAAAAGTGATATTGATGTTACAGAAGACTCCAGCATTAGTCAAGCTATGCTTGAAATGGAACAAGAGTGTGTCGAAGTTATGAACAAAGAAGTCACAGGACTTCACGAGAGATTTACAAAGACTTCGCAGGAAGCCAAGGAGAAGCTGCAGCAAGAGAAACCAACTGTTAGTGGCTCAGGGACGAGCCACAAGTAAGTGTTAGGGGAATGTTGGAGCAGGGCCCCGCAGCTACAGGAAAAGCTACTTAATCAGAAGAATAAGTCAAAGGAAACAGTACCTAAGTGGCCAAGAAGAGAGAGCTCAACCACTGCACTTAAGGCAGTGGCGAAGATAGGAGGGCTCAACTACCTTCATAAAGGAAAAGTAGCAGCGGGCCGAGGTATTGAAGACAAAGGACAGAAGAGGACTATACAGGAATCGAAACCCATACCCATGATCAGCGGCGGGAAGCATGGAAGACTGCAGAAAGATGTGGTGTGACGGTAAGCGGCAGCCCACGGTATAGATGCGTCGACTGTCATGGTTAGGGTTTTTGGGTTACTGTTGGGAAAGGCCCACAGTGTTGTAATAGAGTGAAACCTTTGAGCCACCTATATAAGAATGTATTTTGTATTGTAAAAGGTTAGACAGTTGGTCAGTTAGTTAGAGAGTTAGACAGTAGAGAGAAAGATAGTTGTTCTTTGAGTCGATCTCTGGTTCTATTGTTAAGTCTGTAGTTATCTTACGATAACCAGTAGCTGGCTCCTTGAGCATGAATGTAACAATCCACAGGGATTGACAGTCCATAGGGATTGAGAGAGAGAGAGAGGAAGAGTATATTGTAAGAAGGGAATATAAGAGGAAGAAGAGATCTAAGAGAGAAGGGCTCCCGGTTGTGTGTGTGGAGTTTCCTAGAAAATCTCAGGCTGCATACTAGGTTGCAGCGGAACTGTGTTTACTCTCTCAAGACATAATATAAAAACCAGTTCCCATGGACGTAGCTTCCCCCCTGGAAGTGAACCACATAAAACCCATGTGTTGTGCGACTGTTCTTGTGATTGTGTTTTACCTGTTTTCTATCTGTTATCTGTTACATAAATGTTGCTTATCAGTGATGAATGTATTTATGTTATGCTTCAGTTATAGTACATAGAAGGTTAAAAGCAAGTTAAATGTATCAAGTAGCCTGTGTATGAGTTTACCAATGCTTGATTCATGATAGTTGACAGTTACAGCGTAAAGTGACTCCAGTATATGAGTTCCGCGAGTTCAGTATAGATGGTGTTAGAGTGTTAAATGATAGAGTTTAAGTGAGTGGTTTAACACCATTGTGAAGACTAAGAGAGTCATTTCACAAGAAGGAGGTCGCAGGACCTTGAGAGTGATACACATATTGACCCTCATTATAGGACATATTATAGAGTATAAAAGTGATATCGCATCATCTGGGGAGCTGCAGTGTGAGATATCGCAGGGAAGGAGCTCAGCAGGAGAGTAAGTTTGTGCATCGCCAGAGAATATGCGATGCGATAAGAGTCCACTCCCTATCAGCGCCAGCTAGAAGGAGAGATTGTCCTCATAGAGAGATCCTCTTGGCTAAGAAGAGTCATGAGACCCTATGATGCTACAGAACCTGGTTGAAGACACCTGAGTCTTCAGCCACCCCATTTAAGATCACTTCGGGTGAGACTTCAGGCCGCTCCGCGGTCTGTCGCTGAAAGGGCCAGTGAGCTAGGGGTTTTGTTGGTACAGTAAAGTAAACCCGGGTCTGCCCATTCAGAACCAACAACAACTACTAAAATTTTGGATATTCCTGTTGAAATTCAAGATATTTTAAATTAGTTTCATGATATAGTAGTGAATGATTTACCAATTAAATTTCCACCTAAGAGGAGTATCAGTCACCATATTGACTTGATACCAGGATCAAATTACCAAACAAGGATGCATATAGAATGACACCTCAGGAAAATGAAGAAATTAGAAACCAAGTGTGGGAGTTATTAGATAAAGGACTGATCAGAGAAATCCTTATCCCATGTGTTGTACCAACAATTTTAATCCCAAAGAAGGATGGAACCTAGAGGATGTGCACTAATTCAAAAGCCATCAACAAAATAACAATCAGATATAGATTTCTGTGCCTAGAATATATAATTTATAGGACTATGTAAAGGGTGCAAGGTATTTTTCCAAGATTGATTTGAAACGTTATTACCATCAAATCAGAATCAGAGAGGGAGATGAGTGGAAAAAAACATTCAAGACAAACAACGGATTGTATGAATGGATTGTCATGCCATTTGGCTTATCAAATGCAACAAATAATTTTATGAGATTAATGAATGGGGTGTTGAAAGAATTTATTGGAAATTTTGTCATAGTTTATCTTCATTATATACTAATAGACAATCGGTACAAAGAAGAACATTTGAGGCACTTGAGTCATGTATTAAAGAAATTGCAACAGGAGAAATTGAGAATAAACTTGAAAAAGTGTTCATTTCTAAAGTCTGAACTTGTATATCTTGGTTTTTTCATTTTCGAGGAGGGATTAAAGATGGACCCTGAAAAAGTGAAAGCTATCCAAGGATGGCCTTCACCCGAGAAAATTTTTGAGGTAAGAAGCTTTCATGGACTGTCTAGTTTCTACATGAAATTTTAGCAAGATTAGTGCACCCATAATTGAGACTATTAACAAAGATGAGAAACCATTCAAGTGGACTACTAAAGATGAAAGGAGATTTCAACTATTGAATAAAATGGTCACTGAACAACCTATTTTAGCTTTACCATATTTCCAAAAACCATTTCAAGTGAAATGTGACTCCAATGGGGAAGCCATATGAGCTATCTTGAACCAAGAAGACAAATGTATAACCTATTTCAGTGTTAAGTTGAATGAATCCAACAAGAAATACTCATCATATGACAAAGTGTTTTATGTTGTAGTTCAATCACTGAAGAAATGGAGGAATTACTTGTTGCCTAAAGAATTTGTTATGTTTCAGACAAAATTCCTTGCAATACATAATGAAACAGCCAAAACTGAGTTAAAGACATGTAAAATGGGTTGAATATCTGCAAAGTTTTACTTTTTTGATAAAACATATCAATGGAAAGTTCAATAAGATTACATATGCCTTAAGCAGGAGGGATTTGATAATGCAAGAAAATCAAGTGCATGTTATAGTGTTTGACTCCATGAAAGAGTTGTATGAAGATGATGTAGATTTCAAGGAAGCATTTGAGGATTGTAATAATCCAGTAGTAAGGGACGAAAAACCATGGTTAGAATACCTAATACATGATGATTTATTGTTTAAAAGTAATCATATTTGTATTCCTAAATGTTCAATGAGGGAAAACTTAATCAAAGAGAAACACAGTGGAGGATTAAGTAGACATTTTGGACACGATAAAACTCTAGAACAATTGAAATGTTTTTATTTCTGGCCAAGAATGAGAACAAATGTGGAGAAATTTTTGGATAAATATACAATCTGTCATCATGCAAAATGCAAAAGTCAAAATATAGGTTTGTACACTCCACTTCCAATTTCCAACAAACCTTGGGATTCAATCAGCATGGATTTCATTCTCGGTTTTCCAAAAACAAAGAAGAGTCATGATTCATTTTTTTTTTTGTTGTTTATAGATTGTCCAAAATGGCACATTTTATCCCTTGTTTCAAAACTAGTGATGCTACAAATATAGCCCATCTGTTTTTCAAAGAAATTGTAAGATTACATGGACTTCCAAAAAACATTATTTCTAATAGAGACTCTAGATTCCTTGGACATTTCTGGAAAACCTTGTGGAAGAAACTTCGGATAGATCTAAGTTTTAGCTTAGCATACCACCCTCATACTAATGGACAAACTAAGGTGGTTAATATAAGTTTGGGAAATATTTTACAAAGCTTAGTTGGAGAGCGTCCCAAACAGTGGGCTCAAGCACTTGCTCAAGATAAATTTTCTTATAATGACTCCCCAAATAGGATCACATGCCAGACTCCATTTCATATTGTATATGGAAAGCACCCAAGTGGTATTTATGAATTCACGGATTTAGGAAGAGCCAAGAGAATAAGTGCAGATGGAGAGGACTTTGCTATAGCAATGCATGAGGTCCATGAACAAGTAAAATTGAAATTACACGACAACAACATCAAATCCAAAGGCAGAGCATATTTGAGGAGGAGAGAGCATAGTTTTGAAGTTGGTGAACTAGTTTTGGCACACCTGAGGATGGAAATATTTCCAAGAGGAGAGTATAACAAATTGAAATATAATAAAATTGGACTTTGTAAAATTTTCAGGAAATTTTCAAACAATGCATAAGAACTAGAATTGCCATCTAGTATGGGAATATCTCCAATTTTTAATGTTTCATATTTATATAAATACAATGTAGATAAAACAGAAGGAATAGTGGAAGAGTATGACAACAATAAAGTCATACAAGAGGTCCAATGACAGAAACAAATGCTAGTTGAAGAAAGACTACAAGTAGAGAATATCTTGGACAAGAGAGTGAAGAGGAAAACACGAGGAAAAGAGTACTTTAAGTACTTAGTGAAGTGGGTAGGCCATCAAGTATAATATTGAACATGGTGAACAACCACAATGTTTTAGAAAAGTGTCACATGTATAGAAGAGCTCATGGACAGGAGTCCATGAATCTTTTGAAGTCTGGAAGCCTGATGGAGGAGCATTGGGAAGGAGAATATATATTTTGTAATAATGGTGTAATAGTTTGGCCACTTGTTTCTAAACATAAACATGTTCCATTACATGATTAATGACGTAATGGAATTGTCTCCTAAAAGGTTTATTATGGTTATAGGGAGAGTTTATATACGGAATTATCCAAGGAAGATTTTTTCACTACATTGTCTTATATGAAGAATGCTAAATCTCTATGTATATGTGAATGAATTATATCCTTTTGAGTTTTACACACCATAAATGTGGGATAATATTCATGATGAGATGGTTTACAATTGCTTTCAACCTAAAAATATTTCTTTGGTTAAAGTGGAAAATAATAGGTTTATGGAAACTTGAGTTGCTAGACACATTTTGCTATTCCTTAGGGTCCATGTTCAATGTCCATAAAACCAACTTTGGATTAGTATGTTTGAATGTCTCTATAGACTGCACCCGTATTTCTTAGACTTATATCAAGTTTTTTGTTGTTGCATGATCTTTAGGGATTCCCTTTGCACAACAGGTAACATAATTCTCAACACTACACATGGAATAATAGTTTGCAACAAGTATTTTTTCAAGAAGGGAATATCTACACTCTCCTTCAAACATATATCAATTAATACGTCTTTCCAATTTCGTGTCACACCCTATTATGGGTATCCGTTATTTTATGTGATGTTGATCAAACAAAAACCATCAACATATATGTTTAATCCCACCTCCTATAGGCTTTTAGGGACACCTATTGAATCCCTATTTGGGGCATAGAATGGAAATCATGCATCAAAACATGGTTTCGATGGTTCATGCAAGTGTGTTTAGGAAGGTTCCATGTGGGAATGAAAGCCACACATTCACAGTCGAGGAATTTGCAAAGTTGACCCCTATGTGCAAAAATTTCACATTCCCTTACAGAGAAAAATACTAGTTTCAAAAATTGACCTAAACCAGGATCTCTTGTCCATGGACCTAGAGTAGAGAGACACCCCTAGCACTATCTTGATGTCCTAAATCCAACAGAGTCAATAGTTCACGATCCATGACCAGCATTCTATGTGATGTTGAATCCCACCTCCTACAGGCTTTGAGGACCTATTGAATCCATACACAGGGCATAGAATGGAAACTGTGCATCAAAATAGGGTTTCGGTGGGTCATGCAAGCATGTTTAGGGAGGTTCCATGTGGGAACTCTAGCCACACATTCATGGTCAGGGAATTTGCAAATTTGACCCCTATGTGAAAAAATTTCTCATTCCCTTACTGAGAAAAACCATAGTTTTCAAAATTGACCTAAAACATGATCCCTTGTCCATGGACCCAAAGTAGAGTGCCACCCCTAGAGGTATCCCTATGTCATAAATCCAATGGATTTGATAGTTTTTTGATCCAAGACATGGGTATCATTCTATGGCATGTTGAATCCCACCTCCTACATGTTTTGAGGGACACCTGTTGAATCCCTACCCGAGGCATAGAATGGAAATCGTGCATCAAAACAGGGTTCTGGTGGATCATGCAAGTGTGTTTATGGATTTTACATGTGGGAACTCTAGCGACACATTCAAGGTCAAGGAATTTTCAAATTTCAACCCTATGTGCAAAAATTTTACATTCCCTTGCTGAGAAAAACCCTAGTTTCCAAATTTGACCTAAAATAGGATTCCTTGTCCATGGACCCAAAGTAGAGGACCACTCGTAGAACTATCACGATGTCCTAAATCCAATGGAGATGATGGTTAATCGATTCGAGTCATGGTCCTCATTCTATGGCACATTGAGGCCCACATCTTACAGGATTTCAGGGGCACCTGTTGAATCCCTTCATTGGGGGATAGAATGGAAATCGTTCATCAAAATGGGGTTTTGGTGGGTCATACAAGAATGTTTAGGGATGTTCCATGTGGCAATGATAGCCACACACTCACGTTTGAGGAATTTGCAAAGTTGACCCCATGTGCAAAAAGTTCACATTCCATTACTAAGAAAAACCATAGATTCCAAAATTGACCTAAAACATGATCCCTTTTCCATGGACACAGAGAAGAGGGACACCACTAGCACTATCCTGATGTCCTAAATCCAACAGATTTTACTGTTTTTTTATTTGAACCATGATCATCATTATATGGCTCATTGAATCCCACCTCATACAAGCTTTCAAGGAGACCTATTGAGTCCCTACCAGGGGCATAGAATAACAATAGTGCATCAAAATGGGGTTCTGGTGGGTCATGCAAGCATGTTTATGCATTTTCCATGTGGGAATGCTAGCCACACATTCACGACCAACGAATTTGCAAAGTTGATCCCTATGTGCAAAACGTTTGCATTCCCTTACTGAGCAAAACCGTAGTTTCTTAAATTGACCTAAAACATGATCCCGTGTCCATGGACCCAGAGTAGAGGGACACCCCTAGCACTATCTATCCTGAATCCAACGAATTTGGTCCTTCATCGACCCGATCTACGAACTTCATTCTATGGAACTTTGAAGCCCACCTCCTACAGGAATTCAAGGACACCTGTTTAATCGCTACCTTGGGAATAGAATGAAAACTATGCAACAAAATGGGGGTCCAGTGGGTCATGAAAGGGTGTGTAGGGAGGTTCCATGTGGGAACTCTAGCTACACATTCATAGTTGAGGAATTTGCAAAGTTGACCCCTATGTGTGAAAATTTCACATTCCCTTACTGAGCAAAACCCTAGTTTCCAAAATTGACCTAAAAAGGATCCATTGTCCATGGAACCAGAGTAGAGGGCCACTCCTAGCACTATAATGATGTCCTAAATGCAATAGAGTCAACAGATCATCGATCCGATCCATGACCATCATTCTAGGTTGAAGCCCACCTCCTAGAGGATTTCAAGGACACCTGTTGAATCCCTACTCGGGGCATAGAATTCCTACCTATAGGATCCAAACAAGGGTTTCTATGGTTTATAATGCAAACTATGGTTTACAGTGTAAACTAGAGTTACTAGGATTCGCTATAGGGTTTGTAAGCTAGGATTAGCCATGGTTATTAGTCTAGGGTTACTACTCCTTATTTACATGGCTCCTTCTAAGATCACTAGAAAATTCATAAAGCTTTTATGCATGGATTGAGCTATTGATTAAGCCCTATAAATTAGAGATAGGTTCAGTGCCTCCTATGGAGAAATAAATTATCGAATTCAAGGAGAAGACATATCCCAGATAGAGTACTAGATAATGGTGTTGGGCTATATGGCATGAGTCATTTAAATATGAATACAATACAACAAATCCATGATGACGCTTGTGTAATTTATAAAATTGTAGAAGTCTATTCAATTTATCAATCTATCAAGCGGTCAATCTATCAATATGTAAATAACTAATGAGACCATGAAACCAAAATACCTGAATACCACATACCTGACTACCTACATGCTGTTATTCTACTAGACCATCGGGATCACCTATAATAGAAATGGTATCCTTTAGCCTCTCATGCTCGGATTAAGGCAACAAGTATCAATCATATAATGAGTTCTTGCTTGGCATTGTTTGAATTTGGATGTTTGTGCCAATAACGAAGTTTGTATAATGGTATACAATTTGACATGGCATATAATCTTCAAATACATAATATTTTTTATTTCGTGCATGGGAAACTTGTATCAAATATTCTCCTTTGATAACCATCGACCTAATTGGAAAATAATTGCCCTTGGAGTCTCTTAATGAGACAATGAGGTCCTGCTTCCCATCCAAGCAATGCCAGCCAATAGTCAGAGTGTCATTCATTTCCTCTCAAGGAAACCACTACGTATATGTGCCCTACATAAAATAAAGTGCAGACGTAGGAGTCAGCTAACTAAACACAACTAGTCATCAAACATTTCAAAGTTATCAACATACTAGGTGAACTTGGTTGTACGAGATCTGAAATGTGGTCATAGTCATGTGAAATACTCAACTGGACCTCCTCCAACTAGGATAATTCTACATTTATTTGTCTACCAATGGGGAGTGATACACAATCCTAGCTGTCAACCCAATATGTGGATTCATAGTTTTCCCATTCACCACTATTACATTGATAACAAAAAGGAGAGTTTCCTTGTCCACATTTCAACTATAGCATTGGCTGATGTTCTAATTAAATGGAATGCACAAGTTCCTTGGATGGTCTTGCACTCATAAAAGTGTGATCGATCTACATCAACCACCTCCCAAAAATATCTATGTACATGTGCTTTTTGAGATGATTGGTATTCTCTCCTCCTGGCTCCCTATCCCATCACTGAAGAACCCCATCTGTTACGGGGAGAAACTTCCTATGGCTTCGGGGTAGCACAACAGACAGTATGACACCAAAAATCAATCTTTCCCATATGCAAGAACAATAAGAAAATCTAACACGAAGGGATATTGAATCGTACCTTATTCCAGATGGTTGAATNAGAGAGAGAGAGAGAGAGAGAGAGAGAGAGAGAGATAAATGTGTTAGAGCTATTCTAGCATATGTTATCAATCATGTATAAGCAATTAAACACATCCATGGATTCAATATTTGTATTCAAAGTGCACATGAACTGGACAGGAAAATATATTTCTATTAATAAAACAAATATACAATAGTGACAAACTCTGTTGGCACTTATGTGAACCAGAGAAAATGAGTACTGCATTTATCGATAGAAAGCTCACAAATCAAAGGAAATATTGGGAAAAACACTATGTGCTCCAAGGGACAAAGGGATGTAGACTCAAGTATAAGAAAAGCTGAGGCAACAATGGACTATAGTTTTCTTTCTCTTCAATTTCTCCCCTTCAATGTATCCAAGGGGTTCCTTATATAGTACTCCAAAGAGGTAATGGATGGTCAAATCTGAGCATTCTCAAGGAATTTGGAAGGCCAAGAGTCAAGTTTATCATACTCATATGAGGAAAACTCCAAAAATATTTGGACTTATGCACACATCTCGATGTACATGGGTTTGAGGTCAAAATTCAAATGTACATTCGAGTATAAATTTAAAAGTCATGTACAACAATAAACTAGTTTTTTTTAGGGATGATCTTGGAACATCAAAGTATAATACAAGTCCTTGGGGTCTAAGGAGTCTGCAGAGGGACAGGGGAGGCCATAAATGTGTGATCTACTTGGTGTGGTAAATTCATCTATAAAAAATGCCCCCTAATGTGTGAGGTTAGAGGGGTAACATGATGGACGAAATACATTATAAAATCCATCCCAGAAATAGATTAATGAAGAACTAGGTGGAAGAACCAGCCACTCATCAGTATAATAGAATGAAAAATATCTGCATGTGACTGCAAATACATGTAGTAGTCCCAGATACATAAGAGTACAATGGCCATGAATAAGCATGATATATAAAGATTCATGTGTGATCATTGCCACGTACAATATACAATGGATCAAGATCTCTATAATGGATGAAGATATCTAATATACACTAGAAATACTAGAATCATGATCACGAGAGCTGAAATCTCATGAATACTGGCACGATTAAGGAGGTAGCATATATGGAATTCCACCAAGATGGAAGGTCTTCTATGCAAAATTCTATGAGTACATGTCCTACTATGTCAATAGATGTGTCGAGGGAGAACATATTAGTCCATCGTCTGATTACCGGTCATTGATGTATACCATTAACAAATGCGAGGTAACCCACCGATAATGAAAATTTGAATCAAGGTAAAAAGTGAAATCTAACAAGTGTGAATAGATGTGTTGAGTTCAAACACTTGGAAGAATCCATTGATCAGGGGACATTGATGTATTCCCAAAATTTTTGATGGTGAGAGAACCTACCACTAATGACTGTAAGTCTCAAGGCACTCAAATGAATCTAGACTCCTATTCTAGAATAAATGATATGATGTCGATGGAATGGATTCCGTTGGAAGGAGGGAATTAAGGCATACCCCATCAACCAACACGAGGTACTTAGCAATGCTATATAATGTGGAAGAACTCAACGAACAAGATGTGCATGAACAAGTAACAATACTGGAAATGGCCGACATGCAAAGTCAATATCATTGAGGAATGGACAAATCAGGCTTGAACTTCCTTCGAACAAGAACATAAGGAAAATGGTGACTAAAGGTAGGTATCATGGACTCGATATGTAAACTGGGACATCTATGTGACATAGGAGTCATCAACAAAGGCTCCATAGGGACTAGAAGCATAATCAGTAAGTGGATACAAACTTATAGTAACGAGTACAACTCCTAAAGTCAAACTAATATCCCATCCAACAGATGTGATATACATTGCTCTATTCAAAGGAAACACGAATCGACTACTACCAAAGATAACATCTTTTCTCGTCCGACTTTTTTATGTTTTTTTATTTTTTTGTACTTTTTCATATATTTTGAAAAGTTTTAAAAAGAATAAAAGTGCTTTATAGTACATACCTAGGAGGAGACAAGTGTCAAGGACAAGAAAGCTAGTTCCAGGCAGTGGAACATACCTATGCTCAATGCAAGGAAACATGTGCAGGATAATGACACTCAGGGAAAGGTCTCCTCTCAGTAAAGGGGTGATCAAGCTGCAAAGGATATATAAAAGGGCTCTGATTGGATAGACATGAGATAAGATTGGTCTATATGGCTGATAAATAAAATTTAGGGAGCCAACATAAAGCTCATGAAGACAAGAAATACTCATGAAATGCAATTACAACTTGACATATACAAGGGAGTACCTATGGGAAAATACAACATAAATTTCAATAGGAGTATGAAGCTCTTGCTCAAGGACATTGCGGGACTGAAAAGGGACTCCCATAGCTTAAAGGAGGCATCTTTGCATGAGAACCAAATTAAACATAGGATCTAACTAGGGTACCCATGTATAGGAAATCTCTACCATTCACACTATACCACTTGTAAGAACATCATAAAGGTTTAGCGATATCATGGAATGGGTTCGTACCTAAGGTTAAAATGAAACAGTCATAAGGTCATGCACAATGCAAGCAGATGTGAATCCTAACCTATATGCTAGTTTAGACATTATACATGTAATAGGAATAAACATATCAAATAATCGGTCAAAATGCACTCAAAACAGGCTCCTACAACATCATATTAGTCCAAACGGTCCAAAATGGTAAAAAATGGTCAAAAACTATAGAAAGTGGGTAAAAATTTCAAATTTTTTTCTATAAAATAGTGAAAAAATAAAAAAAATTCATACCATTTGAAAATTCACCCACCATAGTGTTTTTGTACTCAAAACTTCAGTAGCTAATTCCAGGATCATCGTCCAACGAAATCACTCCTTATTTGGTCTAGGTAATTCCCCATGCTCTACTCTTTCATTTGCATGCTTTTATTTTTGAATTTGGTGGTCAATTTTTCATTGTTGTCCATCCCAAATAGTGTGTTTTGGTCTACGTGGAAATTGGGATTTTTTTTCCACGTATAGGGATGGCTATACGCAGAAAAGACCAAGATACTTGCATACATACGTGGATGATTCAAAAATAGTTGCGTACAGGGCCGCAAATGAAAAATTAAAGGTCAAAGAATGATGAAACTTGACAAACTTTGTGCAAGATGTTGCTAGAGTGGAGGGAGTGTGAACATGGTGATTTTGAAGAGGTTGTGTAGGATGATCTCATGGCTCAACAAACGTTAAGGGCATGTGGAATATATAAGTTTTAGCACCTTGGAATCTTAAGGTAAAATCCAAGGCTACTCCAGCTGCTAGTGGATTACTCGGATGTAGACTCAAAGACATTTCATTTAGATGGAATGCCTCTCAGAATTGAAGTTGAGGACATATACTTTATCATAGGATTGTCCCATAGAGGGGAGGTGGTAAACCTGCGGTCTCATGGGCGAGGAGGTGGGATCACTATAGATGAGTACATTGCTGTATATTGTGTCCTGGATACAGAGAAGGTTGGGAGTCAAATCCTAACCAACGCGATCCAAAATACCGGGTTGTAGGCCATACTGTTGGCCTTAGGTAGGATAGCGGGATTGGAATCTCTCCACCAGGATTCAAGGCCTCTGATTTTCTATGTGGTAGAGTGCATGCATCCTACAATATATGACTGGAGTACCTTGCTATTTAGCAACATGAAACAACAGCTCATTGACTTCAAGATGGGGTGGGTGAGGAACTTTGGCTATGGAAGCATATTGAGTGCTTTGCTTTTTGAGCATGTGTCAGGTATAGGACCTAGAGTTGAGATTCCCCCACATAGAATTCAATATTCGACTCAGCTACATTGGGAAAACGTGATGCAGAGACTAGTATGGGGGCGGGTGGCCAACCCCTACGTAGCAGATTTCTTCCTTTGGAAACATAGATAGATCATCACCATAGATGACTGTCCCTATGCAGGGATCGACTCTTGTGGAGATCCGAACATGCCCATACCACCAATATCAACATATGGAGATATAGGTAACGAATCTCAACTCCAACTCATTTTTTTTGAATTATTAAAAATTTTGTGTATTTTAATATATGGAATTAAAAAGACATGTTTTTGGTGTGGTGACATATAGTGATACTCAATCATGTACATGTAGATGTGGGACCAGGACAACCAGATTGTTTTCATCGTCATCGACGGAGGGTAAGAGGAGATGAGATCATGGGTGTCAAAGCGTATGCCCTAAAGCATTCACACGAAATTTGTTCATTTGACACATAGGGTTCCCATCTCACAAGTCAAGGACTTTCTCGAGGCCATGCAGTGCCAGGTAGGTGGAGTACCATGGGCATGGGTTCATTTATTTCGTCGACTAGCTAGAGCCATAGTGTACTACCATGCTCCGTACCCTCCTCCCCCATAGGCTTAGAAGCTTGGGGTGTATATATTTTGTACGACAGTGTAGTATATTTTGGTGGCTCGGAAGCCCCATTTTTGCGTATGACACTTATGTATTATGACACTGTTAGAATTTTATCAATTTATATAGTATTATCTTAGGATATTATCTGAGAGAATAACATGCACAACAACCAAACACAAGAGATGATAGACACAAAGATTTTCCTTGGGGAAACCATAAAGGAGAAAACCATACAACTTCCTCAGAGATAGAATAGGCACCAATAGCAGCAGTAAAACCCAAAGATAGTAAGATGGTCTCCAACAGTTGTTCTCTCTCTTATCCGAGCTCCTTCTCTCTCACTTATGTGCTAAAACTGAGTGTGAGTGATTGTGTGTGTTAAATAGAGAGGCTCACTCTCTATTTATAATAATTCCTGACTTGACAATAACTTACCAGGGTCGACTTCTCTAGGAGAGTTTAATAACCCTAGTGCCACGAAACTGTGGGGACTTTAACCCTTGGACAATAAGGAGGGTTACCCTCTATGATTTTACATTACTTGTTTACATTACTGATTCTCCCGATAGGAACATCGGTGTATGACATGACTCAATTACATTACAAATACTTCCCGATAGAAACATCGAGGTACAATACATAAAATATATAAGTGAATACATTCCGAAGTTACAAATACATCAACACTCCCTCTTAACTAGGAAGGTGTTCTCTTGAAACAATTCATCAATACAAGTATTCTTCTCTGGATCAAATCTGGATCATCATCAAAGCTGGATCATCACTGGATCATCACTGTATCATCATCAAAGCTGCTTCCCCTATCTTGATCAACTGGTACTATATCTCAATTCTACTCATCATAGGAAGTTCTACAGAGCCAGCCCTTTTTCATGCTGGTAGTAGGCCTAGCCTCCAGGTAGGTCTTCTTCAGTTCTTATATCTGACCCTAGTAAGAAAGGCCCACCCAGAACTTACATCTGACCATGAGAGGAACACATCCACCACCATGTCAGAAAGGAACACCCAACACTCACATCTGACCCAATCGGAAAGGCCCAACACTCACATCAGACCATGGGAGGTCCAACCTGCCACAAACAGACCATCTACATATAGTAGGAGTATCACTAGGTTCCCTTCTTCAACCTTGTAGTAAAGGTTGGAATCTGCTTTACTCTTAGTAAAGCCCAAATTGGATAGGAAGTTGTCAATTATGCTGTACCATGTCTTAGGTACCTGTTTCAAACCGAACATGGCTTTCTTCAATTTACACACATGAGTCTCCCTGTCATGTATCTCAAAACCGAGTGGCTGCTCCACATACACTTCCTCTTCCACTACACCATTCAAGAAAGTAGTCTTGACATCCATCTAGTGTATTTTCCATTTCATCACTGCAACCAGAAAAAGTGCTGATCTGATGGAAGTGTATCTGGCTACAAGTGCAAATGTTTCTTCATAATCTATTCCTTCTTTCTGGGAGAAGCCACGAGCCATGAATCTTGCTTTATGTTTCTCTATGCTACCATATGCAGCATGCTTGATCTTGTAGATCCATTTGGAAGTCACAATAGACTTCCCCTTTGGTCTTGGGACAACATCCCAAACATCATTCTTCATGATTGACTGGTACTCCTCAATCATAGCATCCTTTCATTCTTTCTTCTCTACCGTTTATTCATAGTTCGAAGGTTCTTTGTCAATGATGTCACATAACAGTGCTACATAGCCGGAGCAAGACCTGGTTCTTTTCCTCTCTTTGTGCATTTCTTCTAGAGCCCCATATCTTTCTACACCTTGGATAAGGTCTAGTACCCATGCAAGTTTCCTCTTTTGAGGATTCTTCTCTTGGGGTGGATCTACATGCTGCTGGGGTTCTTCTAAAGCTCTATCTTCATTTTGATTTGCATCGTTCATAGTTGTATCTTGAATTCTGGGTACTTCTATTTCTTTAGAGTCTTCAAATGGTCTCTTTTTGGATTTGTTGTAAGATGAATCTTCATCGAATGTTACGGCTCTGCTTATGTCGATATTCTTGAATCATGGGAAGTATATTTTGTAAGCTTTCAATATTTCACTATATCACACAAATATACCCTTCTTTCTAGAAGGATCTAACTTTGTCCTCTTTTATTTTGGAATGTGTACATACACAAGATACAAATATTCTGAGATGGCTAACCTTTGGTTTCTTTCCCTAAAATACTTCTTTAGGTGTCTTGTTCTCAAGTACTCTGTGTGGAGTATGCTTCTATACATACACCACTGTTCTGACAGCTCCTGCCCATAGGTGCATGGGAATATCTTGATCATGAAGCATTGTCCTTGAAGATTCCATGATTGTTCTATTCTTCCTTTCTGCAACCCCATTGTGCTGTGGATTATATGGAGTGGTTAACTGCCTCTTAATCCCTGAATATCTGCACAACTCTTTGAATTCATTTGATGTGAATTCTTTGAGATTGTCTGATCGAAAGGTCTTGATATTATTTTCTATGTGGTTCTCGATCAAGGCTTTGCATTCCTTGATCTTGCTGAATACTTCATCTTTGTTCTTCAAGAAGTATATCCATGTCTTCCTAGGAAAATCATCAATTAAAGAAACATAGTATACATACCCACTTAATGAACTAGATGACATTAGATCACATACATCAGAGTGGATGATTTCCAAGATTCCTTTTTCCTTGCTTTCGCTACCTGGAAATGTCTTTTTTGTTTTCTTTCCTTTCACACATCCTTTGTAAACACCTTCATGCTTTGTTTGTATTTATGGAATATCTTCAACAACCTTGCTTGCAATTAGTATTGCTCTATAGTGCACATGTGCAAGCCTTCTATGCCCAAGTTCATTTGGCTCTACTGGGTCATGGACTAAAGCTTGTTTTGGTTGGCCCTTTAATTTGTATAATCCTCCCTCTTTCTCTCCAATCACAAGTGCATCATCTATAGTCTTTCCCTTTGGCCACATAAGAACTTGGCCATCTACGAATGCAACCCTTATGCCTTTTCCATCCAATGTAGATATGGAGAGAAGATTCTTCTTTAGTCCTGGTACAAACAAGACATCCTTCATCTTCATAGACTTTCCAGAGTCTATCTTATAGGAGGATTCACCACTACCTTTTATTGGATACTAGTAGTCATCCCCAAGTTTCACCTTGTGAGGTGACTCATGTTCAGACAGTCTCACAAAGGATTCTTTGGATCCCTTCATATGTTTGGAAGCCCCACTATCTATAAGCCAATCATTGCTTCCATTTGTGATAGTTCCCGTGAGAGCAAAAATAAAAACATATTCTTCATCACTTGAAGAATCATCACTTTCTTGTCTAATTCTCTTTGTAGAAGGTTCATCATCCTCTGCAGCATGAGCATGATGTCTTCTCTTGTTTCCTTTCTTCTTGTTAGAGATATTCTTATTCTTGGGACAATCTCTTGTAAAGTTTCCTATTTCATCACATGTAAATCATTTGTATTTAGATATATCCTTGTTAGATTTTCTAGAGTTGAAATGCTTGCCTTTGGAATGATGATAGTTCCTTCTGCTTTTCTTGGAGTGTATTGTGAGAGATTGATATTCACTTCCCATATTTTCTTCTTGAGCTATTATCTGATATTTTTCTTGTGAGCATTCTTCCCACAGTCTACTGAAGGTGACTAGCTTTCTTCTAGCAGAAATCCCTTGAATGAAGGAGTCCCATGATCTAGGGAGACCATTCAAGGTGGTCATCACAATCTCTGCATTCTCCACTTCTTCATCCACTGCTTCAAGTTTTTCTTTGATCTGGGATACCCTTATGAAGTATGACTGTATGGTCTTCACATTTTGGATCTTCACATTCTTCAACTGGTTCCTCAAAGTCATCTTCTGATTTATGTTCTTTCCTTCAAATAGTTTGGTTAGGGCATCAAACATTGTTTTAGGTGTCTTTAGGGAGGACACCTGATGTATGAGGTGATCCTTGATTGAATCAGCAATAATCCTCTTATCCATGACCAATTTATTTATATATAAGGCCTTAGCCTCATCTCCCTTTGGAACTGGAGCCTCTTCATTGTTGTAAGAGTCCAACTCATTTTCTTCCAGAACCAGGGAGATCCTATACTTCCAGGCTCGGAATTTATCATCTCCCTCAATATTTTCATCAAACTTGGTCTGATAAGACATGTTAACTGAGAACCTCAAATGGAAATAAAAAATATTTAGATCTTACCAATTTAAGAAGGCAAAAACTGGACCTGGAGCTGATCTTCTGCAGTGCTGGTTTTTTGGTTCAAGGGAAAATTAGGGTTTAACTTTCCAAGAGTTATACCCAACCAAAAACCTTGATTCTTGTCTCTAAACTTCAATTTTGAGGAGGAGAGAAATCCTAGCCTAGGCTCACTCAAAAATTCCTCTTCAGTGAAAATCCCTAATTTCCCGATGGAGTGGTACGTCAAAAATTGAAAATGCTCAAAATCAGATTCTGCTTTGACAAAAAGATGTGCCCTTCAATGGAGGTTCATTCCATCCTCCTTTTGCTAATGGATTGTGGAGAGAGACCCAAAAATTAAGAATCCCTAGCTTCCATAGCTGCACAGTGTCTTATTCTCAGGTTAGCTCTGATACCATGTTAGATTTTTATCAATTTAGATAGTATTATCTCAGTATATTATCTGAGAGAATAACATGCACAACAATCAAACACAAGAGACAATAGACACAAATATTTTCCTCAGGGAAACCATAAAGGAGAAAACCATACAACTTCCTTAGAGATATATTAGGCACCAATAGCAGCAGTAAAACCCAAAGACAGTAAGAAGATCTCCGACAACTGTTCTCTCTCTCTTATCCCATCTCCTTCTCTCTCACTCATGCGCTACAACTGAGTGTGAGTGATTGTGTGTGTTAAATAGAGAGGCTCACTCTTTATTTATACTAATTCCTGACTTGACAATAACTTACCAGGGCTGACTTCTCTAGGAGAGTCTAATAACCCTAATGCCCTGAATCTGTGTGGACTTTAACTCTAGAACAATAAGGAGGGTTACCCTCTATGACTTTACATGAATTGTTTACATTATTGATTCTCCCGATAGGAACATTGGGGTATGACGTCACTCAATTACATTAAAAATACTTCCCGATAGAAACATCGAGGTACAATACATAAAATATACAAGTGAATACATTACGAACTTACAAATACATCAACAAACACCACATTTTTGGACATATATTTTAATGAAAAATACCTATGATGATCAATTTGTTGAATTTTCATATGCTTAGCTAATACATCAGTATTTCATTTCATTTTCATAACAAAAGCATATAAGCAGGATCACTGAAAGAAACAGTATCACGAGAACAAAAAAGATTTATCCTGGGAAAACCCTAAAGGGAAAAACCCAGCAAAAGATTCCTCAATATAGATGCCCCGAAAAGGTAAAAGATAAAACCAGCAAGGAGATCAAAGCTTGATCCTCCTCCTTCTCCAGCTACTTCTCTCCTCCACAAGTGCGCTACTCAAGTGAGTGTGTGTGTCTCAAATGAGGAGCACTACACCTCTATTTATATTCATCCGTTCAGTTAAGTTAACTCATTTGACATGTAGGCTCGAGTTAAATCATGTAGGCTTGAGTTACATATGTAGGCTCAAGTAACTACACTCGGGTGCTGATGACCCACCTTTACAATTAGAGGGGACTACCTCATGAATCTTATTAGTTCTTATGATTAGGAGCATCGAGGTACAATGTAATACAAGTGGTTCTCCCAGTAGGACCATCGAGGACCACAAAAAGATACATATAGAATATTCTTCAAAGTTACAATATTTCAACACTAATGACCCACCTTTACAATTAGAGGGGACTACCTCATGAATCTTATTAGTTCTTCCAATTAGGAGCATCGGGGTACAATGTAATACAAGTGTTTCTCCCGGTAGGACCATCGGGGACCACAAAAAGATACATATAGAATATTCTTCGAAGTTACAATATTTCAACACAATTATTATCTTATTTACATGTGTAAATGTTTGTCAATGTTTATGGTCTGTGAAATAAATGACAATCTAATACATAGGTAGCATATGAATCAGCAACTTGATTAAAATTTCTTGTAATATGGATGTATGTTATGTTCTCAAATTGTCATTCAAGCAACTTGACATGCAAGGAAATTTGTAACAAAGTTTGATCCCTAATATGATACAAGCCATTAAGCTATGAAACAACTAACTATAAATCAAGACGTACCTCAAGAGAGTGAACACCATGTGAAATGAAATCACACAATAACTCAATAAGGACACTATACTCTGCAACATTGTTTAATGAAGGTCATAAACAAACCCCTCCTGAAGACAACACTTGACCCGTAGAAGTATAAATAACCCAAGCAGCCAAAGCTGAATTTTGAGTGTTTGCGGATAGCACCATCAGTGAATCCTATATAAACCGAAGACTCTATCAATATATTCCACAAGAAATGGAAGCTAGTCAACAAACTTGATCACCACATGTAGAAAAAAAACTATGCTATGCAAAAGAGTACAATAATATACAACAAGTTAGACTCAGCTACAAATCATGCATAGTACTTCTTAAGATAAATCCCATTTCTAGGCTCTGCCAAGACTATCCCTTCATAATATACTAACTCATATGCACCTTTCTCCAATACATGTTTGACAACATAAGGCCCATGCCACATTGGATTAAACTTTCTTGCCGCCAAGGGTTCCTTAGCTTGGTCCCATAATAGAACCAAGTCACCTTCACTAAACCTCCTATGATGGATAGACTTATCATACTAGACCTGAACATGACACTTATTAATCTCAAGAGGCACTAAAGAATCTCGATGTTGCTCATCAAGTTGCTCTAAGTGGACCAAATGCTCTTCCAATGTGGAAGTATTTGGTAAAATCTCTACGTCCAGCTTCAAAGAAGGGTTTTTGCATTCAACCGGTACAACCAAAGCCACCCATGTTCAAGATGATAAGGAGAAATACTGGTGGTAGTCTTGACCACGGTTCTATAGGCCCACAAAGAAGGATATAAAATGATGTTCCAATTAGTCTTGCGTTGTGCGATGGTTCGTTCAAGAATGGAATTGAGTGACTTGTTCACTACTTCAACCTGTCCATTCGCTTGAGGATAGTAAGAAGAGGAATGTTATTTCTTATACCCTAACTTTGAACACAACTCTTCCATCATTTTGTTTTGAAAGTGCTTGCCATGGTC
Source organism: Pseudotsuga menziesii (assembly GCA_001517045.1). NCBI lineage: Eukaryota > Viridiplantae > Streptophyta > Pinopsida > Pinales > Pinaceae > Pseudotsuga > Pseudotsuga menziesii. The sequence goes on along the minus strand of LPNX010912343.1, from coordinate 24,730 downwards.
AGTGACAAGCTCTCTTAGAATGCCAAACTGGGTGATAATCTGGTTGAATAAAAAATGTGCAGTTGTCTCACCGTCATATTTGACTGTGGGAATATCCTCTACCCATTTCATGAAATAGTCAACAACCACAATAATATGATGGTGCCCCCCAGCTGAAGCTGGGTTGCAATCCATAAAATCAACCCCCCACTTGGTTAAGGGATCAATGGTGATGATCATATGCAAAGGGGCAGGACACGAGCGCATATTGCATGAAAACACCTAGATAGGGTGGCACATCTTGACCATATTAACGCAATATTTAAATATGGACAGCAAAAAATACCCTTCTCTCAATATTTTTTGGGCTATAGAAATCCTAGATAAATGACAAGCACATGCCCCTCCATGGCAATCATTCAGCACAACCTCAGCCTCCTCATGAGTTAAGCAACGATGTAAAATGGAATCAACCCCACGGAGGTATAAAGTGTTATCCACAATGAGGTAATTCTTTGATACATGATGTAATCATTGTCGCTCATCCCGTGAGAGGTGAGAAGGAACCTTCAAGGTTTGCAAGTAGGCAATGATGCCCCCATACCATGGGTCAACAGTCGAGATGATAAATATGTGCTCATCAATGAACGAGTCCTCATGAAATTCTTCTTCTTCCAAACTTGAAAAATCAGAGATAAGCTCAACAAAAATATATGACTTCTTCGAATTTGTCGAAAAAAACTCGAGGTCAAACTCTTGCAATATTACAATCCAGTTATTTTATTTTCCCCCTATAATCCTTCGAGTGAGGACAAACTGAAATGGATTAATGTGAGCTACAACGAGAGTATGGACAAGAAGGATGTAATGTCTCAAACGTTGAACTGCATGGATGGTAGCTAAGGCCAACTTCTCAACATGGGTACAACAAAGCTCCGTGTCAATAAGGTTTTGGCTAATATAGTAGATGACATGCTTTTAAATCTCCTCATCCTATTGAACCAATACCATGTCAATCATATCTTGCGACATGAACACATATATCACAAAGTCATGGCTATATTCGGGTGGAGTAAGCACGAGGGCTGATGCCAAGGCTTTATTCAAAGAATCGAAAGACTCCTAGGCTCACTTATCCCACACAAATGGAATGTTTTTCTTCAATAAACACATGAAACCTTTGGTCAAATTGGAAAAATTAACTACGAATATTCACAAGAATTTCTCCCAACCTTGCAAACATTGAAGATGTCTAATGTTTTGCAGGGGATAAACCTGAAGTATTGCCTCAACCTTCAAAGCATCGACCCTTATACCCTCTCTAGGGACAATGAACCCTAGCAGGATACCAACCTTCACACAAAAGATGCACTTATGAGGATTTAACTGAATTTGATAACGACGACATCTTTCAAAAACCAAATGCAAATGATAAGAATGACACACCCTCAATCGAGAGTGAGTAACTAAGTCACCCAAATACACTTCAATAATATTTTTAAGGTTATGAAAGGGAAATGTCATGGCCCGTTGAAACGTAGCTCACGTTTTTAAGGTCGAAGGGAATTTTATGGTACACAAACATACCCCAAGGAAAAATAAAAGAAGTATTGTGTTGGTCCTTGGGCTTAATTTGGATCTGATTATAGCCAGAGAATCTGTCCATAAAGGAGTAAACTTCGCTCCTCGCACACTGATCCAATATTTGATCAACAAATGGTGTAAGGAAATTATCCTTAGGACATGCTTGATTCAAATATCTAAAATTGGTGCATATTCAGATCATTCCTTGCTTCTTATCCACCGGGACAGGGTTTGACACCGACTCTGTCAAGGGAACAGGATAGATGAATCTAGCTTTGAGTAACATCTCTATCTCTACCTTAATCGTAGGCGCTTTCCCAGGATTCATTGCTCTCAAATGCTTTCCAACAGGCTTAGCATCCGAGTAGGTTTTAAATTCATGATTGATAATGTGCACGTCAATTCCTAACATTTCTTCATATGACCAAGCGAAAAAATCCAAAAATTATTTAAAAATATCGGTGTAGTCTTTAATCTCATCAGGGGAATAATCTGCACCAATGTACATGTTTTCAATCTTGCTAGGAATGTGATAAATATTGATAGGTTTAGTCGGTGACAAGTTAGCCATGTTCCCTTTAGCATACTTATTAGGAGAGCCTAACGGGACCACAAGCCTACCAATTTTCTCACTAAATATTGCCTTAAATTCATCACACTCAATATCATCAAGCTTAGGGAGGAAATAAAATCTATGATGCAGTTGTCCCCAAGGTTGTTATAGCTTAGACATAGCCTCAAGAATAGCCTCTCCCGATCGAAAGATGTCATCGAGGCAGTCATGTGAGTGAGATGATGACACTGACCAAGAAGGAAATGCATAAGGGTCCTCCTATTCCATCCACAAAGAGGAAGGAATAGACTCTACAACTGAATCAAGATTAGATTGATATTCCACCATATTTGTAGGAAACGACATGTCCATCTCGACACATATAGAAACTTCCCTCGAAGTACTCAGATAAGGGAGATTCCAAGGATCCTCTATATGCGAAGTGCAAAAAGGAATTGAACTCAATGATGTTGAAGCCTTACCAAGACTAGAATTGATCATAAGGATGGGCACGACACAACTAGAAGTTCCCATTAGTGAAGGATACATGCCTACCCCAATATTCTCAATTTTCTGCTGAGAATGATCGATAACCGAGATCGACGCTCCCGATGATGCTTTCGAACTAGAATTATCAAAGGATCTTTGATCGATTGTCACAACTTTCCCATCCAAAGTCAAACAAACCATCTGGAAAAGTGATGACATGACCACTTGCATATTGTAAATCCAGTTCCTACCCAGTAAAAAATTATAGTTAAGGGGTGCATTAACCACCTCGACCTCGATAGCAATGGTCTTCCCTCCCAATTGGAACTCAAGGGAAGGAATAATGTCATGCAGATGAAACAATATTCCATAAAAAGTAGTTAACATGTTTCCTAACTTAGACAACATAGGAGAACCCAACCCCTTCCAACATGACAAAGAGATCACAGAAGCTGCAGCACCCTCATCAATCACCATGTGCTTGATGGTGTTGTTTAGGCACTCGACATGCACCAAAAGGAAAACATAGTAAGGCAAGTGAGACTGGACTCCATGAGCTTCAAATTTGATCACTGAAGGAGAGCTTCCATCAACCACCCAAAGAGTAGACAACAAGTCTTTCGTTTGCAAAGGACAAGCATGAAGAACTTCTAATGCATACTTTGCATAAGGATTCTGGACCAAATTCTCAATGATAGAATAGTTATGGGCAGTGCGGACATTAGGATTGTGCCCTGAATGCTTAAAGAATCCCTTTGGAATGTGAGGTGAAGCTTTAGACTTATCACTAGGTTTTCCTATATGCAAAGAGCTCTCGGATAGATGAGGTTCTTTTCCTAGGCTGGGCTATGACAAACCATAATCTTTAGAACGAGTCACAACATTTGTAGAATTCACCATGTTATTGTAACCATGGCCACTAGCAGTATCTGGTGGGTTTGGAGTCCCACCAAAAGAACTACCAGGATCCACAATCCTCGATTTCATATTCTGATTTTTTGGTAAAGGATTTACTGGCACAGCTGGGCCCTGTGCTATAAACTTCGAGGAATATTCCATTTGAGAGTACAAGTGAGTGAGGTCATCATCCCCACACATACTACAAAGAAATTTGACCTTACGCTTAGTTTTCTTGTCTCCCCCCCAGAATTTTTGTTGTTGTTCTTGTCATTATTGTCATTTTCATTCTTATTCCCACCCTTTCAATTATTTCTACCTTTATTTTTATTCCCTCCAGGTTGCTGGTTACCTTTCTAGTTCGATGATTGTAATAAAAGTACCTCCGCCATTTGGGTAGGAAGAGTTGTCCTAACATAGGCTAGTTAATAGAAAAATTGTTCATTTGGTTTGTAACCAATCTTATGGGTTTTGTACTTACGGAGCCAACAATGCCATCAACATGTGGCCCAGGTTTAAGCTTAGGGTCGAAACTAGATCTAGGAGCATTCAGTATGATCTCATATAAGAGACCAGATTAAGAATAAATAAAATCCAATTCTTGACCTCTAAAGATAGATTTCTCCTCGTTTTGCACTCCAGATGTGGAAACATACTTCGCTATGTAAGGCAATAAATACTTGAGGAACCATTCCAAAAGGATCTCTAGTGGTATAAAGGACTTAATCAATCTCTTCTGTCTATTCCACTCTTGAATATTATCAGATGTATGTGTGGCTTTGTCCTGTCAAAATGTCGACAAGAGTTTAGTAGCGGCATCGTAACACATGGGTAGCTGAAATTTATTGAGAAAGGTTATGGGTGGATCTCCACAATGGTGAGTGGTGCTATCTCAAGATCCAGATTGTTCATCTCAAAGAGAGTGGTAGTGACCTCTCCGGAAGGGGAAGAGACCGGGGAATGGATTTCCACAATAGTGGGTGGTGCCGTCTCAAGATCTAGATGGTTCATTTCAAAGAGAGCTACTCTGTACTCGGGGAGATCGGGACAGTGATGTGAGTAATGCCCGTAGACACCGCATAAGGCACAGGAGTGGTTAGTGCGCAAGGATTTGTCATGAGGCATAGGGGTTGAATCTAGATGGACAACTGGGATAGTGGGGTCGTCGTCAAGCAGTTTCATGTATTCCTGTAACGCCAGTAACTGAGGACATAGGTGAGTCGCATGGCCCAACTCATCACACAGTGTGCATTTGGGAGGAGCACGAAACACAGGGGGATTTTTTACTGTCTTAGGAGGTGGGACAACGGTGTAAGGTTGGGGGCCTCTACCTCCAGTGGGTTTGGGAAGAAGAGGGGGGGGGTTTCGCGGAGGCTGACGGGGTAGCGATACCGGGAGGTGGTTGACTAGTAGTGACAATGGGTTGCACCGGTTGCAAGATGATATCTGGTGTCGACGGACAAACGGGAGGTGAAAGATACCAAACGGGTAATCCTATGGTTAACCCAGGGAGGCTGAGGGTGGCCATAACCGGGGCGCTAACTATTCCTGAGGGAGGGAAAAGGAAAGGAATGGTATGGATGGGTGTAGCACCAATGTGACTAGGTACCAAAGGGGGTTGAGGCAACAATGGCGGTTGTTTAGTCGAAGTTCGCGTGCTATGGGACAGGGTACATAGGTCGGACACTTCAGCGGTAAGTGACAGGGATGGAATAGGTTCGAAGGTCGAGGTCATTGGTGCGTCTGAGTAAACTCCGGGTCCCATAGAAGAAACGAATGAGGTGGTGGCACTCAAAATAGGTTGTTCAACCATGGGGAGAACATTTTCGGGTGCCGCGGGGGCATTGGGATCATGGTAAGTGAGTTGGTCAACCTTGACCACGCATCCCTCATGGGGGAACATCATGGTACAAAAAACACTAGAAGCAACTGCCCGCATGGCATACATGTAACTGTAGCCAAGTAAAAGGTTGTAATCAAGCTGTGCATTGATAACCTCGATGTTTATGTGAACGCGTTTTCCGGCCAGTTGGACGGGGACGTTAGTTAATAGGCCATGTGGTTGAGCTGAATGACCGTCATAGGCTCGCAACGCAGTATAGGACTGCTAGAGAGGGGGGCATCCCATTTGCTGCCAGATGGAGATGGGCATGACACATGTAGAGGCACCTTCATCAATAATGCATCGATGGATGACAAAGTTCCGAATGGAAAGAAAAACTTGGAACGCCAAAGTGGAAGGCAGGCGGGGTTCAGATTGGTCTAAATCAAATGTCATTAACTGCGAATCATTTGGATCGATAGCCCCAGTGGCTGAGAGTAAAGTCTTGCGTTGCGAAGGGCAGTTTTTTAAGACTTCTAACGCAGACATGGCTGCGGGAGATTGGGCTAAGCCATCGACAATGTTGTAGTTTGACGCAGCCCGCATATTGGGGTTGTTGTTGATACGGCGAAGTGGGAAATGAGGTGCTTTGGGGGCACCTTCTAGTGGAGGTGGAGGTATACGTAATGCCTGATCAGTGGGATGAGCGTTAGTGGGTTTATCGGTGGGGGGAGCTTCAGGGGTGGAGCCATATTGGTTCCACCGAGTTTGGAGGTTGACCTCATCGGAGGACATCATCAACAAATGGTGGGTCCCTAAGTCAAAAATGGGTTGATCAGGAGCAGCATAAGTGATTTGTTGGGGTGGTGCGGTAGTTTGAGGAGGAGGCAACGGTTTAGTATTCACTATGCCTTGGGTTAGTAAGGGGTTTTGCAAGACCAAAGGTGGCTGCTGAGGTGGTGGCGGGTTGGGTGGCGCTTGAGGAGCTGCCTGCCCTCGGCGTTGTACATCAGCAGCCCAAAGTTGCCGAACCCGCTCCATATGTGGACAAAAATGTGTGTAGTGGCCATAGACCCCGCAAACAGAACAAGGGTAGTTTGTTCGCAAATTGGGGTTTTTAGCCTGCTTGGGCGGGCGATTAGGGTTTTGGTAGCAGGGGCCGCATTATTACTAGCGGGGGGATTAGGGTGTTGACCAGCTTGCTTAGTCGGTTGGTTGTTCCCACGATTTCGGCCTCTCCCGCGGTTTTGTTGGCCCCAGTTGCGTTGGTTGTTCTTGTTTTGCTGTGGGTTTTGTTGAGCATAAACTTGCCCTTGGACAGTAGGTGGATTCTAAGTTTGCGCAGGGGCAGGAGCAGGCTGCGGTGGATGATATGTAGGTGGATGCTGCGCAGGGGCAGCAACCTGAGGGGGTTGCGGATAGTGCTGTGGAGCGGGTTGTGGGTTTGCCGCATGGGATGCCTGTGGCAGGTAATAATGAGGTTGGGCTTGTGACGGCACAGGATTTGGTGCAGCCTGCTGATGATAGTAAGGCTGAGGTGCGACCGGGGGGGCGTAAGCGGGAGTCATATTACCAAAACACTGAGGTGGACATGAGGGTCCATGGGTATGGTGGTGATGTGTCATGGGAGAATATTGGTTGGTTGCTCCAGACTGGGAGTTGGCCCGCGAAGGATTAGGTCCAGTGGTAGGACGGGCTATGGAAAATGGCTGAGGCTACGAAGAGACGCGGCCAATGATGCCGTCGGCAGCATGAGATTCCCCCGGCGCGTCGTGCTGGGAGGAATTGTCGCGAGGGGCGTCGGGTATGATGGTATAAAGGTAACCTGACTGGGCGTAAATGAGATCGAACTGTTGGGCTTTAAGGATAGCCTCTTCCTTAGACTGGGGTCTTTCAGATGCAACATCCTTAACAATGATAGGAAGGAGGGATTTAAGGAACCAATCTAGGAAGATTCGGTCATCTAACTTGATTTTTCATAGGCTACGACGTCGACGCCATTCATGAATGTGGTCTGTGATGTGGGTAGTCGTGTTCTGTCTGCATGATAGTAGGATTTCAACGCCTACGTCATAGCGGACAGGTAACTGGAAGAACTGGAGGTAGGTCGAGGCCAGGGAAGTAAAGGTGGCGCGGGTTCCATGGGGTTGTTCGATATACCACTTGGAAGCAGAGCCAGTGAAAGTGTGCTGTAATAAACGGAGGTGAATAGAGTCGTCTACTATGGAGTTGGAGGAACACCATAGATGGAAGGACATGATATGGTTCTATGGGTCTTCACCTGCCTTTCCCTCGAACTTAGGGATGTCAGAGGGGAGCTTGGTGGGTATGTGAGGCCACGCATGGTTGTGTCGGATAGGGTCATTGGTTAATCTGGCTATATCAGGTAGGTTGAGGCTAGCCATGAATGGCAAACTGGATGAAGGATGTGACACGGTAGTGGGCTGGACCAAGTTGGGGCCGATGCCCCCAAGTGGAGGGGTAATATTAGGGAGGTTGCCCCCAAGTGGGGGAACTAAGGTGGTATAGGACGGACCTGCACCACCATGGGTGGTATGAGTCACTAATGGAGTGGGGATAGGTATTCCCACTGTGGGAATCGGTACTATGAGGGGAACAGTAGAGGGGGCCCCCGTGGAGGGCATACCCAAAGTAGGTGTGGTACTGGGTGTCGTGGTGGATGTGCCACCAACGGTCCCTACCAAGATGGGAGTCACGCCAGCCATGGGGATAGTAGGAGTAGTGTAGAGGGGGTTCTCAGACTCTTGCTCAGAATCAAAGGTAAAATAAGGGGCGTCAGTATCTGGTGACGGAGTCCTATGCCGCTGACGAGTGGAGTCAAGTGACAAGGCTCGAGATCTGTGTCGATGACGGGTGGTGTCAAGAGAACCGTGCTGTGGGGGCTCGCCTCTGAGGCACCGAGAATGTCTCGGGGACTCAATGGTGACAAATGGTGTCAAATCTGTGTGGGTTGAGGTAGGTACAAAACAGCTCAAAAAACTCTAATGCAACTGAGTGTGCAGAAGGAGAGCTCAAAAAATGGGGCGCTCAGGCCAACAACAACTCAAAACACCCACTGTAACTGTGTGCTACAATAGGCGGAGTATCAATAGAAATGGTCATAATACCAAAAAAGCAAGTTGCCTATAAATAAAAAACGGTGGACTCACTAGACCAAAAGGAGGTAAGGGAGCATGCAAACACCTAACTAAAAGTATTATGACTTAACTAGACATATCCTCTGCAAGGTGATGAAATCCAAGTCAGACAATATGAATAGGGAAGCCAAGTGGCTAAGGTTTCCCCCTACCGGGAGGGACACCGGGTAGTCAAATCCTAGAAGAATGGCAACTAAGATACCTCGTTCATGACACGTCTAGAAAGGTAAATCTGTCGCTTGGTTCTTTAACCGCAATACCCCTATACAGGGATATCCTGAGAACTGCGAAAGGTAGCCCTTCAGTTACTGAATGGAGTTCGGTATTCCACTCAGACCTCCAGAACCAATCTCACGACTTCAACCCTCCTAAGGGAGAGGCCCTCTGATAAACTGGTTGTGACCGTGTCAAAAAATACTAAGGGATTTTGGTTCCCTAATGGACAACAACTATGTCTCAAGTGTAAATAACCGAGGGGTGTTATTGGAAGCCTATCCCCCCGATCCTACCTAACTACAAAAATTCTTCTATATTCCCCAAGTGGGATTAGAATGTTGGTTGAGTTAAGTATTTTTTAAGTCTCCCTTGAATTAGGTGATATATTGTGTGCTTGTGAGGTTATAAACCCAGAAAAGAAGTGCCAGGGCGACTTCGTAAATATCAATAATACTGAATTAAAAATTTTTACCATGCAAGATTATCTGAATAAACAATGCTAATTTTTTTTAAAAAGTTCTGTAGAGGGGGACACAGATGGCTGTAGGGCTGCAGGTAGAATAGGTGGCTGTGCAGGTGCGGAAAATATGGCAGCAAAGGGGCTGGGTTCAAAAAGCAAAAGCAAGTGCAAAAATCCATATCGCGGGTCTGGGGAGAAGTCGCGCGGTCAGACCGCGGGTTTTAAGGAAATAGTCGCGGTCAAGTCACGGGTTTCTGGACGGCAGACGCGGGTGGACCACGGGTTTCTAGACTGCAGACGTGGGCAGACTGCGGGTTTGAAGAAAACAAGTGCGGTCGGGTCGCGGGTTTCTGGACTGCAAACGCGGGCGGACCGCGGGTTTGAAGAAAACAGGTGCGGTCAGGTCGCAGATAAAATACCTAACAGGCGCGGTCGGAGCGCAGCTAACAGGAAAAAATATGCGGCCGAGTCGCAGCTAAGAGCTGGAAAGGCGCGGTCGGGTCGCAGCTAAGGGCTGGAAAGACACGGTCGGAACGCGACTGTGAGGGAAAAAATGACGGTTTACAGCGGCCGAAAACGACAGCCGAAAGGACAAAACGGAAAATAAAATAAACAAAAAAGCCAGCGGAGTCGCCAAAACTATTGCTAGGGTTTTACCCCTAGCTTGTACGAATGAGTACCTACTAAGGACAATGGATTCCTTAGTAGCAGTTCAATGATATGTGAATTAAAATCTATAACTGAAATAAAAAACTAAATTTAAACACGTTCATGAAGCAAAACAGTAAAAAGTAAATAGTAATTTTGTATTAATCTGACCTCCAATGTGAAGGTTGGTGAAGCCCTTTGCAGTGATCCGAGTCGGTGGCTCCGAGCTTCAAGCTGCTTCTTCTCTTTCTCCAATGGTGGAATTGGGCCAAAAGGGGCTCTTACAGGGAAAGCAGCTCAATGGTGAGCTGGGATTTCAAGAGCAATTTTGGCAGAGGCAGGATACTTGTGATTGTGGATATGAAATAAGGGATCTCCACCCCTTATTTATAGTTGTAAACCATGCGATTTAGGGTTAGGGTTTCAGCTATTTAGGGTTTTTTCCTCATTTCCTCATTATTTCATATTTTTTCTTCCTTTTTGGATATTTTTGCTTTTTTGGAGGAATTTTGGATATTTTTAGCTGAAAAGAAGGTTTTATGGCCTTTTGGAGGCATTTTAAGCCTTTTGGAGGCTTTTTACATGGTTTTATGGGTTTTTGATGGACATATGGTGGGAAAATGGACAAATGAGCCATGTGATGGGGTAGATGAGGTAGTGAACCCTTTTTGGGTGTTAACAGGTAGTCTAATATTTTCCCTAGCCATTGAGTTGGATTCTAGGTTATCTAATGAATAATCTAGTGGAGGTGTACCTTTTTTCACGCTAGTCATAGTACTAGCACTATTTGTACTAAAAAATATTTCAGGAGATGAGGCTCTAGACCTTACCTCTGGTGATACTTCAGGTGTGATGTAGTCACGTCCTGATATTGGTGTCTCCATAGATTATCCTAACTCTTCTGCTTCATATATCAATTGATACTCTTCCTCTTCTTCGCAAGACCCTTCATCAATCTGCGACCAAAGTTCATGCTCACTTTCTTCGAGCAGACTAGGAATTGTCTTTCTCCTTTTCCCAAACCTGAATCTCCTTCCACTTCTTAGGAATCCTGTTTCTAGTTCAGGTTTTGTACTTCTAAGGAACATATCAACTCACCATTTCCCATATTTTCTACATATTGTCCACTACATATCCCCTCTCGTTGGAAATGTAGTTCAACTACTCAATTGCAAGATGCCCTTCTCATAAACTAACATCTTTATCCATCTGCCAATAGATAGAAAATACCTTCTTCATGGTCCTTGGAAAAAAATTCTTTCAACCTCGCTATATGAGGTTATAGTCTCTACTACAAACTAAGTAATATACCCTTGCAAAATACTATCAACCCAAAAGTCAACAACTCTAGAGATGGTGTTATTTACACTGGTTATCTCACGAACTAACTGATCATTCCACTCGACCACTTCTCTTCTCTGGAAATTTGTCTTCCTATTTGCCAATCTTGACAACCACTTGTGCAACACAATAGGGAAATTTGCAAAGAATATCTCATAAATATCATAATATATGTATCAGTCTAACCAATTTTTTGCACTCAACTGTGATCATGCACTCTCTCCTTGTGCGAATTCTAGCGTCTTGGTCTCCATCGAGTCCTTTATTTCATTTTTTGTCAGATGCCACAACATGGCCCTCGACTTAAATGATTAACAGTCTCGACAATGAAACCATTTATTGGCCTTCTCTTCTTTCTTGTCTCGACCCAAGGTTCAACAACAACACAATACCAACAAAACACCACAAGACATTGACCTGACAGAGCAAGGTTAGCCTATTATATTTTTATCATTCAATCTAGCAATATGATCTTAGGATATTATCTGAGAGAATAACATGCACAACAATAAACACAAGAGACAAAAGACACAAAGAATTTTCCTCGGGGAAATCATAAAGGAGAAAACCCCGCAACTTCCTCACAGATAGAATGAGCACCAATGGCGGCAGTAAAACCCAAAAACATAAAGATGATATCCACATAATTTCTCTCTCTCTCACTTGAGAGAGCTTCTCCTCCTTCACTCATGCACCCCAATGAGTGAGTGTGTGTGTGATAAATAGAGAGGCTCACTCTCTATTTATATTATTTCGTTCACTTAATGTCCACTTCAACATGTCGACCCCACTTAACAATTACTTACTAGGGCTAACATCTCTAGGAGAGTCTAATAACCCTAGTGCCCCACAATTGTGGGGAATTTTCCCTCTAATCAACAAGGAGGGTTAACCTTGACACAATTGTGGGGACTATTGCCCCAACTTACAATGGAGGGTTAACCTCAATGACTTTACATGACTTGTTTACATTATTGAATCTCCTGATCGGAACATTAGGGCATGACATGACTCAATTACATTATAGATAATTCCCCGAATAAACATCGGGGTATAAGATATACAAGTGAATACATTCTGAAGTTACAATTACATCAACACTCCCTCTTAACTAGGAAGGTATTCTCTCGACACAATTTATCAGCACAAGTCTTCTTCTCTATATAATCTAGATCATCATCAAGTCATCTTTCTCCTCGAGACATATTCATCTTCAAGTCATCTTCATCATCAAGTACTCTTCATTGTCAAGTCATCTTCATCAATTCTGGATCATCACTTGATCTGGAGCATCACTGGATCATCACTGTATCATCATAAAAAATGGATCATCACTGGATCATAATCATCACTGCTTCTGCTATCTCAATCAAATGGTGTTATCTCTTCATTCTTCTCATCACAGGAAGTTCTGCAGAGCCAACCCTTTTTCATGTTGGTTGTAGGCCTAGCCTCCATGTAGGTCTTCTTCAGCGCTTATATCTAAGCAACCCAGCAGTTACATCTGACCATGCGAGGAACACATCCAACATACATGTCACAAAGGTACTCCCAACAATCACATCTGACCATGAGAGGAACCAATCCAGTCATCTATGTCAGAAATTCCTAGCACTCACATCTGACCATGAGAGGAACCAATCCAGCATTCATGTCAAAAAGGCTCTGCACTTACATTTGACCATGCGAGGAACCAATACAACATACATGTCAAAAATGCTCTGCACTTACATTTGACCATGTGAGGAACCAATCCAACCTACATGTCAAAAGGGATCTGCACTTACATTTGACCATGCGAGGAACCAATCCAACCTACATGTCGAAAGGGCTCTCAGCCCCAGGCTGAGGATTCCTGGTAACTGACCAGATGCCTCCATTCTCCCAGAGAATGGCATTCAACACTTATATCTGATCATGTGGGAACACATCCCTCAATCACATCAGAATGGCCCTTCACTTATATCTGATCATGTGAGAACATATCCCATAGTCATATCAGAATGGCCCTCAGCCCTAGGCTGAGTATTCCTGGTAACTGACCAGGTGCCTCCATTTAGAGAATGGCATTCAGCACTTATAACTGATCATGTAGGAACCAATCCTATAGTCACATCACAATTGCTCAACACTCATATCTGACATGGAAGGAACCAATCCTATCACCATGATAGAATGGCTTAACCCTTACATCTAACCATGGAAGGAACCAATCCTCTCACCATGTCAGAATGGCTCACGGACTCATCACTTCCCCTTGGAGGGAACCTCAATCTGGAGAACACCAAGCTTCTCCCTGAAGTACTCAAACTTCATTCTGGCCAATGGCTTGGTCCACACATCAGCTATCTTTTCATCTGTCACAGCATACTAGAGCTTCACTACTCCTCTCTGCACCATATCCCTGATATAGTGATATTTGATCTCGATATGCTTCAACTTGTCATGGAACATTGGGTTCTCTAACAACTTCACACAACTCTGGTTGTCGCAATATATATAGGTAGCATATAACTGGAGATCAAACAAATCAGACAGTAGCTCCTCATCCATAATGCCTCACAACTAGCTAAACAAGCTGTGACATACTCTGCTTCAGTTGTACTCAGTGCCACATAGGACTGCATCCTGCTAAACCAAGAGATCACACCTGATCCCATACTAAAGCAACACCCTGAGGTGCTCTTTCTATCGATGGCACTGCATGCCCAATCTAAGTCAACATAACCTTCCAGGTTAATCTTCTGATCTGCCTCATACTTGATCCCATACTAAATTGTACCCTTCAGGTACCTTAGTGCATGCTTTACAAAAATCAGGTGAACATGTCTCAATGTTTTCACAACAAAGCAAGTATCTGGTCTCGTATCCATCATGTATATCAAGGAACAAATCATCTAATGATACATCGTGGCATCATATGACTCTGATGAAGAAATAATCAATAGCTTCAGGTTCGATGCCATAGGTGTGGTCATGCAGTCCATCATCCTGAACATATTTAGGATCTCTACTACATACTTCCCTTGTCCACGCCTCCATGCCTAGAACGTAGTGCATCATCCCCAATTCCTTCATCTCAAACTCGGCAGCAAGTCTCCTTCTTACAAATTTAATGAGTTCCTCTTTTCTGTCAAGAATAAGTCATCGACATATAACAGGAGCATTACTGGTCTTCTTCCTTCAACCTTGAAGCAAAGGTTGGAATCCTCTTTACTCTTAGTAAATCCTAGATTCATTAGTAAGTTTTCCATCCTATCATACCATCTCAAACCTTAGGGTCTTCTGTAGTCACTCCCTCTGAAGTGGAGCATCATTCTACCTCTGTCTTCCGTACTTTATGCACTGAAACATTTTGTACCGGAGTGACAAGTAACTTTGTATGCTACTAATATTCTATGTATCCATATAGGATCATTGGATACCAAGATCCTCTATCTTGAATTTTTTTCAAAATTTCTTCTCGCACCCATCTGTGAGCTTGTCATCCTCCATAGGCTTCCATCTTCAACCTTGTAGCAAAGGTTAAGATCTTCATCAAGCTCCTCATGTATGTGTTATCCCATGGGTGTCTTCTGAGCTCGTACAAGGCCATCTTTGATTTTTACACATGGTTCTTCCTGTCATGTGACTTCACTTCCAGTGGCTACAAATGTCTCTTCGTAGTCTATGCCTTCTTTTCATGAGAATCCTCATGCTATGAATCTTTCCTTGTATCCCACGATGTTTCCATCTACTGCATGATGGAACTATGAACTTCACTTCACATATTGATACTACATCCTAGACATCATTCTTCTTGAACTGGTCTTCCCTTTCTTCTTGGTTACTTCTTCATAACTGGAAGATTCTGCATCAATGATGTAGCTGCATTCGTCATATTATTCTTAATCTTGAACTGTTGTCACTTGTTCTTCAGAACAAGTCTCATCCTTCTTTGCTTGTAGGCGATTATGTATGCGATCTTTCCTACATGTCAAATGCATTTGTATGGTTAGAAACATTTCATAAGGAATATTCATAATGGAAAATGCTTATGCATAAATATGTGATCATGCAACTATTTTAGCCAATATAACATTCATCCATATCTCATGGAAACTTTCTAGATGCCTTCCATCTCTACCAGGAAAACATTGAGATTATGCACTAATCCAATATGTCAGCAAAGAGGTTTCATTCTAGATAAGCAGCAATGGAGATTTGTATAGCACCATGAGCTACTTACCCATCACATGCATATTCGTAGTATACTGTCATTAATGCAAACATTCTATCATGCATAATACATTAACTAAATATAAACAAATGCATAACAAAACAATATCATGATATGACAATTGAATACTTATCTTTATTTGTTTCATGGGTAGACTCCTTCTTGAGCCTTCATCTTCATCATCTTCTTCATTCATAATAGCATCGTTTCTTATCCAAATTCTAAGATGGATAAGAGGTTCTTCAAAATTTTAGTTCTTCATATTCCTCATCGCTTGAGGTATCTTCTTTGAGTCGTGAAATATTTATCTTCAGTTGCTCCCATCTTCTTTTCTCTTATTATGAGTTGAGCATCTTCTTATGTGTGCTCTTCCCGGAGTATTTATGAAAGTAATCACTTCCTTCTGGCACACATTCCTTGAATGAATGAATCCCATGATCCTAGGAGGTCATTCAAGGTGGTTATCACACCTTTTGTATTCTCCACTTCTTCTTCTACCGCTTCAAGGTGTTCTTTGATTTGAGAGACCCTTGTAAAGTATGACTGTATGTTCTTTGCATTCTGGATCTTCACATTCTTCAACTGGTTTCTTAAGCTCATCTTCTGATTTGTGTTCTTCCCTTCAAATATCTTGGTCAAGGAATCAAACATCTCTTTCGGTGTCTTTAGGGAAGACACTTGTGGTACAACATGATCCATGATTGAATCAACAATGATCTTCTTGTCCTTGAGCAAGTTCTTCTTGTGTAAGGCTTTTAGCCTCATCTCCCTCTGGAACTGGAACCTCTCTACTTATGTGGGTGTCCAATTCATTTACTTCAAGAACTAGTGAGATACTATACTTCCATCCTTGGAAGTTGTCAACTTGACCAAGATTATCATCAAGCTGATGTGATAGATCACTTTTAAATGAGAACCTCAAATGAAAATAGCAAAAGATTAGATCTTACCGATTTGAGGTGTTTGTCCTGGTTCCGGAGCTGGATGATCTAGGGTTTGTCAGAGAAACCATAATTTCCAAAACTTGGAATATTTCAGGTCTGATTGTCTAGAAAGATAGAACTCTTCAAGGTGAGCTATCCAATGTACTCCTTTTTCTGAAAATAGTGGAGGGAAACTCTCGGAACAGGAAGCCCTAGTTTCCCAATTTCTTCTGCAAAAATTCCTGATACTATTTCTATGGTATCTCTGAAATTACTACTCCTCTTGTGTATAAAACTTCACAATGAGATAGCCTTTCATGTCCCTATTCCAACACCATAGGTTTCTTCAGAATTGGTTTCACCAATTGGGACCTATGATCATTTTCCCAAGGTGACCTGTTTCAGGACTTTTCAGTGTAACGAAGTTGTACGGAATGCCACATGTCACTATTTCATCTTAGGGGTCTAAAAATTCTACCACAGAAAGTACATTCCATGCATTTTCTGGAAAATCTTCATAAATTTCATTTAGACCTTGGTAGTCCGAGATATAGCAATTCTCCCCAGGTATCCTGTTTAGGGATGAATCCTAGAAGAGGCTGGAACCCTAAGTTGGAGGGATCATATCTCCTAGAATACAAAGAATCTGAGGCTGAAATTGGGACACATTGGAAATAAAGATCGTTTCTTTGGCCTATGAAAGTTTCATCACCTGAACCTTCTCCAATCCCGAGATATATAGAATGTACCAAAACTTATCATTTTTAGTATTTTAGGGTTTTTTTGACCCGAGTCAAACTAGTGTTTGACTTTCCCGGAGTTACACCCAACCAAAAATATCAACCCAGGTCTCTAAAATTCAATTTTGATGAGGAGAGAAATACTATGCTAAGCTTACTCAAAAATTTCTTTGATGTAAAAAGCCCTAATTTCCTGCACCGAAAACTGAAAATGCTCAAAATCGAATTTCGCTTCGACAGAAAGATGCGCCCTTCAATGGAGAGTCAGCCTAACATAATTTTGCTGGTGGATTGTGGAGAGAGACCCAAAAAGTAAGAATCCCTAGATTCTGTAGCTGCACAATATCTTCTTCTCAGGTTAGCTCTGATACCATGTTATATTTTTATCATTCAAGCTAGCAATATGATCTTAGGATCGTATTTGACAGAATAACATGCACAGCAATAAACACAAGAGACAAGAGACACAAAGAATTTTCCTCGAGAAAACCATAAGGGAGAAAACCCCCCAACTTCCTCAGAGATAGAATGAGCACCAATGGTAGTAGTAAAATCCAAAAATATAAAGATGATATCCACATCTTTTCTCTCTCTCTCACTTGATAGAGCTTCTCATCTTTCACTCATGCGCCCCAATGAGTGAGTGTGTGTGTGATAAATAGAGAGGCTCACTCTCTATTTATATTCTTTCGTTCACTTAATGTCCACTTCAACATGTTGGCCCCACTTAACAATTAATTACTAGGGCCGACATCTCTAGGAGAGTCTAATAACCCTAGTGCCCCACAACTGTGGGGACTTTTCCCTCCGATCAAAAAGGAGGGTTAACCTTGACACAATTGTGGGGACTATTGCCCCAACTTACAATGGATGGTTAACCTCAATGAATTTACATGACTTGTTTACATTATTGAATCTCCTGATCAAAACATTGGGGCATGACATGACTCAATTACATTATAGATACTTCCCAAAATAAACATCGGGGTACAAGATATACAAGTGAATACATTCTGAAGTTACATTACATCAACATAGTTGGCAACACCTGAGAGGCATGAGCAGCCTCACTTGAGATATCTTAATGTGTAACTTTCAGAACCATTTTTCTGCATTTGGTGAGGGATTATAATCCCTTGGCGTGCGACCAAGGTGCTCGACAGAGATTGGAGGATGGAGTCTATTGTTGTGTGACAGAGGTGCAACTGTGTGTCACAATCCATGCGTGACACAACATTATCCTTAACCACTTAGCAATTGGCACAGTTGTGCAATGAATCGGGTTCCTTACTTATAATGAACAGTGTGCGACTTATATTATAACTTAGCATATTTAACCAGGGAATTATACATAACATGTCGACAATGCTTTACCGTTCATTCATTCTCTCATTGGTAATATTGCGACATACATTCAACGGTAACTGTAACAATACAAAGTAAGCAAACACTAAATCATTCACATAAGCATTCAATCACTCAACACAACAAAATAACGTGGAAACCCATTTGGGAGAAACCATCAAGGTACTCTTCCTCTGGAATCAAAAATATAGGTAGCACCTTGCAGTCTGTGACTTGCATACTATTCTTAAGATATGTCTATGTGACTCAATATTCTCACTCTCATGCTCTCTATTTTATTGCTTCTATCTACTCCTATTGATCCGTACACATCCTGAATCGACTCTTCTATTTGACTATCTGCGCACTCAGCTGCATATTACTTCTACTAACAGTCTGTGCACTCAGCTGTAGAGTTGTGGCTCAACAACCTTCTAATTCTTTTAGACTCCTCTTCTGAGTCAAAAACACTTCTACTCCTCTAATTGTTTCTAATTTACCGAACCCTTATATAGAGCGGATTCCTTCTATTTATAGTATTTACAATACTGCGCAGGGTTGACTAGTTATAGCTCAATTATTACAGACGCAAGTAGATACAAAATATCTGTAATTACATTGATGGAGGCACATGCCTAACCGCAAAATTCCTTTATGACATTAACCACATCCTTAACTAGCGTCAGAAACGTCTTTCATCCTTCCTTTACAGGTCATAACTAGGCTCAAAACTGTCCTTTAGCCTTCCGTCGATTTGTCCTTCTACAGTCTTCCACCAGTTTGTACATGTTCCGCTTTAACTCTTCTACCTGCCTCTTCCACCGAATTAGATCTTCCTTTCCTGGTCACATCGATTCACATCACAGCTTCATCTGCTCTACACTCACACTTCTTCCTTTACCTGCTTTTGTCCTCCACACGCCCGCTTTTCCTCTTGCACTTGCGTGGAATATTCTTCCTTCTGCACTTTTCCTTGCCCAACATATGTGAAACTAACAAGTTTAATGTTATGTCCCTAACATGTTTGTTTAGTATTAATATTTCAAAGTGGATAATAATGTGGTTTAAAATATTTGTAACTAAAACCATATCTCCATTGTGTCAACTGTTGGAATTCTCATTGATAATGAGAGGGGGGTGAATCAATATCAAGCGCAATTTAAAACAATTTTTGAGTTTTGCACCAATTTCAATTTAAATGTTAACTGCAAGAAACAATTGTGTGCAGATCCTACTTGTTGTGTTTAGGCACCAACACACACACACACCAAACTGAAACTTCCATGGGATACATCTTTCACAATATGTAAACAACAACTTCCATAATATGCAATATAAATTATCTCAGATATGTGATTTCTACTTCACTACCTTGATATGCAATTACAGCTACATATATTCACACTTCTCAAATAGTATACACTCCTTTGATTTTCGCATTGTCTTTTACTATACTTTATTTCTTTGTGCATTTGACTCTCTGTTGTTTCATTCTATTGGATCAACAAGCCATTTGTAGAAATTCAGGCCCGCAGTAGATTAATTTCACCCACAACAATTAACAATTGATCATGCAAAATTATCAACAATGGAGACTGACTATGGAGCTGTAACACAAAATTATATTAACTGAGTGTACAATAGCCAACCCTGTAATATCATAGGCTGCTGAATATATAGAATACATGAGCAAATCGAATGCATAAGGAAGCATCCAAATCTAGCATAAAGCAGGCTTACCCAAAATAGGCAAATCCCCCATAGGTGTAAAAAGCTGATCCCAAATCTATCAAGGACCCCACGAATTAGCAACGGCACATGGGAAAGATAAAGAGTGGTCAAATGGCAGCTCATACATGCTTTTGCATGGAGGAAAGAATGGAGGAGGAAGAGGCAACAAAGCTGATTCACCTCACCTAGTCTTGCTTTCCTATGTGCCTTAAAACACAGAAAAAGCAGGCAATAAAGCAGGAAAAGCAGAAGGGCGCCTAGGAGGACAGGAATAAAGCAGATTTGATTCCTAAGACTTTCCCAAGTGCTCCATGAGTCAATAATGGCAAGTTTTACCTCTATGGATAGGCAATTAGCAACTTGCACATGGTGGGACTCATGGACTAGGCAAATAAGACAAAATAAATGAAATAATGTCTAAGTGGGTAAATACTATGGGTTGATTATTCTAACACCCCCCCCTTAAGCCTAAGTTTATGAGTAATAAATCAAAAATATAGGGCCTAGCAACAAGGCTTAGTCACCCTTTACATACTGCAATGTCCATACAACCAAGGAAAGAGGCAAAACCAACTTGGGAAAATCCTCCCTTAAACATGGACTGTAAAACAAAATTGTAGAATCTTGTCTCCACTCATGCTTTGACAGCATGATCAGCAATCCCCAGCAGTGATTTGATATTGCTGAAGGTCTTCTCACAAAATGATTTTGTGAAGATGTCAGCTACTTGTTCTGAAGATGAACAGAAGAGTAGGTGAATGGTGCCATCATGCACAAGCTCTCTGATGTAGTGCATGTGAATCTCAATGTGTCTGGTTTTCTGCTTCTGAACTGGATCCTTGCAGATTCGAATGGTACTCTAGTTATCACAGTAGATGGTAGTTGAGTACTCAGGTTCGAAACCACATTCTCCAAGTAAACCCTGCAACCATAAACACTGAGTTGCTACATTGACAACTTCTCTGTACTTA
>LPNX010912323.1:33758-53528 GCA_001517045.1 Pseudotsuga menziesii | reverse complement strand
CAATGAAAATGCAGAGTCTAAAATGGCGGCATTGACCACTACACAGACGTAAAGTATATAAATTCTATTTGGAATTTATTTCTTAAAAATTTCGTCTGTTTCTGAGTGCATTATTTTTTCATGCTTTGAATTCAAATCTGTTCTCGCTTTATCCACCTTTGGCACAGATTGAAATTATTACTTTGCTTTCAAGTCCAGTTTTATTATATATATATTTTTAAAGGAATGGTTTCCCCTTGGTGGATTATTCTTCCAAGATTTGAATTCAAATCTGTTCCTGTTGTATCCACCTTTGGACACATTGAAATCATTAATTTACTATTAACTCCAGTTTAGGAATGGTCATAATGGAGAGCATGGTCTTCACCATCGTTGAGACGCTGGGAATAAGCAGAGTGTAAAGTGGGTAATGCGTAGTGGGTGAGAGGAATGAATGACCCTGAGATTGAAAAGGCGGCCCGTGGGTACAACAGCCACACCGTGAAACCAAAACCACGACTCCCAGACAGGGATCAAATTTGAAGGGCAGGGTCCCATTTCGCTTTGAAGGGCTACTAGATAGTGAACCCTTCAATGCTCACATGCAAAAATAATCATTCTTTTCATTTGAAAATGTAATAGTAAATTGATCCTTCATTATTGTTTTTACTAAATGTTATCTAGTTATAGTTATCAAGGTTGTAATTTAAAAAAAAATCAAACTTTATCTAGTAATCAAGGTTTTACTTTAATTAAATTTCATAGATAAATTCATAAATTCTTAGAGCCAAAGAAAATATTTTAGGGTTACAGATTACAATTTATAATTCTTTGAGAAAAAGAAAACCACTTACTTGAACCAACTATAATTGTGGAAGCAAGATAGCTTAAGACACCACCCCTGAACAAGAATGAACCCTCGCCCCAGCAGCAACCATATCTGCAAATGCCCAAATCAGACCAAACCCAACCATACCTGCAAATGCCCAAATCAGAGCAAACCCTAAAATATCCAAGGTAAAAAACTCTTGAAGAAAAACTACAACAGAGTTTACCTCGAGTTGCCATGCCGAAATTACCAAATTTGCAATGCAAAAAACAATGAGACCACACAACTATACAAAATCCACCATTACACATTAACACCGAGGAACTGCAGCCAGTGAACGATGAATGCAACATTAAATTGACATTGTAATTTGCCAGTAGAGATCGAAATTTCCAATCTGTGACTTGCCCATTCCATTTTGTTTTGTTTTTTCTAGCTCAAAGCTCAAGGGTCTCGGTAATAGGCTCCAAACTCCATTCCAATTTCCACTTCCCTTTCCACAAGACTCCAGGCGACCAGCTGCCTAGTTCCATTCAAAGTTCTCATAAATGGCACTGAACACTGGTTGGCAGTGATCAGACTGGGCAGGACGCGATCACAGACTGACTGGTTGGCAGTGATCAGACTGGGCAGGACGCGATCACAGCTGGCGTTCCAATTCCAATCTCTCCAAAATACTGGGCGTCCAAGAAATTCCTCAATGACACATAATCGCCCTGATAAAAAAAAAACAATATAAACCCTAACCAACCCAAACTGAGCGTCCAAGAAATTCCTCAGGTAACTTTGCTGATAAAAAAACAATATACAGACTAACCTACGCCCAAATTAACAGTACATGTCAACAAGAAAATATATGAAAGCCTAAGCTTATTGAACTGTTTCTAAATTGATGAAATCAAATATGACAGTAAATTTCTGAGCTGGGGTTCCAATTCCAATCTCTCCAAAATACTGGGCGTCCAAAAAATTCCTCAGGAAACTCTGCTGATAAAAAAACAATATACAGACTAACCTACGCCCAAATTAAGCCCAAATTAACAGTACATATCAACAAGAAAATATATGAAAGCCTACGCTCATCAAACTACTTCTAAATTGATGAAATCGCTAAATTTAAACCCTAACCAACCCAAACTGACAGTACAAAATAGTCAAGTAACATTTATACAACGACACCCAAAGATTTGAGCTGCCTGTATCAAATATGACAGTAAATTTCTGAGCTGGGGTTCCAATTCCAATCTCTCCAAAATACTGGGCGTCCAAGAAATTCCTCAATGACACATAATCGCCCTTGCTAGAGTCGAAACCCTGACCCCCTGGAGACCAAACTTCCTAACGAGTGTGTAGCATGACAACCTTTACGCATCGAAGCCTTAGCCACAGGCCAGGTTTTAGGATCCAATGATATAAGCTAACTAACAATGAGGATATAAAAAATATATTAAAATCCATTTCAAAACTAATAACACCACCGAGGAAACCCTCAATGAACCCAAATCTGATAATTTCAACAATTGAAGATGGATTTTTTATACCAATAGAAAATAGAAAAAATCACTGACCTGTTCTTCTTTGATGGGCTGAGCTTCAGCCTGTACCAAGACTTGATATGCCTCACAATAGATAATTTCAAGAATTATCAAGAATTACCTGCTTCTAGGGACAATTTGTGTCTCATTCTATGCTATGCATGGGAATCATCGATTGAAGTAATGGCTATGCCCCGCTAAAACACCTCTCGTGTTCAGCTTCGTCCTTTGTTCTTCTTTGATGGGCTGAGCTTCAGCCTGTATCAAGACTTGATATGCCTCACAATAGAGAATTTCAAAAATTACCTTCTTCTAGGGACAATTTGTGTCTCATTCTATGCTATGCATGGGAATCATCGATTGAAGTAATGGCTACGCCCCGCTAAAACACCTCTCGTGTTCAGCTTCATCCTCTGATGGCGCTGCCATTGCTAATATGATCTAGCTTCGTCTTCGTATGGCTTGGTGATGGAGGAATAACAAAAGGGATTCTGCTTCTTATGGAATGGAGTCATGCTTCCGCCTGCTACTGCTGCTTACTCAATGCTGCTTATGGAAGCATGATCGGAAGATAAATGAAATATGCCTCGCAATAGAGAATTTCAAGAATTACCTGACAAGCTGAAGACATGTGTCTATTTATCAATAGAAAATTAAAAAAAACTCTAGTGAAAAAATATTGAGGGTTCTTCATTAATGGATAGCACCTTTTCCTGTATCAAGATCTGAAGAGGACAATGGTTTTAATGGACTTTTTCTTCTCCCATCAATTAAAACTTAAAACTAGAAGAATAATTCACACTTACAACCTCAACTGAAAGAGATACATTTTCCCTCCAAAGGTATCAACTGAAAGACATACATTTTCCAGCCAAAAGTTTTCAATGGACATATCTTTTTAATATCTTAGTTTTTGTATTTTGTATAATTATTTTTTTAAGATTATTCATTATATTTTAATTAATATTGTATATTACAAAAAAATTTAATGTTATATACCTATTATATACTATAATTTATATGTATGATAGTTATAATTACATATATTTTAAATAATATTTAATTATATTATATTATATGAATTAATATTATATATATAAATTAATATAAAACTATATATTACACTCGGTACAAAATGATCAAGTTAATCAACGACTCTAAAACCTTACTTTTGTTAATTATAATCCTTACATTATAATTATTATAATAACCATTAATCACCCTTATTATATTTATTATATATATTTTTAATAATTTATGTTATTATATGGCTGGAAAAGTTTTTTTTGACAGAATATTCAATTTTCATTAATTTGTAAATAGTAAATCAATTATTAAATTGATTTTTTAATATTGATATAATTAGTATCAATAAAGTTTTTGTAATTATTTTATTATCTTTTAGATCTTGTACATTTTTTAATTGGAGGTATGAAAATTTTCAAGAACAGGAATATGGTGTTCCTATATTATTAAAGATCATGATAAAAAACATGACCAACGCTATGAAAATTTTCAAACGTCATTAGAAAAAATATGGCGTTACTATTGTTATGTTCTAAAGCATAGTTCAAAAGACCTTATGGCATAGCATATACAGAAGCCAAATCTATAGTGTAGCTTAGATAGCTATAGAAATACAAATATCAATAGAGAACATGTAGTGTTTGACATATATAACCTGAAATATATATTTATAATTGATATATTATATTCAACCAATTATTTTTATTTTATATGTATTTGGTCAATTCATGTTGAGTTGTGATACTACATTAATTTACTAGATTCTAACACTGTAGATGGATTCAGAGACCCATTTCCATCTGCAGTGTTAAAATTTAGTAAAATGTACAAATTAATTGTCAAATTTGTAATTTTTTCCATTGCTAGAGTAACACAATTAAAAATGACCAAATAAATGACCAATTGCAATCTGGTCATTTGTAGTCTAGATATCCCGTGACCAAATTTGGTCATTTATCTTGGTCATTTTTAGTTGGTTTTTATCCCGTGACCAAAAGTGGTCATTTATCTTGGTCGTTTTTAGTTAGCTTACTTAGAATTATCATTTTTGATCATTTATCCCTTTAAAAAAACTGTGGTGACCAAAATTTTTGGTCTCGTGGTCACTAATCTCTCATTTTCCACTAGTGAATAGGGAGGATTCCATGGACGATTTTGTGCAGGATGAGGACAAGGTTTTGGCTGAGGAGGAGGATGAGGTTAGGGACCTATACAATGTTACAATTATAGAGTACTGGGACATTATCAGTGTTATTGACCAAACCTATAAGTAAACAATACTTATTGTATCACTGCAGATCACACTCTTGAGGACTTCCCGCAAATAATCGCGAAGTGGAAATCCAGGAACACTCCACAACTACAAAACTAGAATCAAAATCAGAATAAAAAAAAGAATGCAAATCGGAATGTGAACTAGGCACTGAATCCGCTACCAAACCACAACCAATGAACAAAAGTTGTAAATATCTCACTAGAAGCTAGAGTGCAGGCTGCTGATGTTGTTATGATTACTCGCAGAGGTGCGATGACACGAGATGATGGCCCAATTCCAAAAATATGGTTGGATGGGAAGATGAAGGTGCAATTTGATGTCGACACTAAGATGGATACATCCTTTGAAGCACCTGATGCAATAAGAATAAATATGGGTAATTTTCATGTTTATGAAATGTCGCCTATTTTTTATTCCACTTTGGTAACAGGATCATTGCGGAAGCATGGTACCTTGCAAAAAATATTTGAGTGTTTCCTGTCATTGGAAAAATACCCTGATGCACTCGTCGATATTACGAGTTTGTTGCATCGACCATAGAATGGTTCAAAGGAGTCTGCTATAAAACCCTTGCACAACAAAAAGACTGGAAAGATATGAGAATGAATATTCAGATTGGGGATTATGAGGTAGATTCAATCATTTTGGATCTAGTCTTGGATTTCAACATTATGACAAAGCATAGATCAAAGAATATGGGGATCCCATAGTTGGTTTGGTTCCCTGTGCAGTTGCGATTGGATAACCAGTCCATAGTGACACCGATTGGGTGCGTACCGCATCTAACAGTGGAAGTTGAAGGAATGAAGAGTTACACGAACTTTGATGTTATTGATATTGTTGATGGAGGAAACTCGTATCCCACATTGTTGGGGATTCGATCGGCTAATGATAGCTTGGTGGTGATTAATTTCAAGAAGTGTGTGACGACCTTTGAGAACCGTGATATTAGAATCATAGCCCCAATGGATCAAAATGAAGGAAGACCTTATGTTGAACCAGTTAATGAAGAAGATGTAATGGGATGGGATCATCCATACAACATCTCAAAAGACTACATCCAACCTACTAGAAATGGAGAGTTGGTATGGTGAAGCTTTAACTCCGTGTCTTCAAACTCTGATGATGCCTTAGAAAATTGGGAGAATCGAATGCATGAGGTATCGATTTGGAAGTGTGGCCTGATTACTTAGTCTCTATGACGAGTCACAATAGAGATTGTTGAGTTTCCAGTATATGAGGGACTTCCTAATTTAGCTGAATTTTTGGTTAATTTCGAAGATAGCGTGTCAGAACCACAAAGGTAGATGGTGTTGGATGAAGCGTTAAAGGATACTATAGCATGATGGTGGGTGATCCATAATAATTCGATTAATGGATGGTCGTTATGTCATAGGTTGATGGAGGTTCACTTCAGTGCAATGGAATAGTACCAAGCTGAGAATTATGATGGGCATAATGATCCTAATGATCATTTGGTTGCATGTCAAACCATGTGGGTGTCACGGCCAAAGGAGGAGTGGGTATATTATTTTCTACACATGTTGGATGAAATGTCACGACAGTGGTATATATCAGCTGAAATTTGGAGAGAGATTACAACATGGGAAGAATTGTCAGTTTGTTTCAGTCACACTTCCAGCTTTGCGGATGTTGATCTGGTGATTCATAATTTGCTACAACATATCTATGATGTTGCTTGAAGGTAGTTCTAGTCACATATCCTGGGGACCTGCATGAAGCACCAAGGATGCAATCAATGATGGAGTGCTACAATGTGACAGGAGGGCCTGATGACGGTGATGATCCCAGGAACATCAACATTCTAGAGACATGAGCAAGTCAATATATTGCGGTGTCTAAGATAATGATGGATAAATTTAATCAACCATTGAAGATTCGGAAGGTCAACATCAAAATAGAGGAGGAACCAAAATTCATGAATATTGGAGACTACTAAGATGAACCATGGAAAATATCATGGACCTATTGCATGAGTTTCAAGACTTGTTCCTGATAATGTTTTCTTAAATGAAGGGGATGTTAAGAGATCTAAGAGAAATGAAAATCGCATTGAAGCTAGATGTGAATCGTGTGTAGCAGTAACCACATCGCCTAAATCTGTGATACAAGGAAAGGGTAAAGGATGAGCTCGAAAGAACATTGGATGCTAGAATAATAGAACCAGTTGAGGAAAATGAATGAATCAGTCTTATGGTGGTGCAAGATAAGAATAAAGACGAGGTTCAGATTTGTGTTGACCTTATAAAGTTAAACAATGCATGCCTGCATGATCCATTTTTGACACCATTTATTGATGAAGTATTGAAAGGATTTGGCAGTCAAGAGCATGGGGGGTTCACTAGAGATCCAATATCATATCACATCCATTCATATTGGGGGTTTAAATACTCCTAAAAACCTCAAAAATATATTTCCCCATATAAAGGGGTTCATGGTTTTTTTATATTTCACATAGTAATATATATATTGGGAGTTATTTATTTGGGCAGGATGAGGAATAACCTCCAAATAATTGTTTGGATTCATATCAGTCCTAGTTTTTTGTAAGGAATAACCTCCAAATTGTGGGCTAGATTCATACCTCGAAACCATGGGATGGATTCAAATTACTCCTAATTGCTGCTAAGGAATAACCTAATCGTGGGATGTATTTTTACCTCCAAATCATTGAACTTATAAACTTCTCTCTTTTTTTAAGAATAATTTTTTAGTTCGACGTATTGATGGGTATTGAGATTCAATCAAACCTTGCTCCATGAAAACCAAGAAAAGTGAGATGAATATTTCTTGGTTCACTAGAACCAAGAATAATTATATCAACATTTCTTGAATAATTATTTCTTTCAACCTTTTGTATTCTCACATCGCCAGTTAGGAATAGTTTCTAGATTAAGTTATATTTGGCACATTCATAATTGTAATTTAAATTCTTATATGCAAGGAATCCATTTTATATTTTATTGGAACTAACACGAACATAGGTGAAAATCTAAATCATTATTTACATAACCTATGTGTTCTCGTTACCATGAAATGGTATCATATAATTTTCCCAACTATGTATATTTATAACTATTGCATGCTTGAAACTTAACAAATGATATTTTTCCCTCTCTTGTAAAGATAAAAAAACTAGGTGTAATCCAAGAAAATCTAACTAAATGTTATTAATTCCCTTGATTGCAATAATAAACGTCGAGGAAGTGGAGGCAAATCATTGCATCTTGTGAATGACCCAAATCCAAGATATCCACATGATCATATGGTGTTATTGTAAAGTGAGAGGAAATTTTCTATGTTCATTTAGGTTCATACATCAATGATGTTTGTTTTGATAGGAAGGTATGGAAGTCCATCCATGAAAGTGTTAAATTTTCATATGCTAAGCTATATCATTAGTATTTCATTTCAATTTCATAGAAAAAGCATATAAATAAGATCACTAAAAGATAGACAAGCACAACCATACAAAATGCACACAAATATTTATCTTGGGAAAAACTTAAAGGGAAAAACCCAGCAAAAGCTTCCTCAATATAGATGCCCCAAAAAGATAAAAGATAAAACCAGCAAGGAGATCAAAGCATGATCCTCCTCCTTCTCCAACTACTTCTCTTCTCCACTAATATGCTACACAAGTGAGAGTGTGTGCTCAAATGAGGAGAGCTACACCTCTATTTATATCCATCCGTTCACTTCAATTAACTCATCCGATATGTAGGCTCGAGTTAATCATGTAGGCTCAAGTTACACATGTAGGCTCAAGTAACCACACTGGGGTGCTAATGACCCACCTTTACAATTAGAGGGGACAACCTCATGACTCTTATTAGTTCTTCTGATTAGAAGCATCGGGGTACAAGATAATACAAGTGGTTCTCCTAGTAGGACCATCGGGGACCACAAAAGATACATATAGAATATTCTTCGAAGTTACAATATTTCAACACTCCCCCTTAACAAGAAGGGTATTCTACAACAACATCAACAACAACAATAGTAGAGAGAGATAGAGGACATTGTCAACATCATCAGGGTAATACATCTATAAATCATTGGGAGCTTTTCAACATTATGTAGTCTTCATCTTCAATCTTCAGTCTTCATCATCATTAATACTTTGACTGCTTCGATCAACAACATCTTCAGCACTTTGACCTTTCGATCAGCAACATCATCTTCAACACTTTGACCTTTCAATCAGCAACATCATCTTTAGCATTTTGACCTTTCGATTAGCAACATCATCTTCAGCATTTTGACCTTTCAATCAGCAACATCATCTTCAGCACTTTGACCTTTCAATCAGCAACATCATCTTCAGCACTTTAACCTTTCAATCAGCAACATCATCATGAAAATATCATCATCACCAAAACATCATTATCATCAAAACATCAACATCATCATCATCAAAACATCAACATCATCCTTCCTTTCGGAATTATGGGATGTTTGTGGTACTCAGACGAGCCTTCCTGTCGGAATTATGGGATTTAGGTCTTTGTGGAGTTACTAACGATCCTTCCTTTCGGAATTATGGGATCAACACATTTGTGGAGCTCAGACGATCCTTCCGTTTATAATTACGGGATCAAGTCTTTATGGAGCTACTAACGATCCTTCCTTTCGAAATTATGGGATTTAGGTCTTTACAGAGTTGCTAATGATCCTTCCTTTCGAAATTACGGGATCAACACATTTGTGGAACTTAGACAATCCTTCCTATTAGAATTACAGGATCAACACATCTGTGGAACTCAGACAATCCTTCCTGTTGGAATTACAGGATCAAGTCTTTACGGAGCTACCAACGATCCTTCCTTTCGGAATTACAGGATTTATGTCTTTACGGAGTTACTAATGATCCTTCCTTTCATAATTACGGGATCAACACATCTATGGAACTCAGACAATCCTTCCTATTGGAATTACGGGATCAAGTTAATGATCGTTCCTTTCGAAATTACAGGATTTAGGTCTTTATAGAGTTACTAATGATCCTTCCTTTAGGAATTACGGGATCAACATAGTTGTGGAACTCAGACAATCCTTCCTCTAGGAATTATGGGATCAACACACGTTCTTGAGTACCAAAGTCACTGGATCCATTCTGAACCGAAGTTTAAGGATGATACAATCCTACCACCTTCTCGATGACTGAAGTTCACCAGATCCATTCTAAACTGAAGTCCAAGGATGATACAATCCTACCACCTTCTCGATGACCGAAGTTCACCAGATCCGTTCTGAACCGAAGTTCAAGGATGATACAATCCTACCACATTCATGGGGATCAAGATCTCCAGATACATTTTGAACTGAGGTTCAGGGATGATGCAATCCTACCACTTTCATGGGGGCCAAGACCTCCGGCTACATTTTGAACCAAGGTTCAAGGATGATGCAATCCACCACTTTCATGGGGGCCGAGACTTCCGGATACATTTTGAACCAAAGTTCAGGGATGATGTAATCCACCACTTTCACGGGGGCCGAGACCTCCAGATACATTTTGAACTGAGGTTCAGGGATGATGCAATCCACCACTTTCACGAGGGCTGAGACCTCCGGATACATTTTGAACCGAAGTTCAGGGATGATGCAATCCCAGCACATTCATGGGGGGCGAGACCTCCGGATACATTTTGAACCGAATTTCAGGGATGATGTAATCCCACCACATTCACAAAGACGGAAGTCACTGGATCTATTTTGGACAAATGTCCC
This sequence comes from Pseudotsuga menziesii, assembly GCA_001517045.1. NCBI lineage: Eukaryota > Viridiplantae > Streptophyta > Pinopsida > Pinales > Pinaceae > Pseudotsuga > Pseudotsuga menziesii. The sequence continues at coordinate 43,129 of LPNX010912323.1, read as the reverse complement.
AGGATGATACAATCCCTCTTCATTCTCGAGGACCGAGGTCAACAGATCACTTTTTGACAGATGTCCCCGGATGATACAATCCCTCTTCATTCTTGAGGACCGAGGTCACCAGATCACTTTTGGACAGATGTCCCGGGATGATAAATCCCTCTTCATTCTCAAGGACCAAGGTCACCGGATCACTTTAGGGAAGGTGCCCAAGGATGATACAATCCCACTGCAACATCATTACTTCCCCTTTTGAGAAAGGTCCTTCCGAACCATACCAAGCTTGTCTTGAAAGTGTTCAAACTTTACTCGAGACAGAGGCTTCATCAACACATCAGCATCTAAACCATCATCATATACATCTTTAGTATGTGAATACTGAACTATCACCATCTGTATCTCCAGTATGTGAATACTGAAAGCATCATCATCTATGTCTTCAGTATGGGAATACTGAAAGCATCATCATCTCTATATTCAGTATAGAAATACGGAATCACCATCATCTGCATCTATAGTATGTAAATACTGAAGCATCATCATCTGCATCTCATCTCATATGTAGAAATACCGGATTTCTATGTGTTACGACGGAACACAGGGTTCTTTGTCATCACCACTATGGTTATCACATGGAATCATTGTAGTATCCATCTTTAGGTTAAGGAGACCGGATATCAGCTTTTGTAGCCATATGGCTTCACAACTAGCATAGCAAGATGCTATATATTCTTCTTTAGCTGTGCTAAGAGAAACACTAGATTGTTTTTTGCTAAACCATGAACTCATAGCATACCCCAAACAAAAGCATCTACTTGATGTGCTTTTCTTGTCTGAGATACTTCCAACCCAATATGCATCTGTATAACCATACAATCTGTATCATAGTATAGACCAAAGTCTATAGTCCCTTTCAGATATCTCATCACATGTTTTGTGGCTATCAGGTGAACCTGTCTAGGTTGAACTAGATATTGACTCAAGGTGTTCACAACAAAACAAATGTCTGGTCGGGTATTTGTTAAGTACATCAATGAACCAATGATTTGTCTATAATGAGTCACATCATTAGCTAATAGCTTCAGGTTGGAGTCCATGGGTATGGCCATGGATTTGTATTCCAACATATGAAATCTCTTCAATATCTCTACCGCATAATTTCCTTGGTTGAGAAAGATTCCTTCTAAACTTTTCCATACTTCCAGACCTAGGAAATAATGCATCAATCCAAGGTCTTTCATCTCAAATTCTTCTGCTAGTTTCTTCTTGCTTTCCATGATCTGTTTCTCATTCCTTGTCAAGAATAAGTCATCCACATATATTAACAAGATGACAGGTTCATCTTCTACAACGTTGAGATAAAGGTTAGGATCATCTTTACTCTTGGTAAAGCCCATAATTGACAGGAAACTATCTATCCTTTCATACCAAGCTCTGGGAGCTTGCTTCAGGACATAGAGGGCCTTCTTCGTCTTGCATATGTGAGTCCATATGTCTTCAAATTCAAATCCTTGTGACTATTCGATGTAAAAATCTTCCTCAATCATACCATTAAGGAAGACTTGTCTTTACTTCATCATGTACCTTGCTTCCTGGAGTAAGTGTCTCTTCAGAATTAATTCCCTCTTTCTTATAGAAACCTCTAGCCACAATTCTTTCCTTACTTCTATCAGCAACATATTTTATCTTGCAAATCCATTTGTAAGATACCACATTCTTGCTTTCTGGTTTGAGTACTATATCCCAAACATCATTCTAGTATTCTTTCATCATAACATCTTCCATGAGTTCATCTTGTCAGATCATCAACATATCCTAGTCTTCTGCATTCAACCTTGAAGGTTGGAACCCACTTTAATCTTGGTAAAGTCTCAATCCATCATGAAGCTATCCATCGTGTCATACCATGTCGAACTTAGATATCTTTTATAGTCACTCCCCCTGAAGTGGAGTACCATCTTCCTTCTTCATTCTGTATAGGTGGTTCTATACTTGATATATACTGGTCAATAAAGTATGTCATGTCATAGTTTATTCTTTCTGACGCAAATCATGAACCTTGCTTTGTACACTTGTTCTTGTAGATCCATATGGAAGATACTACGTACTTCCCTTTATGTCTCAAAATTATATCATATACATCATTCCCCATGATCAACTGTTATTCTTTGATCATAGCTTCTTTCATAGCATTCTTTTCTTCATATTGAGTTATCTCTCGTACCCATGGTGGTCTTCATCCTTCGAGGTGGATCTATAGCTCTCTGAAGCTCTTTCTTCCGTCATGGTGTCTTTGACCCTGGGAGCTTCAGATTCATGTTTATTGGAGTGAATCTTGAATTGTCATCACTTATTATTTGGAACAAGTCTCATCCTTCTTTTCCTGTAGGAGGTTGTACAGGACCTTTCGTACAATTCAAATGAACCAGTTGCATGGATAGAACTATTTCATAAAAATTATGCATAATGACAAATTCTTATGCATCATGCAACTATTTAGCCAACACAACATTCATCCATATCACACTAAAACTTTTCTAGATGCCTTCTATCTCTACCATGACATCATTGATATTGTGCACTAATCCAATATGTCAGCAAAGAGGTTTGATTCTAGATAAGTAGCAATGGAGAGTTGTATAGCACCATGAGCTACTTACCCATCGCATGCATATTAGTAGTATACAGTCATTAATGCAAATGGTCTATCATGCATAACACATCAACTAAATATAATCAAATGGCAATTGAATACTTATCTTTATTTGTTTCATGAGTAGACTCCTTCTTGATCCTTCTACTTCATCATCTTCTTCATTCATGACATTTCTTATCCAAATGATAAGATGTATAAGAGGTTCTTCAAGAATTGAGTTCTTCACATTTCTCATCGCTTAAGGGATCTTCTTTGAATGGTGAGAGCTTGATCTTCAATTGCTCCCATTTTCTTCTTCTCTTCTTATAAGTCGAGCTTCTTCTTCTTCCTAGAGTTTGTTGAAAGTAATTACTTATTTCTGGCACACATTCCTTGAATGAATGAATTCTATGATCTTGGGAGACCATTCAAGGTGGCCATCACCACTTCTGCATTCTCCACTTCTTCTTCTACCGCTTCAAGATGTTCTGCATTCTGGATCTTCACATTCTTCAACTATTTTCTCAAAGCCATCTTCTGATTTATGTTCTCATCTTCAAATAGCTTGATCAAGGAATCAAACATCTTCGGTGTCTTTAGGGAATACACTTGTGGTACAAGTTGATCCATGATTGAATCAACAATGATCTTCTTGGCCTTGATCAAGTTCTTCTTGTGTAAGGATTTGAGCCTCATCTCCCTCTAGAACTGGAACCTCTATACTCATGTAGGTGTCCAATTCATTTTCTTCAGAGAGATCAAATACTTACATGCTTGGAAATTTTCAACTTCACCAAGCTTATCATCAAGCTGATGTGATAGATCACTTTGAAAGGAGAACCTCAAATGCAAATAGCAAAAGATTAGATCTTACTGATTTGAGGTGTTCGTCCTGCTTCTAGAGCTGGCTGATTTAGGGTTTGTTAGAGAAACCCTAATTTTCAAAACTTGGAATCTTTAAGATATGATTGGATATAAATATATATCTCTTCAAATGGAGCTTTCCAATGTACTCCTTTTCTGAAAATAGTGGAGGGAAGCTCCCAAAACAGGAAGCCCTAGTTTTCCAATTTCTTCTGTAGAAATACTTGTCACTGTTTTTGTGATACCTCAGAAATTAATACTCCTATATATATGAAATTTAGCACTGAGGTAACCTCGAATGTCCCTGATCCAGCACCATAGGTTACATCATAATTGGTTTCACCAATTGGGAAGTATGATCATTTTCCCAAGGTGACCTATTACAAGACTGTTCAGAACAGAGAAGTTGTACGGACGACCACATGTCACTGTTGCATCTTCGTGTTCTGAAATTTGGACCATAGGAATTAAATTCCATAAAATTTCTGTAAAATCTTCAGGAATTCCATTTGGACCTATGTAGCCCAAGCTATAGCAATTATCCCTAGGTTTCCTGTTTATCGATGAATTATGGAAGAGGCTGGAACCCTAACTTGGAGGGATCATATCTCCTAGAATATAGCGAATCAGAGGCTGAATTTTGGACACAGTGTACATCAAGACTTTATCGTCGGTCTATGAAATTTTCAACTCTTGAACCTTTTCCAATATCAGGATATAGTGATTGTAACAAAACTTAGCAGTTTTAGTATTTAGGGTTTTTCTAGCTTGGGGTCAAACAAGGGTTTGACTTTCCTAGAGTTTCACCCAACCAAAAATCTTGATCCAGGTCTCTAAAATTCAATTTTTATGAGGAGACAAATCCAATTCTGGGCTCACTCAAAAATTCGTCTTTTGCAAGAATCCCTAATTTCCCGCACTGAAAACTGAAAATGCTCGGAATCGAATTCCGCTTTGACAGAAAGATGTGCCCTTCAATGGAGAGTCAGCCTAGCCTTCTTTTGTTGATTGAATGTGGATAGAGAACCAAAAATTAATAAGCCCTAGCTTCTGTAGCTACACAATGTCTTCTTTCAGGGTGGCTCTGATACCATGTTAAATTTTCATATGCTAAGCTAGATCATTAGTATTTCATATCAATTTCATAACAAAAGCATATAAACAAGATCACTGAAAGATAGAAAAACACAACCATACAAAAGGAACACAAAGATTTATCCTGGGAAAACCCTAAAGGGAAAAACCCAGCAAAATCTTCCTCAATATAGATGCCCCAAAAAGATAAAAGATAAAAGCAGCAAGGAGATCAAAGCCCGATCCTCCTCCTTCTCCAGCTACTTCTCTTCTCCACTAATGTGCTGCAAAAGTGAGAGTGTGTGCTCAAATGAGGAGAGCTACACCTCTATTTATATTCATCCGTTCACTTCAATTAACTCATCTGACATGTAGGCTCGAGTTAATCATGTAGGCTCAAGTAACCACACTAGGGTACTAATGACCCACCTTTACAATTAGAAGGGACAACCTCATTATTCTTATTAGTTCTTTCAATTAGAAGCATCGGGGTACAAGATAATGCAAGTGGTTCTCCTGGTAGGACCATCGGGGACCGCAAAAGATACATATAGAATATTGTTCGAGGTTACAATATTTCAATAGAAAGGGTTTCAATTTTGTATTTATATGGAGTTTAATTTATTAAGATTATAGAAAACATGAGCTCTCTATGGATATACTTGTATTTACATGATATTAAATTGCTAGATTGGAAGGCTGTGGTGTGAAACATCTATAATTATCATATTTTATAAGCATTGCAATTATTATTGGACAATCAGACTTTTACTTTCTTTGTTACATTAATCTCTTGACTGGGATGTACCTTTTACTCATTTTTCTAACCCAATTACTATTTCATTGGGTACTCCACTATCCAATGCTACAAATTGATCAGTCGCCCCTGCAATCCTGGTGGGATAATTATTAGCATTATACTATTATTTTATTTAGCATCATGTTTTCTTATACTATTATTTTTGTTGGAATATAATCCGTCAGGATTATACGTTAGTGTACATAATAGGAATATGAATAGTTGCATAGGAAGGTGAAAAGGCTGGTTCTCAACCACCACATGAAATGTATAAATGTATGCATTAGCAATGGAATAGAGATGAATCAGGAGTTATTATCCAACAGTGGTATCAGAGCACCACCTGCCATAACTCCTGCTATTAAGTTTCAGTCCTGGAAGCCTGTATGCTTGCCAGTGCATTGCCAGACTGCTTGCCCATTAATGTGTCTGCCCTCTGATCAGAATTGAACATTTCTCCTCCAGTTCTGCTGCACGCACTCTGATTTATTCTACTGCTCATCTCTAGTCTGCCATATGCGTTATTCACATGAGTAATTCAACCAGTGTTAAGGAATGTTTTGAGTGTCTTGTTGATTGCATTCATTACCATGCTGTGCGTTGAGCGAGCCTTTCCCTTCTCTTACCCAAGAGCTACCTACAATTCTCCATCTCCCTATGTTCATGCATAGTCTGTATTTCGAGTTCTCTCAGTCCATAATCTTATGCATTCGAGGTGTGGAGGGTTCCTCCACCCACAATTTTGAATTGCGCGAGATTTGGGTCCAATCTTGGAGTGTCGCGAGCCAATCTCTTGACTGAACTCGTGAAGATTGAAGAGACTGTGGCTGCGTATTCTAGAAAAGAAGCGTTCAGGTTGTGTCATATAACCTTCGTGTTGAAGATGGAAGTTGTGAGATGATGATGTGTAATACGACTGCTTTGAAGTATGAAGGCATTGTGAAGACTCAATGCACAGAGGTAATTTGCTTTTGCTGGTTGGAATAGAAACAAAACCCTAGTTTTTCCTGTGAAGTGCATAAAACCTAATTTTTTCCCTAATTCCTGTGCGTGGAGTTTTCTGGGAAAATTTTGCAAATATTTTCATATGTACGATATAGTTGCTTCTATTTGATGCGTTGGAGTAGTGTATGCTGCACTTCACCTCTTTGAAGCAAATTTCTTCTTGAAAATTGCTGCAAGTTCTTCAAGATTAATGTGGTAACTCTATCGAGCTCCCTCATGGAAAATGTGGTGAAGCTCTAGTTTAACTCGCAGGTAGAGAGAGTCACCCAGCTATAGCGATTCAGGTTTGTTCTTCATTTTTTTGAGTTGCGATCCTGTGCTGGATTGAAGACTGATGTGACATGGAGAAGTCCTAACATTCCTGTAGTGGAGCCGTGTTGAAGTCTGGACTGATTTTTCTTGCGACTAGTGTTGGAACTGTCCCAATTGTGTGCTTTGTGAGTTGCACATTTTGAGTGTGAGCTACATTCTATGGGTGAACTCCTCATGATTTTATGTGTAAAATTGTGAAAGAGTATTTATATTTGAGAGCTGCTGTGAGCAAGTAGAAGAACCGAGACCTCAAGTTTGAGAGCAGCGACCACTCTTTGTGGAGTTGCGCCTGTGACCACCTCTCCAAATCGAACAGCACTTGTGCGTGAGGACTGAAGGAACCCTCTCCCTTTGTGTGCAGTGAAAGAATGGTATACTTGGACTGCTTAGTGCCTGCATAGAAGTGCGTTGAAGCCTGCAGATCAGTGTTGGGCTTCGTGGGACTCCATCAAAGACAGACATAACCAGAAGAAAGATGACAATAAAAACCAAGATGCTAGTATATCTTCATATTTTTCTCATTGTATTATTGCACATTGTAATCTTGGTATTAATGAAATGACTTCACTTTCATCTTACAAATATTGTTGGATGCTTGATACTGGTGCAACATCATGCATGACTTTCAGAAAATATTGTTTTGAAGAACTTAATGAAACAATAAATGGCATAGTGTACTTTGCAGATAAGTCAAGTCTCAAACCAAAGGGAATGGGTACCATTCGACTGAAGATGCCTGGATTCCCTGATTTCTTGTTGAAGAATGTTCTTTATCTTCCAGAGTTGCAGAGAATCCTGCTGTCCTTGGTGGAGATTTGATAGGAAGGCCATTCCATCCACATGTTTGATGGAATCGTAGAAATAAGAGACAACCAAGTCATCATGACTGGATACGAAGATGGGAAGCTGCTAAAGCTAAAGGGTTCATCTGCAAGGGTTCAGAACTATGCCTACCTCTCTCAGCATGGAGAAGGTAATTTGTCATCAAGTTTATTGTGGCATGCAATATTTGGTCATTTGAATTATAACAGTCTTCCTTTGTTGAGAAAGAATGGTGTATTTGGTTTTCCCACCATTCCCAAAGACAAGAACAAATGTGATGCATGTATATTAGGGAAACACAATAAGCTGCCATTCCATGAATCTAATTTCATAGCAAGTAGGAAATTAGAATTAGTGCATTCTGATTTATGTGGCCCAATGCCAACTCCTTCTGCTCATGGGAATAAGTATTTTATGACCTTTGTTGATGACTACTCAATAATGTGCTGGATTTACTGTTTAAAGACAAAAGCAGAAGCATTTCAAACATTCAAAGACTTTCATGCATTGATAGAAAAACAAGCGCAATCAAAAATTCGTACACTTCGCACTGATAATGGGAAAGAATACACTTCAAATGCTTTTGAAGATTATCTTCGCCAACATGCAATTGCACATCAGACTACAGTTCCCTACAATCCTCAACAAAATGGTGTAGCAGAAAGAATGAACAGAACCATAATGAATATGGTTCGCTCAATGATGTTTTTTGAGAATGTAAAACTAATGTTTTGGGGTGATGCAGTGAAATGTGCAGCCTATTTGAGAAACGGAAGTCCCTCCAATGCTCTTGATAACAAGACTCCACATGAAATGTGTTTTGGCCATCTCCCTTCAGTCAGGCATCTCAAAGTTTTTGGTTCCACCTGTTATGCCTTGATTCCAAAGGAGAAAATAAACAAGCTTGGTGCTCGAAGCAGAAAATGCATTTTCCTGGGGTATGAAGAAAACTCCAAGGCATACCATCTGTATGATGAGGTAAACAAGAAGTTTGTTATTTCCAGAGATGTCATTTTTCTTGAAACTAATAAAAATGACCAGTCCATTGAGAGACAGCTTGATCATTTGGAAAAATATCTTCATCCAAAGAAATATTCTAAAAATGAATATGAAATTCCAAACCTTGAAGGGGGGATTCCTATTCTGGATCAACCTTTGGAATTTCCATATGAAGCACCAACTCCCCTGCATGAAGAAGTTCCTGCTACTTCACCTCAACAAGAGATTCAACTGGATGATGTGATTGAGAGAATTGGAAGACTCTCAATCAATGAGGAAGCACCACCAGCTGATCAACGAGGACCATCACGAAATATTCCTAAATGGGCCACAAAGACACTTGAAAGTGTCCATCCAGATGAAGTTGGAAAGATGGGAACGAGAAGTTCGAAAAGACATGAAGATGGAGGATAAGCAGATAATACAGGTGATGACATGGATGTATCATTTGATTGTGAATTTAATTTATCTGCTAACTTTGAACCAACTTCCTTTGAAGAAGCTTCTACTCGACTTGAGTGGAAAGAAGTTATGCAGAAAGAGTATGATGCACTCATGAAGAATGGAACTTGGAAGCTAGTTGACCCTCCAGTTGGAACCAAACCAATTGGCTGCAAGTGGGTGTACAAGAACAAATACAAATCAGATGGCTCACTTGACAAGCACAAAGCGAGGCTTGTAGCAAAAGGCTATGCACAGAAAGAAGGAATTGACTATGAAGAAACATTTTCTCCTACAGCAAAATGGGCTACCATCCGTACCTTAATCTCTTTAGCTACTCAGAAAGGGTGGAAAGTTCATCAAATGGATCTGAAGACTACTTTCTTGAATGGAGACTTGAAAGAGAATGTCTTCATGTCTCAGCCAGAAGAC
>LPNX010912323.1:0-33410 GCA_001517045.1 Pseudotsuga menziesii | reverse complement strand
AAGGAGATAGGAGTATCAACTTCTGGATACACTATGAGTCTTGGATCAGCAGCTGTCTCATGGAGATCACGCAAACAGTCAGTTCCAGCAGATTCAACAACAGAAGAAAAATATGTGGTTGCAGCTGAAGCAACAAAAGAAATAATATGGCTTAGGAAGATACTTGAATATTTGCAAGAAAAACAAGAGAACTCCACTCCATTATTGATCGACAATACTTCTGCAATCAAGCTGGCTAAGAATCCCAGATTCCATGATCGAACCAAACACATCAACACAAAGTATCATTTGATTCGACATCATGTAGAGGCCAAGACAGTCCATCTTCGACATTGTTCCACAAATGATCAAGTTGCAGACATCTTCACCAAAGCACTCGGACGAGAAAAGTTTGAAATATTCAGAAACATGCTCGGACTTACTAACACCCCTTCGGATTAAGGGGGGGATTGTTGGAACATAATCCGTCAGGATTATACGTTAGTGTACATAATAGGAATATGAATAGTTGCATAGGAAGGTGAAAAGGCTGGTTCTCAACCACCACATGAAATGTATAAATGTATGCATTAGCAATGGAATAGAGATGAATCGAGAGTTATTATCCAACAATTTTCTTATACTAAGAAGAGTTAGGGATCTTTTTTTTACAACTTGATAATATGATATAATAGGATTATTGAAAATTGGTTGATAAAAATGGATACTTACAATATCTAGTGAAACTAGGGGTTTTTTAATTGGAAAGGTATATTGGGAGGGGGGTTCAACAATAAAATTTTAGAAGGAATTTTCCAATATTTAGTGAAATTAGGGATATTATCTAATATCCTACGAACGGTTGTGTTATGTAGCAAGTTCACTAAGTGAACCCCCCGTGGTCAAGAGATCTATTCATTTATGGATGGATTTTACGGCTATCATCAGATTAAGATTGCAAAAGAGGATCGGCATAAGACAAATTTCATTACTGAATGGGGATGTTATCAGTACATGGTGATGCCATTTGGACTAAAGAATGCACCTGCGATATTTTCCAGGATTGTATTCGTTGCCTTCAAAGATTTTATCTAGAATTTCTTGTTAGTATACATGGATGATTGGACGGTGTATGGATTTGTAAAGGACCATCTGGAAAATCTATGACTGATGCTAGAGATATGTCGACAACATCCAATTGCACAGAATTCAAAGAAGTGCATATTTTGTTCACCTTTTGGGATGTTCTTGGGGCACATTGTCTGCAAAGAAGGGTTGGTGGTTGACCCAGCCAATCTTGCGTTGATTCTTAAATTTCCCCCACCCATGAATGTGAAGCAACTTAGAGAAACATCAAGCCATACATGATACTATCGCAAGTTCATTAGAGGATACATTCCACGATAAAAACACCCATGAAGAAACTGTTGAAAACAAATGCACAGTTTGAATGGAGTCACAACTATCAAGGAAGTTTTGACACCTTAAAAACGAAGATGGATACAACACCAATATTAAATTTTCCAGATTGGATGAAGGAGTGCCATGTTCATGTTGATGTGTCATCAATTTCACTCGATGTGGTGTTGGCGCAAACTGGTGAAGGAGATATTGATAACCTAATTGATATTTCCAGTTGTAAGTTATCATTTGCAGAGAAGAATTAAACCACAACAGAGAGAGAAGGGTTGGAAGTGGTTTACACATTGTAGATGTTTAGACATTATCTATTGGGAGGTCATTTCAATATGTTCACTGATCATTATGCGTTGAAATACATGGTCAATAAGCCTATGTTGGGGGTGAAGATATTATTTTGGCTACTCCTCTTCCAAGAGTTTGATTTCAAGATCATTGTGAAGCCAGGTCGCTTGAATGTAGGACCTGACCATTTGTCATGAATCGAGACAGGTGAAAAACCACTGAACATTGAATATAGGTTACATGATGCGCAACTATTCATGGTTGGAATGGTTGATAACTACTATGAGCAATGCACTTAAGAGTGAAGGAAATAAATTTTTTATTTTTTTTAACAATGCATTCAAAAAATTCTAAGAATGATCTTTCTCACTTTGTTTTAATTCAAGATGTAAGAGATCAATTAGTCCTACAATATTCAAAAGAAAATAAGTTCCCAATAAAATCAATCACCCAAAATACTCAAAACTCAAGCTCCAAACAACTCAAACCAAAGTCACAACAACACACTTCAAAGACTTAAAACTCAAACCAAATCACGTCAGAGGTTTCCTAAGAGCCACAATACTATCTACTCATGTGAGGGATTGAAATGTCCCATGGCAAGATAAGAAACTACTTCAATACCTAGGACTCACCAAGAAACCAAACTAAGCTCCAAGTCTCAAGGAAAGAGGAAAAAATCAAATATGGAGAAGATTGTGACTGAGACAAGTAAAGCACACATCTTATAAAACCACTTAGTCCAACCCTAAGGGGGGATCCTATCCCTAATACAAAATTTTGTATGGAAATTTGATCTGTTTTGCAACACATTGCATTTATCAGGGTCAATGCAAGTGTAGGAAATGCCCATGTGTGTCTATGGCACTCTGTGTATGAAGTTAGAGAACGTCGATGACGACAGAGAGTTTTTTTTTCAAAATATTAAAGTAAAAGGAGCCATGAAATCAAAAGGATCTAAATGGATTTAAGGTGTCAGAGTTGATCTGGATCGCCCATTGACTCAAGAAGACCAAAATTCAACAAGAAAGACAAAAACAAGTGACAAGGTCTAAGAGAACCCCAAGGAAAAGAAAGGGAAATATAGGGAGTGTATCCCTCATATGATCACCAATTTTGTTAGCATATGATTCTACAAATGCAGGCACAAGTGGACCTCCCTTGCTCAAACAACATGAATCTATAACAAAACAAGATAATGCATACACACCTTTCTCTAAACTAATCAAGTATTGATGAAAGACAAAGAAGGGAATACTTACCACTTGAATGAAGTTTGTCCTCCCTGTCTTTGAGAAGTTGCAATCCAACTTCTTGAATGAAAGAACATGTAGAATATTCAACACAAACAAATACCAAGTGGATTTTACTAGAAACAACTTGACTAACCTAAGTAAATGGCCAAGGAAACTTACTATAAATGATATTAGCAATCAAATATGGGAAACAAAATGCATCATTGTATTATAAAAAGAATAAATAATTAAAACCATAGCCATGGTACGGTAGATTCATTCTAATGGATTCCTCTTTATCCAACTTGTCACAATAGTCTTGGAAGAATGGGCATCAAGAGTCTAGAACCCTAGTCAAAGTTTTGCATCATCTACCTACTGTTAATTCCTCCTCTCCTCACCCATGTCCAAGAGATTCATTTATAGGGAAAAGAGGACAAGGGAAAGGCAAGAGGATAAATGAAAGAGGATGACATATGATCCCCATAGTTCTGTAACTTGAGAAAGATCTAAGAAAATAGGAGGGAAATCTAATCCAAACAGATTTCTCTCTAGAAACCTCTCGAAGACCTAATTTTCTACCACTACAAAGGCCGGTGCGACCTATAATGGAGAAAGATGCATCTCTATGGGGAAACATAGTCTTCTATAAAGGAAATGTGCACTATTGGGTTAGGTTGCAATTATACACAATTCCTCGAGTGAGTTGCAACGCAGGTTGTTGGGATAGAAAAGTGTGTTGACCTTATAATATAAGTTGATCTGTAGGGTAAGGAAAATAGGTCCAATCCTATGGGTTAATCTCTTCAGGGATTGCAACAATGTCATTTTACAGGGTTCATGATACTGACAAAAAATTCCATGTAAAATGATGGTGCACATAATTTTATTAAATACCTTATGTGAATGAATTAGTTGGAGGAGAGACATAGAGGATTTGTTGAATGTGTCACTAGTTCCCAACTGTGCATCATTAAAAAACAATTCAAAAGGATGAAAGTATATTACTTGCAACATTTTATGGACAAGGAAATTTCCCTCAAGTTTGTTAATGACAAGGAAATGGAGGTTAAGTAACTTCATGAGGAGTTGAGTGGATTTCATCCTTCCTCCTACACATCAGATACACAATTGTACATGGTTGGTTACATTCATGAGTTGATGGAGGATCCTATTGATGTATTTATAACTTTGGAATGTATTCACTTGTATATCTTATGTATTGTACCCTGATGTTTGTTTCGAGAAGTATCTGTGATGTAATTGAGTCATGTCATGCCCCAATGTTCTGATCGGGAGATTCAATAATGTAAACAAGTCATTGTTATAGCTGATTTTACCACTCCAGGTGAATCACACTTGTATGGCCTTCCCATGTCCCTCTACAAACTCCTTATACCTATTGGACCATTTTTTGTCCTTTGATGTTTCCTAGACCATCCCTATAAACAAGTGAAAATTCATATACGCAACTTTTAAACCCCTAATCATGTATATACGCGGGTTTAACCCCTAAAACCGCGTACATCAGGATGTGTACAAAATCCAAATCCTTTTGGAGTTTTCCTTGACATGGATCCGACTCACTTGACTCTTGGCCTTCCATATGCCTTGAGATCACTCAGGTTCGACCTTTCATTACCCCTTTGAAAAGCTATATAAGGAACTCTTTGATACATTGAAGGCATATAAGAGAATTGAGAGCAAAGAAACTATAGTCCATTGTTGTCAGAACTTGTTCTTGAGTTTTCATCCCTTTGTCCCTTGGAGAACTTTTGTGTTCTTCCCAAGCTTGCCTTTTTCCTGTGAGCTTTCTATCGAGAGATGGAGGATTGAGGTGGTGGAGACCCAAGTGGGGGATTCCATTTCTCTGATTTGCAGATGTGCCGATAGAGGTTGTATCCATTGTAATCTTTGATTGTATATTAATAGAAATATCTTTTCCTATCCAATAATGTATGTTTGAATGAATATTTTATCCATGGATGATTTCAAATGCTTATACATTGTTGATTATGTATGCTAGAATAGATCTAACACCAATATATATAGTATGCTTGTCTTGTTTACTTGTTGTTGAGGAAGTGATTCATTAATTCAAGTTGAATTTGGAAAGCTCAACGGGGATCTACTTCAACCGTCCGGAATAAGGTACAAGGTCTGATCCTTTAGTGTTATATATTTGATTTCTATTGCATATTGGAAAGGATTGATTTCTGGATTCAAGATATCTGTTGTGGTACCCCAAGCCATAGGAATTTCTCTCTGTTATAGCTAATTTTACCACTCCAGGTGAATCACACTTGTATGGTCTTCCCATGTCCCTCTGCAGACTCCTTAGACCCCATTGGACCATTTTTTTTCCTTTGATGTTTCCTAGACCATCCCTATAAACATGTGAAAATTCATATATGTGACTTTTAAACCCCTAATTGTGTATATACGTGGGTTTGACCCCTAAAACCACGTACATCAAGATGTGTACAAAATCCAAATCCTTTTGGAGTTTTTCTTGACATGGATCTGACTCACTTGACTCCTGGCCTTCCATATGCCTTGAGATCGCTTGGGTTCGACCTTTCATTACCCCTTTGAAAAGCTATATAAGGAACTCTTTGATACATTGAAGGCATATAAAAGAATTGAGAGAAAAGAAACTATAGTCCATTGTTGCCAGAACTTGTGCTTGAGTCTACATCCCTTTGTCCCTTGGAGCACTTTTCTATTCTTCCCAAGCTTGCCTTTTTCCTGTGAGCTTTCTATCGAGAGATGGAGGATTGAGGTGGTGGAGACCCAAGTGGGGGATTCCATTTCTCTAATTTGCAGATGTGCCGATAGAGGTTGTATCCATTGTAATCTTTGATTGTATATTAATAGAAATATCTTTTCCTGTCCAATAATGTATGTTTGAATGAATATTTTATCCATGGATGATTTCAAATGCTTATACATTGTTGATTATGTATGCTAGAATAGATCTAAAACCAATATATATAGTATGCTTGTCTTGTTTACTTGTTGTTGAGGAAGTGATTCATTAATTCAAGTTGAAGTTGGAAAGCTCAACGGGGATCTACTTCAACCGTCTGGAATAAGGTACAAGGTCTGATCCTTTAGTGTTAGATATTTGATTTCTATTGCATATTGGAAAGGATTGATTTTGGGAGTCAAGCTATCTGTTGTGGTACCCCAAGCCATAGGAATTTCTCTCTGTTATAGCTAATTTTACCACTCCAGGTGAATCACACTTGTATGGTCTTCCCCTGTCCCTCTGCAGACTCCTTAGACCCCTTGGACCATTTTTTTTCCTTTGATGTTTCCTAGACCATCCCTATAAACATGTGAAAATTCATATATGCGACTTTTAAACCCCTAATTGTGTATATACGTGGGTTTGACCCCTAAAACCACGTACATCAAGATGTGTACAAAATCCAAATCCTTTTGGAGTTTTTCTTGACATGGATCTGACTCACTTGACTCCTGGCCTTCCATATGCCTTGAGATCGCTTGGGTTCGACCTTTCATTACCCCTTTGAAAAGCTATATAAGGAACTCTTTGATACATTGAAGGCATATAAAACAATTGAGAGAAAAGAAACTATAGTCCATTGTTTCCAGAACTTGTGCTTGAGTCTGCATCCCTTTGTCCCTTGGAGCACTTTTCTGTTCTTCCCAAGCTTGCCCTTTTCTTGTGAGCTTGCCATCGAGAGATGGAGGATTGAGGTGGTGGGGGCCCAAGTGGGGGATTCAGTTTCTCCAATTCGTAGACGTGTCGACAGAGGTTGTATTCATTGTAATCTCTGATTTTATATTAATAGAAATATCTTTTCTTGTCCAATAATGTATGTTTGAATGAATATTTTATCCATGGATGATTTCAAATGCTTATACATTGTTGATTATATATGCTAGAATAGATCTAACACCAATATATGTAGTATTATTGTCTTGTTTACTTGTTGTTGAGGAAGTGATTCATCAATTCAAGCTGAAGTTGGAAAGCTCAACAAGGATCTACTTCAACCGTCCAGAATGAGGTATGAGGTTTGATCCTTTAGTGTTAGATATTTTATTTCTATTACATATTGGAAAGGATTGATTTATGGAGTCAAGCTATCTGTTGTGATACCCCAAGCCATAGGAATTTCTCTCTGTAACAGAATTGGCGACTTCGCTGGGGAGTTCCTAGTAGTTGTCCTTTGGGGGTTTTCTATCGACATTCAATGACTTTGAATTGCTCTTTTTCTCTTGTTTCTGTGTCGAGTCTGGGGGCATGTTTTCCTGGTAGTGTATGATTGGTGTGAAGTTTGTCTCAACTTGTCTGTTTGCCTTTATTTTTATGCACCTTTCTTCCTGTACATGAGTTTTTAACTCATAGTCACGTATATATGCGGGTTTCACTGCTATTTCTGCGTACGGACGTGGGTTTACTGTGAACAGTCGCGTATGCCCTTATTTTTTCCTTCTAGAGAAATTTGGATGGTTGTTGGGTGAATTTTGATGATTGTTGAGTCTCCTTTGATACTGCTAGAGTCTATATACACCTCTATTTCTGACCAGAGATGCTTTTTTAGGGTAAAATTTCTTTTTAAGAATGTTCTTGTCATTGCATTTTCGATTTTTTGTTTTGGGATTAGTGCATTAGATTTCTTTTACCTTAGTACTTTGCTTGAGTGCTGCTTGAGTGCTGCTTGAGTGTGCTTGCAGAGTCTAGGGGTTTTAGAGCCATTCTTTTTCTTTCATATCTCATTTCTATTTCAAAAAATCCAAAAATATTTGCTTATCATTATGCATTGCATTTTGCATTTTGCATAGTACTTGCACTAGATTTTCTTTGGAGTATTAGTCACGATTTCATATAGGAAATCTTGCATTTATCATTTGAAGAAAATTGTGCATTTCATGTAGTAGCATACCCTGTTTTTCATGGACACAATGCATTTGCATTAATTGTTAGGTGTGCATTTTACTTCATGTTGTGTCATAACGCCATTAGTTGCATGGCCATATACCTCTTTTGAGTAATAAATCCAATTAAAATCAACGCTTAATTAAAATGAACTACACTATTTTATTTGATAGGGTTCACCAACAAGATTAGGTTTTAGGGTCTTGGAATAGTTCATTGTGAGTAAATTCTCCAAGACCACTAAACAACAACATGTATGTGTCTGTCCAGGTGAGTGTGTGAAATTCCTTGGTATAACTAGTGTTTCTTAGGATCCTCCTCTCAAAAAAGAGTTAAGCATGAGGCAGTGTGAGTGGTTATTGATTGGGATGACCCCTAGTCATAACTGAGTAGCACCGAAGATATTTCTAGGATTGTATTCATATCTGGGGACTCTTTCGAGAGTTTCGATCTTTGCTACCCTACCCATACAGTCAATCCCGCCTGTGACTGTCCGCCTGAGCATTGATTATATTGAGGTGACCTTAGTGGCCTTACCTAGGATATCGAGGGGGTAATATACAGGGGTTATTATGCAAGTGTCCTGGCCAGGTTGGGGTCAGACAACACATATGCTTTACACGTTGAAGCTGAGGGCCACAATAATTGGTTACGTACCTCTGCTTGTTGTGTATGGGAGTCTCAAGCCTATCCTAGGCAAGAAATACTTGCTTCATTCGGGAGCTCACTTATCCTACCCTTGATTGCTTGTGTTTGGCTTTATATTTTATTGGTGATTGCTCTGTGAACCTTAGCTTGCCTAGGGTTTGCATAGATAGAGAGTCTTTTATATTTTTTGATTCATTGTGGATTCGGGTGCGGCTCCTCGCCGTTCTTGTCGTTTAGCAGGACTTCCACCTTCTACATCTCCTCCTCCTTTGGGAGAGAGAAATAGACAGTCTAGGTAGACTACTTCGCACATTGATTCACACACAATGGGAGACCATGTTGAAGGTATTCCTGAACCACCTTCTCCCATTCAAGTGGAAGATGAGGAGTTTACTCCTAACTATGATCCTTCACCTGATTTGACTGAGTTAGGTCCTGTGATTTATGAGACAGGTACTTTTCATGATAGACCTACTTACTCTAGTGTTGATCCCCCATTGACGCATCACCGGTATGGAATGTCGAAAGATGATGAGACTCATTTTGAACCCGTGAGCACTAGTTATGGTAGTTATGGTATGTCTGGTTTTCCCACACATGATTTGGAATTTCATGTCGAGTCTAAGTTTGAGCCTAACGCTATGCCTGGGGGCACTCTCATTCCTTACCATGCGGAGAGGTTTGGGAGCACAAGTCACATTGCACCTTCCATCTCGGCGGTGGAAGCTACATCCCATATTCCTCCTAGGTCTATGGTTAGTGATCCTATTAGGATACCAGATACAAGACGAGTGATTATAGGGAATAACACGTACATAATTACACAAGTCTCTTCGTCCTTTGTCCCTAGTTCTTCTAATGTTTACCCTCCACCTCTTTCATGTGGTCCTTCGAGCCAGAACGTTGCTACGAGTCATGTCTGTACTACGGTTACTCGACCAGTTGTGTCTTAGGTTCACATACCGCCCGTTGTTTCGGGAGGTCATGTTCATACTTCTAGAGGTCACATTACTACTTTCAGAGTGTATATTCCTACTTTTGGAATGTATATTCCTACTTACGGAGTGTCTCATGGGACATCGCATGCGATGACTTGTGGGCCTTATTATGGGATGCAGTATGGATAGGGTTCTTCACCTTATGGGTATGGGTATCAACAACCCGCTTACTCTCCAAATTACGGCTTTGTAGCTCCAAATAGTCAAGGTACACCACACTATGGTGCTTCCATGCCACCCTATATGGGTCAAACGAGAGGAGGGTACTATGGCCAAGGCCATGGTGGGTATGGTAATCAGACCTATGTGAATCAGAACTATCAGGGAGTGGTCCATTGACCTAATCATCCTATGCTCCCTTTCCTCGCAACACTAAATCTTCCTTACTTGTCGAGATTGACAAATGATCCTGTAGCTCATGACTTGGCTTGGGCGGTTGTCCCTACTAAGCTTCCCTCGGACATACCCAAATTCCAGGGAAAACTGGGAGAGAATCTAAGCGAACATGTTACTACCTTTCACCTATGGTGCTCTTCAAATTCCTTACACTGGGACTCAATTTGTTTAAGGCTGTTTCAATGCACCCTCACAGGGCCTGCCGCGAAATGGTATATAGAGCTACCTAGGGGGGCATTCGCTTTGTTCGATGACCTAGCGATGACTTTTCTCAACCACTTATAGCTACCAGTGCGTTATGACGTTGGTACGGAACTCTTGTCAACATTTTGACAGGATAAAGCCACACATATCTCAGACCATATCCAAGAGTGGCATAGACGGAAGAGGTTGATTAAATCCTTTATACCACCGGAATTCCTCATCGAATGGTTCCTTAAGTCATTATTGCCTTATATAGCGAAGGATGTTTCTACATCCGAAGTGCAAAATGAGGAACAAGCCATTTTTAGTGCGCAGGAACTGGATTTGATTTATGCTCAATCCGGTTTGTTATATGAGATCATTTCCAATGCTCTACATTCTAGTTTCGACCCCAAAGTTAAACCTGGACCACATGCTGATGGCATTGTTGGTTGTGCGAGTGCTAAACTTGTGGATTTGGTTGCAAAACAAGTTAGTCAATTTTCAATCAACCAATCTACTTCAGGACAAGCCACAACTTCATCTCAACCCGCCCAAATGGCAAGTGTGCTTTCGGTGCAATTGTTGGACCAGAAGGGTAACCAGCAGCCCGGACGGAATAAAAAGAAGGGTAAGAATAATCATAAGGGTGGGAATAGGAATGAAAATGCTAATAATAATGAAAAGAACTCCCTTAATGCTGGGGGGGGACAAGCAAGCTAAAATTAAGGATAACTTTCCTTGCAATTTGTGTAAGGACGATCACCTCACTTACTTGTGCCCTTGTATCGATGAAGCCTCAATATTCTTAACACAAGGCCAAGCTGTGCTAAATAACCCTTTACCTCACAATCAAAATATGAACTCAAGGACCCATGATCTATCTAGTGGTGATCAAGATTTACCGGAGGGTGGTGGTTGTGGTTGCATTAACATGGTACGCGCTACGAAGGTTGTGACCCGTGCGAAGGACTATGGTTCGTCACAACCCAACCCAAGAAAGGAACCTGATCCCGCAGGGACTCCTTTGCATATTGAAAAACCTATGGATAAACCTGAAGCTACACCTCACATTCCTAATGGAGTCCTTAAGCGTTTAGGGCACAATCCTAATTCCCGAGCCACCGAGAACTATTCTGTTGTCGAGGATTTGGGCCACACTCCTTGTGCGATGTCTGCACTAGAAGTTCTTCAGAGTTCTCCTTTGCAAAGGAAGGCTTTGCTTTCTTCCCTTGGTGTGAATGATGATAATTCTTCCTCCATGATTAAATTTGAAACTGTAGGACTTCAGCCTCACTTGCCTTACTATGTGTCTCTTTTGATTCACATAGAATGTCTTAACATGACCGTCAAGCGCACTGTGATTGACAAAGGCGCTAATGCTTCTATGATGTCTTTATCATGTTGGAAGGGTTTAGGTTCCCTGGGTTGTCTAAGTCGGTGAACATGTTAATTGCATTTGATGGGAGATTGTTTAGGCCACACGGGATCCTTCCTTACCTTAACGTCCGTTTGGGAGGGAAGACCATTGCGATAGAGGTCAAGGTGGTTGATGCACCCATTGACTACGATCTCTTGCTGTGTAGGAATTGGATGTACAGTATGCAAGCCATAGCTTCTTCCCTATTTCATGTTGTATGCTTTCCATTTAACGAGAATATAGTTATGATTGATCAAACATCATTCAATAATCTGTTGGTTACCGCATCTTCGGGAGCTTCGATCCCAATTGTAGAGCACTCTCAACCGACAACTAGGAGTGTGGGTGTGGGCATGTATCCATCTCTCATGGGAATTTTTAGTTGTCATGTACCTATCCTTATGATAGGGTATAGTTTCGGTGAGGCTTCAACATCTGTGAGATTGGTTTCTTTTCGCACAAGTCATATGGAAGATCCTTGGATTCTTCCTACACCGAATAATTCAGGTGAGCCAATCGTGACGGACATGCCATTACCTGCAACTATGGTAGCTTATCAAGCTAATATTCAGTGTGTTGCAGAGCCTAGTCCTTCCTCTTCATGGATGGAGGAGGAGGACTCGTATGTGCTGCCTGCATGGGAAGTACATTCTTCTCATGCAAACGACTTCCTTGATAGTTTTTTTCCTTCAGATGAAGCGATTATTGAGGCCATGTCGGGAGTTGAGCCACCATGGGAAGAGCTCCATCATAGATCTTACTTTCTTCCCGAGCTTGACTGCTTGGAGCATGAGGAATTTAGGGAGGTTCTTAGTGAGAGAATTGGTAGTCCTATGGTTCCATTAAGCTCTCCTGATCTGATGGTTGATGGAAACATGGAAAATATATCTTCGACAATTCCTATTAATTTCTCTCGCAATCCTGGCAAGATAGAGAATGTCTATATTGGGGCAGAATGTTCCCATGCTAAGATTCAAGAATACACCAAGTTGTTTAAAGAATTTCATGATATATTTTCTTGGTCTTATGATGAAATTCTAGGTATCGACGCTCACATTGTTGAACACGAGATTAAGACTTATTCCAACACTAATCCTGTTCGACAACGCTTGCGTGCGGTGAATCCTAGGAAAGCACCCGCAATTAAGGAAGAGATAGAGAAACAGTTGAAAGCCGGTTTTATCTATCTCGTTCCCTTGACAAGTGGCTTTCAAACCCCGTTCCGGTCAATAAGAAGCAGGGAGCGATCCGCGTATGTACTGATTTCCGTGATTTGAATCATGCCTGTCCTAAGGACAATTTTCCCACACCATTTATTGATCAGATTTTGGATGAGTGTGTGGGTAGTGAGGTTTTTTCCTTTATGGATGGATTTTCTAGATATAATTAGATACAAATTAAACCTGAGGACCAAGATAAGACTGCATTTATTTGTACTTGGGGAACTTTTGCATATCAAAAAATGCCTTTTGGCCTTAAGAACGTCGTAGCTACTTTTCAGCGGGCAATGACCTTGATTTTCCATGTTCTCAAATCGATTATTAAAGTGTTTTTGGATGACCTTGATGCTCATTCTCATATGAGAATGCATCATTCCTATCATTTGAGATTGGTATTTGAAATATGCCGCCATTATTTGGTCAGGTTAAATCCTCACAAGTGCATCTTTTGTGTGAATTCAGGTCACTTATTGGGATTCATTGTTGTTAAAGAGGGTATGAGAGTTGACCCTTTGAAGGTTTAGGAAATACTTCAGTTGTCTCCCCCAAAAAATATTCATCATATTCAATGTTTGCAAGGCATGGAAAACTTCTTACGGAGATTCGTTGTCAATTTTGCCAATTTGACTAGAGGCTTCATGCGTCTTTTGAAGAAAGAAACCACCTTTTGATGGGATGAGCTAGCCCAGGATTCCTTTGATGTAGTCAAGAAAGCCCTAGCATCGGCCTCGGTGATTAGTCCCCCAGACTATAGCCGTGATTTTCTACTTTATGTGGCCGCATCCATGGAGACGATTGGTATGGTTTTGGTTTAAGAGGATGAGGAGCTCCAAGAGCATGTCATATACTATCTGAGCCAGAATCTTATTGACGCAGAGATTCATTATTCCCATGTTGAGAAGCTTGCCTTAGCTACCGTACATGTGGTTCAATGGTTGAGACATTATATTCTCCTTCGCCAAAACTTGGTTGTATCCCATGTCAATCCGTTTCAATTCATCCTCACTCGAAGGATGATTGGGGGAATGTATAATAAATGGATTGTCATCCTATAAGAATTCGACCTCGAGTTTGTTTCGGCAAAATTGAAGAAATTGTTAATTTTTGCAGAGCTTATATCAGATTTCCCAAGCAAGGCTGAGGAGTTGGTTTGTGAAGATACATTTATCAATGAGCACATCTTCTTAATCTCAACTTTAGACCCACGGTATGGGGATATCATTATATATTTACAAACATTGAAGATCCCGACTCACCTCTCATGGGATGAATGATGACGGCTACGTCATGTGTCTAAGAATTACCTCATAGTGGATAACACTTTGTACCGCCGTGGGGTAGATTACATTTTATGTCGTTTTTTAACTCAAGAAGAGGCTGAGGTAGTGCTAAATGATTGTCACGGAGGGGTGTGTGGTGGTCATTTATATGGGATTTCTACAGCCCAAAAAATATTAAGAGCAGGTTATTTCTTTCCGTCGATCTTTAAGGATTCTGTAGATGCGGTCAAGAGGTGCCATCCTTTCCAGGTGTTTGCACATAATATGCGCTTGAAACCTGCCCTGTTACATCCCATCGCCGCCGGTCCCTTCACTAAGTGGGGGCTTGATTTTATGGATTGCAACCTAGCTTCAGCTGGGGGGAATCATCATATCATAGTGGCTGTTGATTACTTCACGAAATGGGTTGAGGCTATGCCTACAGTTAAATTTGAGGGTGAGATAGCTGTGCACTTCGTATTCAACCAGATTCTTACTCAGTTTGGGATTCTGAAAGAGCTTGTAACTGACCATGGCTCACACTTTCAGAAGCTTATGATGGAAGAGTTGGCATCAAATTTATGGTACAAACAAGAGCATTCCTTCTCTTACTAGCCTCAAGCAAATGGACAGGTAGAAGTAGTGAACAAATCACTCAAATCCATTCTCCAATGAACCATCACACGAAGTAAGAATAATTGGCATATTATGTTATATCCTGCTTTGTGGGCTTATAGAACCGCTGTTAAGACTTCCATGGGTTTTTCTCCATATCAAATTGTACATGGAGTGGAGTTGGTATTTCCAGTTGAGTGCAAGATTCCTTCTTTGAAGCTAGCCATAGAGCTCTTACCAGACACTTTACCATTGGAGGAGCATTTGGTCCACCTTGAGCAACTTGATGAGCAGCGTCGAGATGCCTTGGTGGATCTAGAAGTAAATAAGCATCGTGTAAAGGTCCAATACGATAAGTCTGTCCAACCAAGGAGGTTTAGTGTAGGATACTTGGTCCTTTTTTGGGATCAACCGAAAGAACCCTTGGCGGCAAGAAAGTTAAACCCCATGTAGTGTCGTCCTTACGTCGTCAAACTTGTGTTAGAGAAGGGTGCTTATGAGTTAGTGGATTATGAGGGAATGGCCTTGGCAGAGCCTAGAAATGGGCTCTATCTGAAAAATTACTATGCATGATTTTCATCCAAGGCTAGTTATTGTATATTATTGTACACTTTTGCATAGGTAGGTCTTTTTCTTATGGTGATCGGGTTTGTGATTAGTTTCTATTTCTTTTGGCAGATGTCAATGGAATCTTCCACTTTCATAGGATTTGTAGATGGTGCGAGCCATCACACTCAACACTCAGCCTTTGCTGCTTGGGTGATTTATACTCCTATGGGTCAGGTATTGTCTTCAAGAGGTGTATGTTTACGGCCACCTTCAAACAATGTTGATTGATATAGTGTCGTTATTGAGCTTTTACGGGATTCCATTTTACATGGCGTTCTCTCTCTTGAGGTACGTCTTGATTCAAAGTTAGTAGTGTCACAGGTTAATGGTTTGTACCATGTTAGAGATCTGACATTATTAAGAAGATTCTTACATGTGAGGTTATTAGAATGGCAATTTGACAATATAACATACATACATGTTGCAAGAATTAATAATCAAGTTGCTGACTCATATGCTAACTACATGTTAGATTGGCTTTTGTTTCATACACAATAAACTCATCACAAACACAAATTTTTACACATGTAAATAAATAAACCAATCATCATAAAATTTTTTATAAACATCCAAAATGTGATAATACATGGTGTCATAATACAAAAATGGGGCTCTCGAGCCACCAAAATATAATACATGATAATACAAAATGTATCACTCCCAGGTATCTAAGCCTGTGGAGGAGG
This sequence comes from Pseudotsuga menziesii, assembly GCA_001517045.1. Lineage (NCBI taxonomy): Eukaryota > Viridiplantae > Streptophyta > Pinopsida > Pinales > Pinaceae > Pseudotsuga > Pseudotsuga menziesii. The sequence goes on along the minus strand of LPNX010912323.1, from coordinate 17,546 downwards.
GGGGAGGGGTTGTGATCGTGGAATGTCACTACGGCTCTAGCTAGCCGTTGAAATAGTCGCACCCATGCTCGTGGTACACCCACCACCTAGCGCTGCATGGACTCAGGAAATTCCTCGACTTGCGACATGGGTACTCTGTGTGTCAGCCTCATGAAGTTAGTATAAATTCTTTGGAGCGTCTGCTCCGCATCCACACCTATTATATCATCTCTTCTTCCCCTCCGTCTATGATGAGGGAAGCCTTCAGGCCATCATGGTCCCACATCTGCATGCATATGGTAGATGTCACTATGTGTTGTCACCCAAAAACATGTCTTTTGATTCCATATAATCAAAAAACACAAAAAAATTTAAATAACTCAAAAATTTTAAAAAGAGGGTTGAGATTCATTACCCATGTAACCGTATGCCGATCCTGGTGGTAGTAGCATGTCTGGGTCCCCCCGAAAATCTATCCCCACATCGGGGTAGTCATCGATGTCAACTATCTCTCGTCGCCACCACGGAAAGAAATCAGCTAGATAGGGGTTGGACACCCTACCTCCACCCAGTCTACGCATCGCATCCACCCAACGCCTTTGGGCCAAATCTCGAACCCCATGTAGACGAATGTCAACTCTAGGCCTCAATCCTGGAACACGCTCGAAGAAAAATGTGCTCATTATGCTGCTGAAACCGAAAAACCCTATACGCAGAAAAACCCTCGATTTTCGTGTGGATCATAGCGCCTATTTTGGAATGGCCTAGAAAATCAAATACACCATGGAATTTGACAAAATTTGCATCAAAATGAAAGAGTAGAGCATGGGTAAGTACCTAAAAAAAATGGTAGTGGATTCCGCCGGCTGGATCTCCTGGAATTTGCTGTTGAAGTTCTAAGCTCAAATGGGTAAAAATTTCAAATGTTTTATAATGTTTTGAATTTTTTACTATTTATAGAAATTTTTCAAATTTTTGAAAAATTTTACCCCCTTTCCTATAGTTTGGACCTTTTTTGGACTAATTTATGATGTAGGAGACCTTTTTTAGTGCCGTTTCAGCCGTTGGATTGACCCGTTCATGTAGATTTTAGGTATCATGTCTAAACTGGCATATAGGTTAGGTTTCATCACCATTTTCATTTTGCATGACCTTATGACCGTTTCATTATAGCCTTAGGTACAAACCCACTCTATTATGTCACGGAACCTTCTTGTTGTTTTAGAAGTGGCATGATATGAGTGGTAGAGCTTGACCTTACATGGGTACCCTAGTTAGCGCCTTATTTGTATTTCATGCCCATGCTGACTTTTTGTCCCTTAGGGTGTGGGAGTCCATTGTATAGTATTGCCATGACATTTCACAAGAGCCTCATACTCTTGATCTTTTGCTGGCCTATTTCCTCAGGACTCCCTTATGTCAAGTTGTAATTGCATTATCATGAGCTTTGCCTGCCTTATTGAGCCTTATGTCGGCTTCCCTGACATTGAGTTTCATCCATATATCCCAATCTTGTCTCATGTCTATCCATGCAAAGCCATTTTATATATCCTTTGCAGCTTGATTCCCTGTTTTTACCGGGAGGGGACTTTCCCCCAAGTGTCGCTATCCTACACATGTATCCTTGCATTGAGCATAGGTATGTTCCACTACTTGGAACTAGTTTGTTTGCCCATATGACACTTGTCTCCTCCTAGTCTGTAACTATAAATCCATTTTATTATTTTTCAAGCTTTTTAAATATTTGAAAAAGTTCAAAAAAATCAAAAAACCAAAAAGCCAGACAAGGAAAGATGTTATCTTTTGGCAGCTGTTGAGTCGTGTCACCTTTGAACAGAGCACTGTATATCACATCCATTGGTTGGTTTTATAGTTGACTTTAGGAGCTGTACTCATTTTATCTGAGTTTATCTCCACCGACTGGTTAATCTTCCAGTCCCCATGGAGCCTTTGTCAATGCCTCCTGTGTCGCAGAGATGTCCCAGTTTTGTATGTCGAGTCTATGCTGCCTTTACTCAGTCACCATTCATCATTATGCTCTTCTTCGAAGGAAGTTGAAACCTGAGTCGGCCATTCCTCAGTTATCTTGACTTTGCATGTCGGCCATTCCCAATACAGTTACTGGTTCGTGCACCTTATGATCGAGTCCTTCCACATTATACAGCTTTGCTAAGTACCTCGTGTTGGATGATGGGGGATGCCTTAATGCCCTCCTTCCATCAGATTTCATCCCATCGAATTTAGATCATTTATTTTGGGATTGGAATCTAGAGTCATTTTTTAGTGCCTTGAGACTTGCAGTCATCAATCGCAGGTTCCTTCACCATCGATAGTTTTTGGGAATACATCAATGTCCCTTGATCGATGGATCCTCTCAAGTGTTCGACCTCAACACATTTATTTAGACTTGTTAGTTTGCACTCTAGTACCTTGATTCCCATTTTCATTATCGGTGGGTGATCTCGCATCTGTTAATGGTATACATCAATGACCAGTAATCAGACGATGGACTACTATGTTCGACCTCGACACCTCTATTCACATAGTAGAACATGTACTTGTAGCAATTTGTGTAGAAGACCTTCCAAATTGGTGGCATCCCTTATATGCTACCTCCTTGATCGTGCCAGTGTTCATGAGATTTCAGCTCTCGTGACTTGATTCTAGTATATGTCAGACATTTCCAGCTATTATGGAGATCTTGATCCATTGTATATCTTCAGCCATTATGGAGATCGTTATCCTTTGTATATCTTCATCATGATCCTTTGTATATCTTCATCATGGAGATTGTACGTGACGATGACCACTTATGTGATATTTTGTATCATGCCTATTCATGGCCATTGTACTCTTATGTATCCAGGACTGTTAGATGTATTTGCAGTTATGTGCAGAGTTGTATCATTGTACTATGTTGATTGGGTGGCTGGTCTTCCATTTAGGATCCTTCATCACTCCACTTCTGGGATGGACTTATAATGTATTTCGACCATCATATGACCCCTCTGACCTCACACACTAGGGGGAATTTGTTATAGCTGATTTTACCACTCCAAGTGAATCACACTTATATGGCCTTCCCCTGTCCCTCTGTAGACTCCTTAGACCCCTTGGACCATTTTTTGTGCTTTGATGTTTCCTAGACCATCCCTATAAACATCTGAAAATTCATATATGCAACTTTTAAACCCCTAATCGCGTATATACGCGAGTTTGACCCCTAAAACCGCGTACATCAGGATGTGTACAAAATCCAAATCCTTTTGGAGTTTTCCTTGACATGGATCTAACTCACTTGACTCTTGGCCTTCTATATGCCTTGAGATCGCTCGGGTTTGACCTATCATTACCCCTTTTAAAAGCTATATAAGGAAATCTTTGATACATTGAAGGCATATAAGAGAATTGAGCGCAAAGAAACTATAGTCCATTGTTGCCAAAACTTGTGCTTGAGTCTGCATCCCTTTGTCCCTTGGAGCACTTTTGTGTTCTTCCCAATCTTGCCTTTTGCTTGTGAGCTTTCTATCGAGAGATGGAGGATTGAGGTGGTGGAGGCCCAAGTGGGGGATTCAGTTTCTCTGATTCACAAACGTGTCGATAGAGGTTGTATCCATTGTAATCTCTGATTTTATATTAATAGAAATATCTTTCCTTGTCCAATAATGTATGTTTGAATGAATATTTTATCCATAGATGATTTCAAATGCTTATACATCGTTAATTATATATGCTAGAATAGATCTAACACCAATATATATAGTATGCTTGTCTTGTTTACTTGTTGTTGAGGAAGTGATTCATCAATTCAAGTTGAAGTTGGAAAGCTCAACGGGGATCTAATTCAACCATCTGGAATAAGGTACGAGGTCTAATCCTTTAGTGTTATATATTTGATTTCTATTGCATATTGGAAAGGATTGATTTTTGGATTCAAGCTGTCTGTTGTGGTACCCCAAGACATAGGAATTTCTCTCTATAACAGTCATGTAAAGTCATTGAGGTTAACCCTCCATTGTAATTCGGGGCAATAGTCCCCACAATTGAGTCAAGGTTAACCCTCCTTGTTTATTGGAGGGCAAAGTACCCACAGTTGTGGGGAACTCGGGTTATTAGACTCTCGTAGAGATTCCTTCCCTAGAAAGTAATTGTTAAGTGGGTCCGATTTCTTGAAGTGGACATCAAGTGAATGAAAGAATATAAATAAATAGTGAGCCTCTTTATTTATCAGACACACACTCACTCACTGGGGTGCATGAGTGAGAGAGAGAGAACAGTTGTGGAGATCATCTTTTCTATCATTGGGTTTTACTGCTACCATTGGTTCTAATTCTATATCTGAGGAAGTTGCGGGTTTTTATCCTTTATGGTTTCCCCGAGGAAAATTCTTTGTGTCTCTTATCTCTTGTGATTTTTGCACTGCGTGTTCTTCTCTAAGATAAGATCCTAAGATCATTTTTCTTAAATGATAAAAATCTAAAATGGTATCATAGCTAACCTGAGAAGAAGATACTGTGCAGCTACAGAAGCTAGGGCTTCTTACTTTTTGGGTCTCTCTCCACAATCCATCAGCAAAAGTATGATAGGATGACTCTCCATTGAAGGGCGCATCTTTCTGTCGAAGCAGAATTTGATTCCGGGAATTTTCAGTTTTTGGTGCGGGAAATTAGGGATTTTACAGAAGAGGAATTTTTTAGTGAGCCTGGCATAGGATTTTTATCCTCATCAAAATCAAAGTTTAGAGACCTGGGTTTGGATTTTTAGTTGGGTGAAACTACGGGAAAGTCAAACACTCGTTTGACCTCGGGCCAGAGAAAACCTAAATACTAAAACTGTTAAGTTTTGGTACATTCGCTATATCGCAGGATTGAATAAGTCTTAGGGGCAGAAACTTTCACAAGTTGAAGATAAATTCCTCATGTACAATGTATCTTGGTTTCAGCCTCAGATTCACTATATTCTAGGAGATATGATTCCTCCAAGTTAGGGTTCCAGCCTCTTCCAGGATTCATCCCTAAACATGACACCTAGGGAGAATTGCTATATCTTGGACTATGAAGGTCCAAATTGCATGGACTGTACCTTTTTTGGTACAAGTTTCAGATGTCGAAGATGAAACGGTGACATGTGTAAGTCTGTACAACTTCGCTATGCTGAACAGTCCTGACATAGGTTACCTTGGGAAAATGCTCATAATTCCCAATTGGTGAAACCAATCCTGATGAAACCTATGGTGTTGAAACAAGTACGTACCATGTTAACGTAGTAAAAAACTGTAGACATAGAGGAGCAGTAATTTAAGAGATACAGTAGAAACAATATCAAGAATTTCTACAGAAGAAATTGGTAAACTACGGCTTCTTGTTTCGGGAGCTTCCCCCCACTGTTTTCAGAAAATGAGTACATTGGACAGCTCGCCTTGAAGAGTTCTATCTTTCTATCCAATCAAATATGAAAGATTATAAGTTTTGAAAATTAGGGTTTCTCTGACAAACCCTAGATCAACTAGCTTCGGAACCAGGATGGACACCTCAAATTGTATTGGATCTTACTCATTCTTGAAAAAATGAATTAGACACCTACATAAGTAGAGAGGTTTGAATTCCATAGGGAGATGAGGCTAAAATAATTACACAAGAAGAACTTCGTCAAGGACAAGAAGATAATTGCTGATTCAATCACAGATCACCTTATACCACAAGTGTCTTCCCGAAAGACACCGAAAGAGATGTTTGATTCCTTAATCAAGCTATTTGAAGGAAAGAACATAAATTGGAAGATCACTTTGAGAAAATAGTTGAAGAATGTGAAAGATGTAGAATGCAGAGACCATACAGTCATACTCTACAAGGGTCTCAATTCAAAGAACAACTTGAAGCAGTAGAAGAAGAAGTAGAGAATGCGGAAGTTGTGATAATGGCCTCCCAGGATCATGGGATTCATTCATTTGACGAATCTATGCTAGAAGGAAGTGATTACTTTCAGCAAAATATAGGAAGAGAAGAAGCTCAAATTATTATAAGAGAAGAGAGTATTGGAGCAACTGAATATCAAGCTCTCATGATTCAAAGAAGATCCCTCAAGCGATGAGGAATACGAAGGACTCAACTCTTGAAGAACCTCTTATCCATTTGGATAAGAAATGATGTTGTTATGAATGAAGAAGATGATGAATGTGAAAGGAGTCTACCCATGAAACAAATAAAGATAAGTGTTCAATTGTCGTTTCATGATATTGTTTTCTTATGCATTTGTTTATATTCAGTTGATGTACTATGCATGATAGAATGTTTGCATTAATGACAATATACTAGTAATATGCATGTGATGGGTAAGTAGCTCATGGTGCTATACAACTCTCCATTGCTACTTATATAGAATGAAACCTCTTTCCTGACATATTGGATTAGTGCAAAATCTCAATGATGTCCTGGTAGAGATAGAAGGCATCTAGAAAATTTCCGTGAGATATGGATGAATGTTGTATTGGATAAATAGTTGCATAGTTATATCTTGATGCAAGAGAATTTTTTATTATGAATATACCTTTTGAAATGTTTCTAACCATACAACTAATGCATTTGAGTTGTAGGAAAGATCATGTACAATCACCTACAATAAAAGAAGGATGAGACTTGTTCCGAAGAACAAGTGACGACAGTTCAATAAATAATCCAAGTAATGAAGATCTTAACATTTGCTACAAGGTTGAAGATGAAAGCGTATAAAGGATGGAAAGCTCAAATATGGGTGTGAGAAGAACTTTTAAAAAGGTTCAAGATAGAGGATCTTGGTCTCTAGTGACCCTAGATGGATACATAGAATATTGGTAGCGGAGGAAGCTACTTGTCACTTCAGTACAAAATGTTTCAATGCATAGAGTACGAAAGACAGAGGGAGAATGATGATTTCCTTTAGAGGGAGTGACTACAAAAGATCCTGAGGTTCGACATGGTACGATAGGATGGATAGATTACTGATGACTCTAGGATTTACTAAGAGTAAAGAGTATTCCAACCTTTGCTTCAATGTTGAAGGTAGAAGACCAGTGATGCTCCTGTAATATGTTGATGACTTGTTCCTGACATAACATAGGAACTCATTAAAGTTGCAAGAAAGAGACTTGCTGCTGAGTTCGAGATGAAGAACTTGGATATGATGCACTACTTTCTAGGAATGGAGGCGTGGCAGAATCTCCCTCAGACAAGGGAAGTATGTAGTAGAGATCCTAAAGAGGTTCAAGATGATGGACTGTAAGGCCATGACCACACCTATGGCATCGAACCTAAAGCTATTGAGTGTTGCTTCATCAAAGTCAGTTGATGCCATGATTTATCGTCAGATGATTTGTTCCTTGATGTACCTGACGAATACAAGACCGGATATTTACTTTGCTCTAAACACATTGAGACATGTTCACCTGATGGTTGCAAAGCATGCAGTGAGGTACCTGAAGGGTACAGTGGATTATGGGCTCAAGTATGAAGCGAATCAAAAGATTAACCTAGAGGATTATGTGGATTGGTATTGGGCAGGCAATGCCATTGATAAAAGAGCACTTCGGGATGCTGCTTCAGTATCAGATCAAGTGTGATCTCTTGGTTTGGCAGGATGGAATCCTACATGGTGCTAAGTACAACTGAGGAAAAATATGTTGCCACTTGCTACTTGGGAGAGAGGAGCAGTGAAGCTCTAGTATGTGATCCAAATCAATATCTCTCGAAAGAGGGAGTTCTAGCATATCCGGTGAGATAGGTTGTCTAAGCATAAATACTGGAGAAGCTCGTAGGTTGCTCAGATGTAATCGGTCTTGTAGGTTTTCCTCAGATGTAATAGGTCCTGGCGAAGCTCGCAAGTTATCCTTGGACGTAATCAACCCTGATGTGATTCTATGCCAGAAATGGCCGGAGTGAAGTTCGAGTACATCAGGGAGAAGCTTGTTGTTCTCTAGATCGAGGTTCCTTCCAAGGGGAAGTGATGAGTCTGTGAGCCCTTATGACATGGTGAGAGGATTGGTTCCTTCCATGGTCAGATATAAGTGCGTTGGCCCTTCTGACATGGTGAGAAGATTGGTTCCTTCCATGGTCAAATGTAAGTGCAGATTTGCTCTGATATGATTGTGGGTTGTGTTAGCACATGATCAGTGCAGAGCCATTCTGATTTGATTGAGGGATGTGTTCCCACATGATCAGATATAAGTGTTGAAGGCCATTCTCTAGGAGAATGGAGGCACCTGGTCAGTTACTAGGAATACTCAGCTTAGTGCTGAGAGGCCATTCTCTGGGAGAATAGAGGCTCCTGATCATTTACCAGGAACACTCAGCTTAGTGATGAGATGCCATTCTCTAGGAGAATGGAGGCACCTGGTCAGTTACCAGGAACACTAAGCTTAGTTCCGAGATTCCATTCTTTGGGGGAATGGAGGCACCTGGTCAATTACCAGGAACACTCAGCTTAGTGTTAAGAGGCCATTCTATGGGAGAATGGAGGCACCTGGTCAGTTACCAGGAACACTCAGCTTAGTGCTGAGAGGCTATTCTCTGGGAGAATGGAGGCACCTAGTTAATTACCAGGAATACTCATCCTAGAGCTGAGAACCCTTCCATGGATGGTAGTAGTTATGTCATACCATGCCACTGGTTGTAAGTGCAGAGCCCTTCCATGGATGGTAGTAGTTCTATCCTACCATGCCACTGGTTGTAAGTGCAGAGCCCTTCCATGGATGGTAGTAGTTCTATCCTACCATGCCACTCATTGTAAGTGCTAGGCCCTTCCATAGATGATAGTAGGTGTGTCCTATCATGCTGATGGTTGTAAGTGATGAGCCCTTCCACAAATGATAGTAGGTGTGTCCTATCATGCTGATGGTTGTAAGTGCTCATCCTTTTCACAAATGATAGTAGGTGTGTCCTATCATGCTGATGAATGTAAGTGTTGGGATTTTCTGACATGGTGCTTGGATGTGTTCCTCCCATGGTCATATCTGAGTGATGGGCGTGCCTTTCTGACATGGTAGTGGATGTGTTCCTCCCATGGTTAGATGTAAGTGTTGGGCGGGAATTTCTGACATGTGGTCAGATATAAGTGTTGAAGAAGATAAAGACCTACATGGAGGCTAAGACTACAACCAGCATGAAAAAGGGCTGGCTCTGTAGAACTTCCTATGACAAGAAGAATTGAGAGATAGCACCATTTTACAGTGATGATACAGCAGCGATGATCAAGACTTGATGATGATCCAGTGACGATCCAGATCAAGTGATGATCCAGAATTGATGATGATCCAATGATGATCCAGACTTGATGAAGATGACTTGACAATGAAGATGACTTGACGATGAAGATGACTTGACAATGAAGATGACTTGAAGATGAAGATGACCTGAAGATTAAGATGACTTTATGATGATCCAGATGATACAGAGAAGAAGACTTGTGCTGATAAATTGTGTTGAGAGAATACCTTCCTAGTTAAGAGGGAGTGTTGATGTATTTGTAACTTTAGATTGTATTCACTTGTATATCTTATGTATTATACCCCGATGTTTATTCCAGGAAGTACTGTAATGTAATTGAGTCATGTCATGCCCCGATGTTCCGATCGGGAGATTCAATAATGTAAACTAGTCATGTAAAGTCATTGAGGTTAACCCTCCATTGTAATTCGGGGCAACAGTCCCCACAATTGAGTCAAGGTTAACCCTCCTTGTTTATTGGAGGGAAAATTCCCCATAGTTGTGGGGCACTAGGGTTATTATAATCTCATAGAGATGTCATCCCTAGTAAGTAATTGTTAGGTGGGGCCGATTTGTTCAATATGACATTAAGTGAATGAAAGAATATAAATAGAGAGTGAGCCTCTCTATTTATCACACACACACTCACTCACTGGGGCACATGAGCGAGAGAGGAGAATCTCTCTCAAGTGAGAGAGAGAGAACAGTTGTGGAGATCATCTTTTATATCTTTGAGTTTTACTGCTGCCATTGTTGCTCATTCTATCTCTGAGGAAGTTACAGGGTTTTCTCCTTTACGGTTTCCCTAAGGAAAATTCCTTGTGTTTCTTGTCTCTTGTGATTTTTGATGTGCATGCTATTATCTCAAATAAGATCCTAAGATCATATTGCTTAAAAGATAAAAATATAGCAGAGACTTATGTGAGGGTTGAGCATGAGGAGCATTTAGATTTATAGGTGCTTGAGGGGAGGATTAACACAGAGAATGTTGGACATGAAAATGTTTTGCATCAGTAGGATCATGAGCTTTCTCTATGGGAGAGAGACTTATCCATGGAGGAGGTAGATGAGTTCATTCCATGTGGATCAACTAGATTTTATAAACATTAAAAAATAATATAAATAATAATAATAAATATAATAATAAATAACATATAATGAATATATATTAATTTAATCGAAGAGTGGTGATCTTTACATTGAAAAGGTGCAATGGCTAATATAAAATCCAAGATATTCAATAATGTAGTCTATCATCTATTTTATTCAACATTCATTTATATATTTATTCCTGAAGATGAACTCTCTTCATGAACATCTCGATACAAATTTTCCCATAACACTCGGATTCGGTGTTACAATGGTATCAAAGATGACACATGGTTTTCTTAAAAGGAGAAAAAAATTAAGAAAGACTCGTGAAAAAAAGTTAAAAAAAGAAGAAGTTAAAAATAAAAACAAGAAAGAAAGCATTTGAACGAAAAACTAACAAAAATTAACAAGTAACACCCCAATTTTGACCCCAAGGGGGAGGGGAATGTAAAATCCTGATTTTGACCCCATTTGCATTAAAATTATATATGATGTAAATAGCATTATTAAATCATGGTTTGGAGCTCAAGGAAAAGGCCCCGCCATGGATTTAGTGTTTTATGTTTCGGCAATTAAAATCGATGTTGATGGTATTCATGCTAGCTGATGGCACAGTAATTTTTGACATCATGTAAATATGCAATTAATAAAAACACCCACAACTAGCTATGTCAATGCATCATTAAAGAGGTGGGGACATGATTTCGCAAGGAATAGGGAGGGAAAATATTCAAACCCATAAGCCAATAGTGTTGAGGAAAATGTCAAAGGGAAAACCCATAAAGCTGTCAAGTATCCATTTTTTTTCTTTTGTCCCGAGTCATTTATTTCTTCTGTGAATTGGTTGAGGTAGTTAATTCCTTGGGATGGGAAGAGTATGGCAGTCAATTTCAAATTGGGGAAGCCACCCATTTTTGGAAATCATGTTTTTGACTTATGGGGTAAGTAAATGCTCAGAAATGCATGCCCAAGAAATTATTCACCCATGCATTTTGTTTCCTCATCCAGCTAGAGATAGTTGGGGCATTCTTATCCCATTTTTCTGTAATTTCTTCCATTTCTCCATGGCTGAGATTTTGTTTTTTGTATTGCTGAGTGAATGTGTAGTAGATATTCACAATTTGGGGATTTTACAAGGTCATTTTTCCTTTCCTCACATAGCTGGAGAATGATGTGTGTTTCCCTCACAATTTTCTGCATTTTCCTTATTGTTCTCCATGCAGAAACCCATTTTTTGGTTATGCTCAGTGGTGGGAAGATAAATCCCTTATTTTGGTGTTTACAATAGTAATTTTTCTCCCATAATTCCCATAGGATTTTTCTGAATTTGGATTCACGACTTGGGTGTGAATGGAGGTCGTTTTTTCTCCTGTAATTTCCATGAGTGTTTCCTAAAGTCGGATTTTCTATCCCACAGTGTTTTCCCATTTTTAGCATTTTCATTTTTGGTTCCCAGCAACATTTTGTTCATACCCAACATTTGTATGTTTGTGTTCTGTAAATCCTTGTGTTGGGTGTGTAAGTATTGTGGAATGCCAAGCTGGAAATATCTGGTGTAGGTATCCTTAACCCTATGGTTAGCCTCACTATCTTAGAAATTCTACCTTTCCACTACCTTAGCAGCCTAATTAACCCATCTGTAGAGTGGCTTGGATGACTTTGATGTGTATTTGGCTATGTTTGAGCCTATTGTTCCCTACTTCCTTGTGGAAATCATGCCCAACTTGGGGGTTGTTGATTGCATGGGCAGACCCGGGTTTACTATAATTAATCAACAACACCCCAAACTCACTGGCCCTTTCGGCAACAGACCGCAAAGCGATCTGAAGTCTCACCTGAAGTGAATCTAATGGGTAGGCCAAGACTCAAGTGTCTTGGACCAGGTTCTGCGCATCCTACTTCTTTCTCCTTACCCCTGTGCGCCACTAGGTCGACTAGCTCTGCGCATCGCACGTCCCCTTCTACTCGCAGCACTTTCACCCGTGCGATGCTCAACCCTGCACCAGTCACTCAATTTCCTCTCACGTCGCACAACTTCCACTTACTCATAGCCTTCCAATCCTTACCACATCTCTGTGCACCGCGGAGCACCCATCCTCTCCTCAACGCTAAGCCCTCAGCTCGCAGTATCTCGCATTGCAGCTCCTCTGCCGATGCGATATCGCCTCTCTGCGATATCTTACCACTGCGAATTTACGCTCTTAACGTTGATTGCGCCGATGTGCGACACTCTACTCCTCAGAAGTCTATTGTGAGTAACTGGTAATTAGTGACAGACGTGAAAGAGTCCTTAAACAACCTACTGCAATACTTCGACTTATCCTTAGCCTTTTGCAATATTATGAACGAAACAATACATACATTCATCTACTGCCACTATCATTACATGCATAATAACTAGTAACAATAAGCAAATACAATCACATCCATTCAACACATAACACGCAGATTTAACGTGGTTCACCCCCGAGCTGGGAGCTACGTCCACCAAACTGTGCTTCTATTATATATCTCGAGGGAAGTTAGCACAGTTTGTTGCACTACAATTGCAGCGCAAAGTTTCTCCTAGATCTCTGATCTTCTCTCTATATCCCTTCCCTCTCTGTTCTCTCTGCAAATGATTACATACAGACTCAAATGACTCACAGACGACTATGTGTCTGGATCGTTACAATGCAGTCTGTCTGACTGATTCCTGAATCTCCAAGACTATCAACTGATCGACTATCTACTGATTGATTAGCTACCCAACCAACCCTTTACAATACAAAAATGCAAGCTTTTATAGGCAGCCCGAAGGTCGTGCCATTACAACACTGTGGGCCTGTCCCAACAGTAAACCCATACCCTAAATAGTGACAGTCGGTCCTCTCTGTCCTTGAGGTAGCCGCTTCCCGTCACACCGCAGCTCTCTGCAGTCTTCCATGCTTCCCGGTACTGACCATGGGTACTATGCACCGCTTCTCTTTCTGTCCTTCGCCTTCAATGCTTGAGGCTCGTTGCTCCTTCTTCTTTATGAGGGTCGCTGAGCCCTACTGTCTTCCGCCGCTGCCTTCAATGCAGTGGTTGAGCTTTCTTGTCTCGGCCGCTCTGGTACCGTTGCCTCCTTGACTTTTCTATCCCAAAAGTCATGGTTTCCGGCTCTGCTCTCCAGCTGGAAACGTGCTACACCGTCGTAGCTCTGCCCTGTCCTTTTTCCGCTAAACTTCTCTCTTTCCGCCAAAATTAGCAGCTTCTTCTGTAGCTACAGGATCCTGCTCCAACAGTCCCCTAACACTTACTTGTGGCTCGCCCCGAGCCACTACCAGTAGGTGTCTCCTGTTGTAGCTTCTCCTTCGCCTCCTGCGAAGTTTTCTGCAACTTACCCCGAAGTTCTGCAACTTCATTCTTCATCACCTCGGCACGCTCTTGTGCCGAATCAAGCAAGTTTTGGTTGATATGGGAGTCCTCTGTTTGATCAGCTTGCTCACGGAAAGTAGTGAACTCCTTCACCTTCTGCTCCACTGCGTCGACTAAATCGGTGATTTGCTCCTGGAAGGGTTGAAGCAGGTCGGTGATGTGCAGCTCCTTTGTTCTCAATTGCTGGGCTTCCTGCTGTAATTGGTTCATCTCCTTTGTATTTTTCATCCTCTGAAGAGCTACTAAGCTCTTCATCTCTTATTTCATTGCCATCGTGGTGTTCTCTATCACCTGGATGTTCTGCTGGATGTTCACTCGCCGAGGTGGCTCATCTAGCTTAGACCATGCGCTCATCGCATCAGTCAGTACTAATGTTGCTTCGTTGATGCGGGACTGCATCTGCGCAGCGGTGAGTCTAAAAGCCTCGATTCTCGCTCTCTGTTCTGCCTGGGAGGTATCCCGTGCGCGAGCCTCAAGCTCAGCAATATGCGCATCGTGATCTGCCTTCATCCTAGCCACTTCTTCGTCCATTTTAACAACGGTATCCTCTAGAGCCTTTGCTCTGTTGGCTACTTTCCTTAACTTTTGGGACGTATCTTCCGCGAACTCAATGTTACAGCTGGGTAATTCTAAAGCAATGTTCTGCAGCAGCTGAGAGAGTGCCTGATCCCTTTCCTGATATGCTTCGAGCTCACCAACCTTCTTCTGATAGCTGGTAGCCAGTGCTGCATTCTTTTGCTTTAGCTGCATATTCTGCTTATAAGTCGTGAGCTCTCGGGTACGGAGTTCTGCGCTTATCTGCTGTTCAATCATCTGCAACTGCTCAGTATGGAATTCCACCAGGTTGACCTCAATAGGTTGGTCAAACTGCGCTGGTGGATCTTTCATCGTCGCAGGGAATCGGATGCTCCCTGGTGGAATCAACACAGTATTGAGTCGATCTTTTGCTAGACCGTCCTCGCGGGATATCGACGATGTCGATGCGTCTCTGGCGGTTGCATTAGCCGGTGGGATGTGCACCTCGGCAGTCTTCTCTATAAGTACTTTTAGGTCTTGCTGCTGCTTTTCGACTGCGCTCTGTATTTTCTCCTGCTGGTCCCTCATCGCATCCAATGTGTCCTTTAGTTCGTCAGATGTTCTTGTTGCAATGAGTTCGAAATCCTCGTCTGTTAATGTGGCCTTGGAAGGTGTCTTTGTGGCCTTGTGTTTCTTCTTCTTCTTGGTAGTGGCCACCTCTGTTGGCCCTTCTACTGGTTTTTTCCTTTTTACTCCTGGTAGCGGTGCGTCCGCCATTCCTGCCACTTGGGTGTCCATTTTGTCTTTGCCTTTTTCGCTTGAGTCTGTGTCCGCAGAACCCGGTGGCAGTGGTGTGGTGTCTTCATACTCTTGCTGCCATTGGCTATCAAAGCCTCTGATGACATTCTCAACATCCTGTGCTGTCATCCTGAACCAGCCAGGAGCCCAATCATCCCTTGTTGTCCTTTTCGGCCGTAGATAGATTCTATGGCTATCTGCCATGAAATTGAGCCGGCTATCATACAGGTCGACGGTCTCTGTGCTGAGCCGTGGTAATTCCGCGATAGTTGTCTTCAGCAGGGCGTAATATTCGTGGAATACCATCGAATTGATGTGTTTCCTTGCTGGGCTGTTGGTGTCCCATAAGCTAGCATAGCGGAAACCCCTGGGCACTCCTCCTGGAATCTGCGGGAACTGTGTATTGGGGGGCTCCTTCCAACCCACGAATGCGCATAGGATAAGTAACCAGGAAAAGTGGAAAGGGTGGCTTGCCTGATCTTGGGCTGCCAAACAATCTTCCTGGAGCATATTTAATAGAAACAAGGACCAGTTAAACTGTTCTCCCTCCGTAACTTGTACCGCCAGGCTAATCACAGATCCTGTAACTTCCTTCGGTCGGACCTTGGTTAGCAATCTTCCTGCCAGCAGGCTGGCTGTAAATCTGAGTGTCTCGTTCTTGATACTGGTGATATCATAAGCCCTGCCTCCTCTCTGTAACTTGTATTTCTTTACTAAGGCCGGTGGTAACTTCGAGTCCTTGGTCTTCCCTGATATCTGTAAGTCGGGGAGCTTACCAGTTTTTGACAGCCCGGTGATGCGGTGGATCAAGTCGATGTTAAGGTCGACCTGTCGGCCTAGCCAGATATATCCCCCGTGTAGACACGAGAGTAGGACACGTACCACGGCATTGACCTCTGCACTACGTCCAAAATGGGGTAACCTCAACAGGTTGAGCAGACCGGTGGGCTCGAGAATCTGGACATGTGGCATGGGAACCAATTCCTCTTTTGCTGTTCTCAGGTTCTTCTCATGTCTTAGATACTGGTATGATTTGAAGTGGGGGTATGTCTTACCATATGCTAGGTTGTAATCTACGAATTTAACAGCAGCAGCATACCCCACAAGATCGCCATTTTCCTTAACTCGAGAGTCTATTGGTGGGATAGGGACAGCAAGCTTACCGGCCTTGGAGAGTTTGACCTCTGGGGCGCCTTCGACTCGGGGGAAGAGGTAGTCTGCTTCACTCACTATGTCTTCGTCCTGCTCCAAATTGAATTCCTCTGGGAGCTGAGACTAACTCCTTGTCTGTGGTGGTGGTCTGGTCTGTGAAGAACCCGCTTGAACGTTTCTAACTGGTGTTGACATGGGAGCTGCTAGGCCAGTACGCTTGAATCTTTGCAGCAACGCGTCCAGTGGTTCGTCCTCGGCCAGGAACTAGTCGGTGTGAGGCGGCGGGTTTGCAATGGCTGCAATATCTGGAAAACTCGTTAGCTTATAATGGACTGGGCTCTGTACGAGGAAGATTGAGTTTGCACACTACAATGTTTGGCTCTGTGAAAATGTAGTCCTTCCAATGAATAATGTCTGCTTTTTATGTCATGGATGATGGTCCCGGACGCAACGGTCATCTAGACTGAGCTCGTTGGTCATATTTATTGCATGGACAAGACCACACCGGTTACCCGATCATTAATAAATGCAAAAATCCGATCAAATTTCCCTCGAAGTATGTGTACCGGCGCCAGTCTCGTCGAATATTTTGTCAAATCTAGAAACTTAATGAGGCCTGCCGCCAAATTTACGGTAAGGGATACCGGTCATTTCCTCCTTAACTCCCTGTCAGACCGTGACTTGACGGTCCACTATGAGTTGCCAAACTGGATACGTGGCATGGTGACACGTCATATTGCTGCGATGTAACCTCCTTGCCACCTGCGCAAATTTTTTTTTTTTTTTTGAATCGTGCTGGTGCGATTCCTCCTGACTAGGCTGTCTGTCGGTGTAGACTAGTTCCTGGTGCGATGCCTCCTTTCAACTACACTGGGCATCTGCACTTCTGTACACTGTTCATGCTAGGACGGGGAGGTGGGGGGGGAGTCACTGTAGAGCTTAAGCCTACTGCCATTAATCCATGAGGGAAGAAGCTCCCCGTTCAACTGACTGAGTTGAACAACACCTCCTTCTGTGACTTGCTGTATCTGATATGGCCCCAGCCAATGTGTTTTGAACTTTCCTGGAAACTTCAGGAATTCGCTGTCATATAAGAGCACTAGGTCTCCGATTTGGAAAGTCTTATTCTTAATGTGTCTATCATGCCATGCTTTTTCTCGTGCTTTCTGCACTGTCTGATGGAATCCAGCTATAAACCTGTCTTCTTCCAAGGTAAGCAGCTGTGCTAACCGTTCCTCTACCGTGGCTATATCAGTCATCCCGGTAATCTGGGTGACTCTTAAGCTAGGAAGAATATACTCCATAGGCATAACAGCCTCCTGGCCATATACCAAGCTGAAAGGTGTGTGTCCCGTAAGTTTCTTGCATGTGGTC
>LPNX010912316.1:0-112655 GCA_001517045.1 Pseudotsuga menziesii | reverse complement strand
TAACCAATTACGACAAATTATTAAATGATTGAGCATTTTAAGCGCCATCGCTTAAGCGACGCTTAAGAAATTATTAAATAAATGGGCAATTTAACCGCCGTCGCTTAAGCGATGCTTAGGAGGATATCCGTTGCTTAAGCGATGCTTATCCCCACCATTTCAAAAAAAAATTTATCTTTCTGATTTTTGGCACGGTTAAAAGAAAAAATCCACGCGCCGTCGGAAAAAACCATCGGATTTTGGATCGAAATGTAGTAGTGAAAGGATTAAACACTACACTAAATTTTAGTACTTTGTTCCATCCTCAAACTAATGGACAGACTGAAAGAGTAAACCAAGTACTGGAAGATTTACTAAGAATGTATGTAAAATATCAGCCAGGTAAATGGGAGGATTATTTGCATCTGGTAGAATTTGCTTATAATAATAATTATCAAGCTTTAGCTAGATTCAGTCCTTTCGAAATATTTTATGTAAGGAAGTGTAACACTCCTATCTCTTGGAGTAATCCGGTGGACAAATTAGTATCAGGTCCTGAACTATTGAAAGAAATGGAAGAAATTGTAAAGCAGGTACAAGGTAATCTGAAAATTGCGCAAGATCGATAGAATAGTCAAGTAGGACTTAAAAGAACTCCAAAAGAGTTTCAGGTAGGTGAACATGTGTTCATCAAGGTGAGACCCAAAAATATCTCTCTGAGGTTCGGTAGTTGTGCAAAACTAGCACCTCGTTATTGTGTTCCTTTTGAAATATTGTCCAGGATTGGACAGGTAGCCTATCAATTAGCCTTACCACTGAATTTAAGAGTTCATAATGTTTTTCACATTTTTGTATTAAATAAATATGTTCATGATGCTACTCATGTTGTTAACTGGAATGATGTATAGGTGGAACCAGAAGGAGATTTTCTGGTGGAACTGGACTGTATCCTCGGGCGGAGGGAGATCACACTTCGGAACCACACCATTGGTCAGGTGAAGGTGCAATGGAAGCACCTTAGTCTAGAGGAAGCCACCTGGGAATTGGAATGTCATATGCGAGATGCATATCCAATTCTGTTCCAGGGGAATTTTGAGGATGAAGAATAAATAACATCGAGGACGATGTTAAATTTTAAGGGGGTGTGTATGTCACATGCCCCAAGTTTGCAAAAACAATTTTATTATTTGAGGAAAATTATGTTAAATTTTATGCTAATTTGTAATTAATGACCAGTGAGGTCAAGGATATTTATTGTAAATTCTCAATATTTTATTTATAAATAAATAAATGAGTAGACAATAGCTTAAGAGAGCTGTTAAAAGAGTGTTTACTAGTCAAATTGGTGGAGGAGACTGGGTGGAGAGCAAATTGACATGTGGCAGGATCCTCAAACCACTTCCAATTGTTGCAGGTGGAAACCTCCCTACATTTGTGGTCATGATTTCCTAAGAAACTAGAATCAAAGAAGCTGGCTCAATTAATGAAAACTGACCCAAAATACCTAGGAATCTTTATAAAAATTCCCATTGAAGAGAGCTGAGGCTACTCATTCTAGAGAAGTGATCATTCAGGGTGAATGAATATACTTCAGAGAAATTCGATGGAGGGGAAATATGGAAAGTGTTTGAGGGGATAACTACTGATTGATCTAGTTGCAACTTTTAAGCTGAAGATCATACTGCTGAGAGCAGAGTATTTTATTGAGGTATTGAACTAGTTAGTTGACATAGGGTTCTACTATTTGCATTCTCCACCATTTCTCAGCCAAGAAGACCAGAAATAGGCTCGGGGGTCCCAAGGAAGCGTTGTTTGAGTGCTCTCCAGGAGATTGGTAGGGAGGAATGGCCTCCTAAAGTTGTTGTCATCTTGTCCTCCATAGGTTCTATGTTATTTTATTTTACTGTTTTAGTTAAATAAATATTAGTTTAAATGTTATATGAATGTTAAAAGTTCAAAGTTTGTGAAATGTTAGATTTAGTATTCTTATTAGATTGTTATAGAAATGAAATTGGTTTAGAGGATAGTGAATTAGAATGAAAATAAATTTCTAAACTGTGTTTTTCCACACCTGGAAACCAGGTCGTACTCTAGCACAATTAGAATGCTTTAAGTAGATGAAAGAATTTCTTAAGAGAATGAAAATAGTAGATAGGATTTTGTATCTGTAGATAGCAGAGTAATATTTGTTTCAATATTTAAAATATAATGAAAAATAGAATTATGGTTTATTTGTGCTTACTGTTTTACTTAATATAACTGAATAAAAATGCAGGAAAAGTAATAGTAAACTATACTAGAGTTACAGTAATAGTATACTGATACCAATAAAATTTTATAGAAGATAACAGTTAAGTATTTACACAAGTTATTAACCACACAATATATATTATAAACTATTTACTAAATTCTAAATTATTACTTAATACAAAACAGATTATGGCTATGTTTATAATCCCTTTATTTATGAAAAATAAACAAAGTTATAGAGTTGACCTCCTGTTTCTTACAGAGCTCGAAATATTTCTAAATTACAAAATAGTAAATGAAATAAATGTAAATATAAACATTAAACTAAATAAAACTAGAGCTATTTATTTTAAACAAATAGGCTTATAACCTGTGAAAGAAGATTCTGAGGGTCGAAACCCTAGCAACTAATTTATCCTTTTATAAATCAATCTATTTAAAGTTTTGACCATTTATATTTTCTTTTACTGTGTAAATAAAATTAACAAGAAGACTATAAATCGTGTTGTGCACTGTTTACAGTCTTTAACTGAAAATAAAACATCCTTTATAAACAGTATAATAAACACTTAATTTACAAGTTTACATAGCCATGGCGAAAATGAGACAGAGCTCAAAGTTTAACAAAAATATTTCTTAAAAACCAATTGTATTACATTGTCGGGTCGTAAGGCTAAAAAGAAACTTAACAAAAATACATGTCACGGCTCAAGGGTCGGTATTACCCAGCATAATAGCAAGGGTTTGCAAGTAAAAATGAGAAAGTAACATCATACTTTAATCCTTTAACTAACGAGAAACCGAAATAGGCTTCCAAGCACTGTGTTTCTCCCTCAACAAGCCTCATTGCAAGTAGGGTAAAACCCATGTTTGAAATCAGGGCTTACCGATTGGGCCACGAGTCCACTGAAGTAGGCCATCATTTTCTTTTCACCAAAGCTTGGAGCTATCATGGGTTCCTATAAATAGGATGAGACCGAGTGTTAGTATAATGCTCAACTTATAAGTTTAAAACCCTAACTGTATTAATAATTTGATAAAGGGTTTCCATATTAAAAACTAAATTATATTTACCTGTAAGCAAGAAGAGGAATTGAGCAACGAAGAAGCTATCACCAGCTTAAGCAAATTATCTAGAGGAGTATTCAAACCACTACACCAACCCTGGAGGAAATACGATGTCAACATTCTTAAAAACTTCACAAAGTCATGATGACCCACGAGAAGAGAGAATTGAAACCATGGATAGGCCGAAATCCAAACACAACAACCAATAACCACTCACGCAGTGAGACTCACAACCACAAAGTTCTAGATTCTAAGACTGAGTAACAAGCCTACAGCAACAACAAAATCAAGCCATGGATCAATCAAGCAGAGGAACAACCTCTCATGGCTATCAAGAAAAATACACAGAGCAGTGCGCAGGCCAACAAAACCCTCGGAGTAAAAATGACAGGCGAATAGGGTTTTCCATCCTTTTAAGTCACCAATGCATGGACGAGATCATACCACGTGCCCTCCAAATCTTTCAACCATGCAAGGGTCTTGTCTATAGTTTTTCTACGTTCCAATAATCAACTTATTATTACAATGATCAATAAAAAAATTATGCACATGACTATGGAGTGTATATATATTCGTTAATGAAATCATAAACTATATCATTGTAAATGATGGTATCGAGGTTGATGTTAATTGTTAAACAATGATTTTATAACATTGACCTTTCCATTGGTACAATCCCAAAGTTTACCATAGAGTAAAACATTCCAAATATTAATTTATAAAATTACTTGCAAAATGACTTTAAATAATTACATTTTATTTAAAGTACAAACCATATCATTTGCTATCGATGGTTTAATATTAGTTATAGTTGTTCATAACTATTATATGACATTTGACTATATATTAAAGGAGTTTGAACCATGTTAAATAAACAATCATGAAGCTCGACCTAGGTATAAGCTTTTACAAATAATATTGTGTATGCTCAACTTGCTAATGACAATAATAATGAATCCTTTCATTGTTCACAAAGACAGTTTTGATTGTTTATGTTTACTTGGTTCTAGCATAGTATAAGAATCTTTGTCATATTGTTTCACTTGATATAGACCCTAGATTAGAAGTTCTAGGTAGTGAAATCTACCATAGTAGTTATTATAAACTACTTCTTATTATAAGTGAGGCAACATTATGATAGTAATTTTACTATGATGTAAAACATGTACAAGGTTTATAGTTTATAGGAATAACACTAATAATGTATTTACCTATGATTTAGACTTTATACAAGTGGTAGTAGGTATTATTCCATCTTAGGATGATGTATCTAGTTACAAGAATCAAAATGTTAATGTCATGGAGTTTCCAAGTAGAAGATTTCTATAGGATGCATGTAACAATTATATTTGGACATTATAAAATAAGGAATAATGTATATAGTCACAATAATACAAGCAGAAAGGCAATAGTTTAAGTACTAAAGTCTATAACTTGAAGTTTAGCTTACTTACATACAAACAACATGTTAATAACCCCCATGGATAGCAAGAATATGACAAAATAGAAACATGTACTCTAATGGAAATATTTACTATCAATATTGATAGGAATACTTTCATGAATATGAGACAATACATTTAAACATAACAATAGTGATATAATCATGTTAAAATAGAAGTAAATGTATGACGAAGAACATGAGCTCTAAGCTCACAGTAAGTATCTTTTGTCTTGCTAAGTATAATAAAGATAACAATGTTTATAGCTAAACTTTGAATACTGTCTTAGAAACAAAAACTTTAGGAGACAAATTAGTTTACCTCATCAGAGCTTGCTTGAGAATAAACAGTTTATTTACTATCATATTCACATGAAAACAAAAATACTTCTTGCTACCTTATGAATTAAAATCCTACTTGATCGATCGTTACCTGTTGAACCTGTAAGAACCAGCAGTCCATCTGCATTAGCATAACGCTAAGTAAGCCCAAGTTTTCAAAGATAGATTTCACCTACTTGCCAAAAAAGTAACATTATTAGTAAAGCTAAAAGAAATCTGGATGCAGGTCATTCTTATATACTTTATGGAAATGAAAGTTATATTAGTAATTTGTATCATGAAACTAATTAATATTACCTGTTAAACTGTTTCATTTTCCGCTAACCGCTAGCAGTTAGTAAACTGCGTTATCAGACATTTTATGTTATCTTAAAAAATTTAAATTTTTATGAAATTTTGGGGTTATGACAGTTGGATTTCACTAGTCTAACTCCACATGTCTAATTCAGTCTATCAATTAGTTAAAATAGTTAAACTGATGAGGTAAATGAGAAATGGTTCCTACTCCCATGCAGCCATGCAGGACTGGTGCTAACTGAATTGAAGGACATCTAACTGAATGTAACTAGAGGTTAACTTAGCATAACTACCTACATACCACAATCAACTGATGTAGGTTGCTGGTGGGACTCGGAGTGGCTCCTAAAATGTAGGGAATTGCACTAGTGGCACCAAGTGGCACCAATGGAACCAATGGCACCAGTGGAACCAATATAATGGTGGCACCAAACTCTAGCAAATGAATCCTAAGTTAGGAAAAATGATCTACTAGACTATATATGGACAAGGGAGGATTATATAATCCTAACAAGCATGACTGTAACAGCTATACTTAACTAGCACGATTTGTATAAAGAAAATAATTGTCCTATATAGTCGATTGTTCACACCACACTATTGCAGCAAACCAAAGGAAAGTTTAATAATGAAATTACTTGATAAATGTTGTTACATCCATCTATGAATGCATCGAATGAAAATTCCACACAAAGAAAAAATAACTAAAATAAAAACATCTACTTAGTACCAAAAACTCTGTAAGAAGGCTGGACTTGGCCTTCAAACATAGATGTTGTTAAAGGCTTAACAAAATATACAATGGAAAGGTATTGAGAATTTATTCTCCTTTATTAAAATGATCAAAGTACAGTTATAGTCTCCTCTATTATAGTTCTTCAATATTGCCAGCCCCCTGACTCAAATTTCATGTTCATATTTATACAGAGATGAAATAATTCAAATCCACTAATATCGGGAAACCATGATGTTCTACAATCTTCAGGCTGCCCAATTAATTAGAAATAGATAGAACTATTATTACACTACATATAATTAGTTCGTAATCAATAATGAACTTTAAATCTAAATTGTTCACATGTCGAACATGTTCCAACTAATGGAGAAAGGTGCTTGAGAAATTTCGTCTAGCTGTGTGAAAGGGAATTCGAGATTCTCTCATCAATGGCTTAGACCAGATCATAAAAAGGAAACTGATTCCAGGTCTTACTTGTCTCCCGACTCCAACGAGTTGTTACACTTAGAACACCTGGAGATTCTGAACTTTTCTTATAAACCAATAATGAGTCAGTGCAAATCAAGAATAAAGTTCATAATCATAAGAAACATCAAGCATTAATGAAACAAGGAAATAATGATTTATATCTTGGAAATCCATGCTTTTTATTTGGAAAAGGTAAGAACTTGGTTGTAAACAAGAGGCAAAATCATGGAAAAAGGGCATTTCTGGCACCCAACAAGATTGACATCTCTAGGTGCCCTATTTATACTTTCTTGTTTGATTTCCTTACATCCAAGGAGGATTTCATTTTTCTTTGGAAATGAATGATCTTGGGTTGTTAAAATATATGTTCCAATCTACCATCCACTATTAATTTATCCCCCAAATCCACTAATTTCCTTGACTTAAGCAAATACACGGAAAAAATAGTACTTTCTCCCCTCACCTTACAGAAGGTTCAACCTAAACATAAACCACATTCTCATTTCAAGAAACAAGAGTAATAGACAAATTTCCAATATCCCCCAACCTAGGTTCATCATGCAAAACAATCATTTAATAGTACAAGGACAGTCCATGAATGATGCCTTACCTAGTTTTCAACCTCCATCTTCATATTCTTGTTAGGCTTCACATCCTAAAGGAGGATTATGTGACACCTTTGAAACACCTTTACATTGACCATACAAACTATTCATTCCTTTAAGGATGGGTTCCTCATTAGACCCCATCTTGTCATTTACAACTAGTGTATTCCCAACTTGGAGTTTTTTATCAAAATTTTATTGTGTTGTAAACTATTTTTTGGTTATTAGAATTCACATCTAATATGACAAATTTAACAATGGGATGAACATTGAAATGAAAATTTTGATTAGTCCAATGACTAAATAAAAATACCATATCAAAAATTAATCTTTAAATATGCTTGTATGCCCTCTCTAAAGTCAAGCTCCACTAGGACCCTAGGTATCCTTTATCCCTCATAAACACAAAATAAACCTTTGAGACACATTTTACCATGATTTTTTCAACCAGAGATAGGGTGGATAAAGACTCAACCTTCTCCAAACACACATCCAAACCACGAACCCATTTTTACCCTATTATACTTGGGTTTAAGATACTTTTTTCTATGAAAAAAACCACTTTTAGAAAGAGGTGGAGGAAAACTAGGGTCTAAAGTAGGATACTAAGAGATACATATAGCTAGTTGTGAAACTCTTGTTACTCTATTTCCTAGATCTGATTGCGAAAAAAAAAATATTTTTACTATCGATTCAAGAGAGGACCCCTTTGTTTAAATACCCATAAAGCATATTTTAACCAATACCCCACCATCTGACATTTTATTGACACATGATCTATCGTGATCTCCTCCTTAAGAGTTGCACTATATTCCTTCAAACACTTACAAAATTCCATCAATTCCTTCTATGAAATACCTCTAGGAAATTTGTGAGGTCATCATCACCAAAACCAAGGAGATGGAGATATCACATTTTCCTTGATCCATATCGGAACCAAAATAGAAAAATGACAAGTGGATCCTAACCTGTGGAAATCCTACCTTAATGTTGAAACCCTCAATCCATTAGACCTCCTCCCTAATGACAAATTCATCTCTTGATATCTTTTATACACACTTGTAAGATTGTTTAAGGATTCATGGAATAATTCCTATAGGGAGTGAAGTCATCGATGTTGATTTGAACACTATCATGTACTAAATAAAAAGAGATGCCAATGACAACTCATTGGAAGGTTGTAGGGGAATTACATAATACAAATGGAAGTACCTTACAGGAAAATGTGCCCCATTGACAAGTGATTTTAGTTTTTTCTTGGTCCTAATGGTTGATTTGAATACAATTATATCCATTAAACCCATTTAGGAATGATAATGTCTTTTTACCTGCTAGGGTATCCAATACTTGGTCAATGAAAGATAAGAGAAAGTGGTATTTTCTTGTGGAATTGTTGGGTTCCCTATAATACACACACACTCTTAATTTTACATTCTTTTTGGGTACTGTGAGAAAAGGTAATACCCTTTCACTATGAATATTGGATAAATAAACCCAACATCTAGAATATTTTTCAATTCTATCTTGACTATGTCTTTTAAAATAAGGTTCATGCTTCTTTGTGTTTATTTGATAGGTAAAGAGTCATTTTTTTATATAGGTTTAGTATGTGTATATATTTGGATGACTCCTTGCATGTCCTTACAATCCCAAGCAATTGTTGAGATATAGTTTCTAGAGTTTCCAGTAGTTTCTACTTTTGTTCAATTAAACTTAATTAATTGTTAATTTTTATGGTTCTGTTAGGTATACTTTCTATTTTTTTCACTACTTCTTGTCTTATGTCACCAAAGAATAAATTCATGCCAATAGTCTTGATTCAAGTTATCAAAATTTTCCTCCTCTTCCTTGTTTGTGTACTCTTGTTATTGAATAGAACTCATATATATGTTTTGAATATGGTTATAAATGTTTGTATACCCATGAACATCCTTAAGTGATAGATTAGATGGATGGTCTAGAACATATATTCTCCATCTAAAAGTGTCTCTATGTTGATGAAAGGTTTGTTAGATGGGTAAAGGGTTAATATTTATAGGACTTGGACATTTGTGATTTTCATATCCCTTACTCTATAGCCTATGTATGCATCAACTATGGCCATCCAAGGCCTACCTACGATAAGAGGGTATCCATTAAATTTTACTTTAAATTGGAAGACAATGAAGTCTACTGGGGACTCCCATGAGTCAATTGCGACAATGATGTCCTCTAAAATCCTTATATGTTAAATGGTGACCGAGTCTATGAGTTGAAGGACAGTAGGTGAGTACCTTAAAATTTCTCTTAAGATCAATCTCAACATGGTGTATTTTTTTTATCACATTAATTACAACTCCTAAATCCACCAATGTGTTTTGGATTAAACTTGTATTGTTGAACACATAAACTACAAGGTTGCTTGGATCATAATATTTGTAGGTGAAGAATTTACCAAAATAGAACATTGCAAGTCTGATATGAATACCTGGACACTATATAAAGCTGCAAATTTAATTAAATTTCTGATATTTGAATTACAACCATTCAATGCATCTTCAGACTAGGAAAATAAGGGTTTTTTCTGAGAAATTTGCAGACATGGGAGTAGGCAGTGGGAAGAAAAAAAGATTAATTTAATAAAATTTAATTCCTTTCCCCTAAAACATTTATATCAGGTACCATTCACTTTTTAGAGTCCTCTATGCAGAAACCTACTCCCACGCTTCTGGGTCACCCAACCGTGAAACTAGGGAAATTCCTTCTGTCCATTCGACTAGGGACTCAGGGAAAGGTGAATAGGTGTTACCAGGCCTTTATATATCATAAAATATTTTTTGGATATTTTTTAACATATCTAGAGAGTTCTGGATAGTTTGGGGAAGAATTAGGGATTTTAGGTAATTTTGGCCTAGGGAAGTCCTACACAATGGAGGCTCCCAAAACCCAGTACAAACTCAACGAATTTATGATGTGGGATTATTTATGGATAGGTATGTTTGTAAGTGATATTCATAAACTTACATAATAAAAAATTACCGAGTACAACTCTCTGAATTGGAAGAACAACTAAACTAGTCAAAATTAACTAGTAATCTAGCTAGGGCGTGCAAATAGCTTGAATTTTAGAACAGAAACCTATAATACCTGAAAAATTTATTTGAAAGAGACTAATACATATTATTACATTATATAATACCATAAAAACTCATTCCCATGAACAAGTCTCAGCTGTGATTGCACTAGAATGCTCAAATCCTTCATTTTGATGACTAGTTAAGCTAATACATGGAAATATGAGTATGAAAAATTGATGAGCAGATTTATTTCGAATAGAATGAGATAAATAACAGTATTTATCATCTGGTATAAATCATAAATAAATGGATTCACTGAACATTAAATCATAGGACTCAAAATGATGGGTAGGAGGCCCAAAATATGACCAGAGAAGGGTTGAGAGCATAGGTGAAGCAAGGGATTCACTGGATCTCAACCTGAACATGATGGAGGCTGCAAAATATGTATGATATGACTTCAATATCTGAACATCAAGAAATCCATACCAGAAAATAGAAGAGAATAGGAATGAAGGAGTGGGGAAGGGAAGGTTTGGGGCTCATCTACCAAAGCTTTGAGGTGCATCACTCAGAAAATAATGCTCACATAGCATCAAGAAATTAAATCATCAACCAAACTGAGTAAATTAGCTCTAAGTGTTATTTAATAGAAATCTGGGTGACTTGTTTAGCAAGTAGAGGCAATAGGTGACATGTGAGAGCAAGTCAACACCTAAATCCCTAACCCTAGCCAAGTCATGGACCCTCCTTGAACAAATTGGAATGTATGGGCCATGTGGAGATGTTTCCTTGTCCAATTCATCCATCTGAATTATCAATTCTCCCTCCTTAGTCAAAGAGTTGCTACTTTTATCCCTCACAACTTTTATGCTTTTCCGTGCTTTTGAGATTGAGTCTCCAAAAGGAAATTGTGCCCTCCCTTGTCAAAACTTTTCGTCTTTTGATTTGACATATTTTCTAAGTCTCCGAAAGAAAACTACACCCTCCTTTGCCAAAAATTTCATGTTTGTTTTATGACATCTTTTGTCATAGCTTTTGGGCACTTTACCTTTTCTCTCTGATAGCTTTTGTCATAGAGTTTCCACTTTCTTAATATCCTCACTTGGCAAGTTGGCTTGCGAATTGTGCTTGACATGGAAAGCTTAATTCCACATGTTATTTGCACAATAAATATTAAGTATAAATAAAAATTAAATACATGCCTCAATAATTTCTTTTTAGCAACATTCTCCTAGGATAATTAATTAATGCCTCATAAATAATATTTGGTCAAAATTCCCTAGGTGAGGTAATTAAGGCATCTTTGACCCCCCAATGTGTTGGGCATGGTCAACACTTTTATGTCCAAAAATATGGGGACATGACAGTCCTCCCTTCCCAAATATTCTTGTCCTCAATAAGAATCAATCCAGAGTAGGAGAATTGGAGCATGAACTCATGTGCAAAAAAAAATTGACTTGCTCCATCAATCCAACATGTAAAGTTTCTCCAAAAAAAAGCAATATCAAGGTCCCATTGCTTGTATTGCACCCCCTTCAGTCAAAATGCCTTCCAACACAACTTATCAGACAAAAATATTCCTGTATCCCATTTCCTCAACTATAAGTCTCCTAACATGAGTATCCGCCATAAAAACTTATCATCATAGGAAATGAAATTCATGATGTGGAAATCATAACACTGTACTGAAAATTGGAAATTCTCAATACAAAATTGGAAATATGTGAGATTTCCCCACCTAACATTAAGTTCGTTATGTGCTTGATGCACATCAGCATCAAGTCTCACAATAGTGTTTCTGCAATGACATAGGTGTGAGCTCCATGTCCAAACCCATTGAGTATAAGAATTATCCAACCAACAAGTATGCCGAAACTACTCCTTCAATTTTTCTAATGTGTCTAATGTATCTCCATTGATGCAAGCAAAATATTTTCCCTCCATAGTACACATCTCCATCATGTGTCTAGCCACCCAATCAATGGACAAATAGACTTGCATGTTAAATAATTCAACTACCAATGATACACTTGTCAAACCACATGGCTTGACCATCAATCCCTCCACTAGAAGAGTGAAAATATCATGCTCCTCTGGCAGCATCAATAAAAAAATTCCTTTCACCCAATTTTTATTTCCACATGATGTGGATGAAATAGAGGTGTGGGGTGAAGAATTGTGAACCAACTCCTTGCGACACTCATCCATCAATCTAATGGATGTACAACTTACTCCATCGGTTGGATCAATGACACTGAGATTATGTGCATCCTCCAAAACTGTACAACACTTCCCTAGAAGCAACTCATAATCTTGTAGGAAACATGCAAGTGCTTGCTCTTCATCTTGTTTGACCTCAAGCTCCTCAAGCACATGAAAATCAGAATGAACCTCATGGGCAGGTGCATTAGAGGAATATGATGGATGCAAAATATATCTTTGTGTCTTCCCACATATCAAGATAATCTCAATCACAACAAAGAATTTATTGCATAAATTAAACCTTTTACCTCCCACAATTTTTATTCCAACGATGTCTCTATCCACCCAATCAATGGATGGATAAGGAATTTTATTTGTTGATCCGTATGTAATGTGGTTGTTGATGTAATTGTAACTTTAGAATGTATTCACTTGTATATTTTATGTATTGTACCCCGATGTTTATTCTGGGAAGCATTTGTAATGTAATTGAGTCATGTCATATCCCGATGTTCCTATGGGGAGATTCAATAATGTAAACAAGTCATGTAAAGTCATTGTGGGTAACCATGTTATTGATCAAGGGTTAATGTCCTCACAGTTATGGGGCCCTAGGGTTATTAGTCTATCCTAGAGAAGTTGACCCTAGGTGAGTTATTGTAAGTTGGGGCAATAGTCCCCACCATTGTGTGAAGGTTAACCCTCCTTGTTGATCGGAGGGGCAAAGTCCCCACAAGTTGTGGGGCACTAGGGTTATTAGAATCTCCTAGAGATGTCGGACCTAGTAAGTAATTGTTAAGTGGGGCCAACATGTTGAAGTGGACATAAAGTGAACAAAATAATATAAATAGAGAGTGAGCCTCTCTATTTATTACACACACACTCACTCACTGGGGCACATGAGTGAGACAGGAGAAGCTCTCTCAAGTGTGCGAGAGAGAACAAGCTGTGGAGATCATATTTTATGTTTTCAGGTTTTACTGCTACCATTGGTGCTCATTCTATCTCTGAGGAAGTTGTGGGGTTTTCTCCTTTATGGTTTCCCCGAGGAAAATTCTTTGTGTCTCTTGTCTCTTGTGTTTATTGTTGTGCATGTTATTCTCTCAGATAAGATCCTAAGATCATATTGCTTAAATGATAAAAAATATAACATGGTATCAAAGCTAACCTGAGAACAAGACATTGTACAGATACAGAAGCTATGTCTTCTTAATTTTTGGGTCTCTCTCCACCCATCAGCAAAAGTATGCTAGGTTGACTCTCCATTGAAGGGCGCATCTTTCTGTCGGAGAGGAATTTGATTCTGGTCATTTTTCAGTTTTTTGGTGCAGGAAATTAGGGCTTTCTACAGAAGAAGAATCTTTGAGTGAGAATGGCATAGGATTTATCTCCTCATCAAAATCGAATTTTACAAACCTGGGTTGATATTTTTGGTTGGGTGTAACTCCGGGAAATTCAAACCCTAGTTTGACCCCGAGATGGAAAAAACCCTAAATACTAAAAATGATAAGTTTTGGTACATTCACTTATCTAGGGATTGGAGAAGGATCAGGAGCTGGAACTTGCACAGGAAAAAGATAAAATCCTTATTTACATTGTATCCAAATTTAAGCCTTAGATTCGCTATATTCTAGGACATATGATCCCTCCAAGTTAGGGTTCTAACCTCTTCTAGGATTCATCCCTAAACAGGACACCTAGGGAGAATCGCTATATCTCAGGCTAGAAAGGTCCAAATGAAATTTATGAAGCTGTTATAGAAATATCAGGGACTATACTTTCTATGGTATAATGTTTATACCCTAAATATGAAACAGTGACACATGAAAGTCTGTATAACTTCGCTATGTTGAACAATCCTGAAACAGGTCACCTTGGAAAAACGATCATAAGTCCCAATTGGTGAAACCAATTTTGATGAAACTTGTGGTTTTGGAACAGGGACAATTGGGGATACCTCAGTGTGACATTTTAGACACAAAGGAGTATTAATTTTGGATATATCGCAGAAATAGTATCAGGAATTTCTGTAGAAGAAATTGGAAAACTAGGGCTTCCTATTCTGGGAGCTTCCCTCCACTGTTTTAAGAAAAGGAGTACATTGGACAACTCACCTTTAAGATTTATATATTTCTAGCTAATCAGATCTGAAAAATTCCAAGTTTTGAAAATTAGGGTTTCTCTGACAAACCCTAGATCAACCAGCTCTGGAACCAAGACTGACACCTCAAATCGGTAAGATATAATCTTTTGCTATTTTCATTTGAGGTTCTCATTTCAAAGTGATCTATCAGATAAAATTGATGATAATATTGGTGAAGTTGACAATTTTCAAGCATGGAAGTATAGGATCTCACTATTCCTTAAAGGAAATGAATTGGACACCCACATAAGTAGAGAGGTTCTAATTCTAGAGGGAGATGAGGATAAAATCCTTACACCAAAAGAACTTGGTTAAGGCCAAGAAGATCATTGCCGATTCAATCATGGATCACCTTATACCACAAGTGTCTTCCATAAATACACTGAAATAGATGTTTGATTCCTTGACCAAGTTATTTGAAGGAAATAACATAAATCGGAAGATGACCTTAAGAAACTAGTTGAAGAATGTGAAGATCCAGAATGCAGAGACCATACAGTCATACTTTACACGGGTCCCTCAAATCAAAGAACAACTTGAAGAAGTAGAAGAAGAAGTGGAGAATGTAGAATTTGTGATAAGAACCTTGAATGGTCTCCCAGGATCATGGGATTCATTCATTCAAGGAATGTGTTCCAGAAGGAAGTGATTAATTTCAACATATTCTGGGAAGAAGAATAAGCTCGACTCATAATAAGAGAAGAGAAGATGGGAGAAACTGAATATAAAGCTCTCACCATCCAAATAAGATCACTCAAGTGATGAGGAATATGGTGTTGGATGTGTTCCTCTCATGGTCAGTTGTAAGTGCCGGACAGGCCATTCTGACTTAGGGTTAGATATAAGCACCGAAGAAGACCTACATGGAGGCAAGGCCTACAACTAGCATGAAAAAGGGTTGGATTTATAGAACTTCCTATGACGAGAAGAATGAAGAGATAGCACCATTTGATTGAGATAGCCAAAACAGTGATGATGATGATGATCCAATGATGATCCAGTTTTGATGATGATCCAGTGATGATCCAGACTTGATGATGATACAGTGATGCTCCAGATCAAGTGATGATCCAGACTTGATGAAGATGACTTGACAATGAAGATGACTTGAAGATAAAGATTACTTGAAGACAAATATGACTTGAAGACAAAGATGACTTAATGATGATCTAGATGATACAAAGAATAAGACTTGTGCTCATAAATTATGTCGAGAGAATACCTTCCTAGTTAAGAGGGAGTGTTGATGTAATTGTAACTTTGGAATGTATTCACTTGTATATTTTATGTATTGTACCCCGATGTTTATTTTGGGAAGCATCTATAATTTAATTGAGTCATGTCATATCCCGATGTCCGTATCGGGAGATTCAATAACGTAAACAAGTCATGTAAAGTCATTGTGGGTAACCCTCTTATTGATCAAGGGTTAAATTCCCTGCAGTTGTGGGGCCCTAAGGTTATTATACTATCCTAGAGAAGTTGACCCTAGGTGAGTTATTGTAATTCAGGGAAATAGTCCCCACCATTGTGTTAAGGTTGACCCTCCTTGTTGATCGGAGGGGAAAAGTCCCCACAAGTTGTGGGGCACTAGGGTTATTAGACTCTCCTAGAGATGTTAGCCCTAGTAAGTAATTGTTAAGTGGGGCTGACATGTTTAAGTGGAAATCAAGTGAATGAAATAATATAAATACAGAGTGAGCCTCTCTACTTATCACACACACACTCACTCACTGGGGCACATGAGTGAGATAGGAGAAGCTCTCTCAAGTGTGAGGGAGAGAACAAGCTGTGGAGATCATCTTTTATGTTTTCGGTTTTTACTGCTGCCATTGGTGCTCATTCTATCTCTGAGGAAGTTGCGGGGTTTTTTCATTTATGGTTTCCTCGAGGAAAAATCTTTGTGTCTCTTGTCT
The DNA here is from genome assembly GCA_001517045.1 of Pseudotsuga menziesii. NCBI lineage: Eukaryota > Viridiplantae > Streptophyta > Pinopsida > Pinales > Pinaceae > Pseudotsuga > Pseudotsuga menziesii. The sequence goes on along the minus strand of LPNX010912316.1, from coordinate 96,149 downwards.
CTTGTGTTTATTGTTGTGCATGTTATTCTCTCAAATAAGAACCTAAGATCATATTGATTAAATGATAAAAATCTAACAGTGGTTAGACTTCTTTCTGATAGTGAAGAATAGTTCACCATTATTCTCAATCTCAATGGGTGCTTGGCCAATATTGTCTTCCTCATAGATTTTCTCAAGCATCTGCAAATCTTCTCTTTCCTCATGGTTATCCTCCACATGTGGTTCCTCCATTATTCCAAAGACATTTCCTTCCATGCAACATGAAAGGTGTGACACCCCCAACTCATTTTGAAGTTGATAGGTCTGCAAATTTGACTCTTTAAGGGATATTTGGGTTCTCTTGAATGATTTACTAGTGATCTCCAACTCATGAACGGGCCTGTTTGATTCTTCTTCCTCCTTCTTGAGTGCACTATGGTACATCTCAGCCACCATGAGGAGATGATATCTGTTAGATGGTAAGTTCACATAGCTCTCCTTCATCTTGGCCATGCCTTCTTTTAGTGCTATGCACTCCTCCAAAAAGGCTTCTCCTTCCATCTCTCCTCCAGAAGCTTTCCAACAGCACCTGGCCACTAAGGCATTGATGTCAGCAAGGTTCTTCATGGCCGCCATAAAATTTTCTCTATCCTCCTTAAGTGGTCCAATCAGATGATGTGGGTCACAAAGAATATCCTCCACCAAGGTTTCTTCCGCTAATTGCTGACATATGATACCAATTTTCTTGTGGCATGGGTCCACAACACAAAACTCATGCTCATCATAAAAGACAACCTTTGAATTTTCTGCAAAATCACTTCCATGGTGTGAAGTGGAGGGTATCTCTGAAGGCTGGAATGACATATTATATGTAAAAAAATCATAAATAATCTCATGCCTTGTCATTTCAGCTTCATCATGATGCAAGAGAGTCCAAAATTATGAACCGTATCCATCCTTTTGCATCATATGTTTCTCTTTCAAATTTCCTAGTTCACATACAGCTGTTGGGGGCTTGCCTTAAACTTCATTAGGAAATTCAAATGACAAATTAAGATATGATATTTATTATTCCTTTTAATATTATAAAAAATATTCCTTCACCATCTTATCACCATTTACAATCACCCTTCTTTTCACTGTTGTGTGATGACCAATAGGGAAACTATGAGTGAATTTATCTCTCTCACAATTGGCCTTCCTTTTGCAGTCCTCAGATGCAAGTGAATAATTTTTATCTTTACATGGATTAGATGGTTGTAGATGTCCATTTCTGCTGCAAAATAATAACTTTTATTATCCATGTTCTTAACATTACCATCTTCCTGTACAGATACTATGGTGGCCTTCTCTTCCACCAAAATTTCCACTTCACACCCAAGCGGTGTGGCCTTGTTTTCATCTTCATTATGTGGCACAGGAGGTGACTGTAAATATGATTTGTGTACCTATTTTGGATATTATCCAAAATATGTCTCACCACCCATACATGAACCAAAATCTTGAGCAGTGATCTAGAGATCACCCGCAAAGAAACTGGAAGTGCATTCATCTTCATTTTCTTTTTCCATGCAGTCACCTTGCAGTGACTTTCACTCCACTTCATGGATATCTTCCTTTACCTCATTTATATTATCCTCCAAGAAAAATGATAATTTTTCATCTTTAGTGGTACTCATGTCTTAATATTTAGAAGCTTTGTTTGAAGAAAAACCAAACAAAGTCTTAAATCTTGAACATGTAGATGGCTTGGAGGAATCTTCAGCTTTGGCTCCTTCTTCTTCTTTTCTCAAAGAGGTGGAACAACTTGGTTCCTCTCTGGATAAATTGATACTATTGAAATAATTAGAATAATCATGCTTGGTCCAGAATCCATACTTTAAATAAATATAATCTCCAAAAGAAAGGTTTGCACAAATATTCCTACCCAAATCTAGATAGTCCTCATAGCAGTGAGACATGTTCTCACATACATCAATAATCTATGTCAAGTTTTTATTACCCATTGGAGAATAATATATGATATATTACCCATATTATTTCCAATATTCTTCATCATATTCATGTTTTGGTAGGCCTCCATCAACATAGAGGATTTCTTCTTCTTCATATCTTCTCCAGTATTCTTCATACTACTCATCATAGTCATCCTCATAGTATGGAATGGCTACAAATTTCTTCACTGAGAGATTTGTTTCCATGGGATGATCAAAGGAAAGAGGTATGATATCACTATAATTTCCCAATTCTTATATCCATACCTGAAAACTATATAAATATGCAAATTAAATTAAATTTATGATATTTGAATTACAACCATTCAGTGCATCTTCTAACTAGGCAAATAAGGTTTTTTTCTGAGAAATTTGCAGAAATGGGAGTAGGAAGTGGGAATAAAACAAGAGTAATTTCATAATAGTGAATTAATTCCCCCTAAAAAATTTATTTTGGGGACCATTCACGTTCTAGAGTCCTCTATGCAGAAACCTACTCCCACGCTTCTGGGTCACCCAACCATGAAACTAGGGAAAGTCCTTTCATCCTTTCGAATAGGGGATCAAGGAAAAGTGAAGAAGTGTTATAATTCCTTTATATATCATAAAATATTTTTTTTGATATTTTTTAACATATATGGAGAGTTCTAGATAGTTTGGGGAAGAATTCAGGATTTTAGGCAATTTTGTCCTAAGGAAGTCCTACACAATGGAGACTCCCAAAAACTAGTCCGGCCTCAAAAAATTTATGATATGGGATTATGTATGGATATTTATGTATTTAATTGATATTCATAAACTTACAGAATAAAAAATTACTGAGTACAACTCTCTGAATTGGAAGAACAACTAGACTAGTCAAAATTAACTAGTAATCTAGCTAGGGTGTGCAAATAAGCTTGAATTTCAGAACACAAACGTATCAGACCTGATAAATTTATTTGAGAGAGTCTAATACATCTTATTATAGTATATAATACCATCCAAACTCATTCCCATGAACAAGGCTCAACTATGACTGCACTAGAATGCTCAAATCTTTCATTTTGATGACTAGTTAAGCTAATACATGGAAATATGAGTATGAAAACTTAATGAGAATAGTTATTTAGAGTTTAATGAGATAAATAAAAGTATTTATAATATTTTTTACATAATAAAGAAATGTATTCACATAACATTACATCATAGGACTCAGAATGATGGGCAGGAGTCCCAAAATATGACCAGAGAAGGGCTGAGAGCATAGGTGAAGCATGGGCTTCAATGGAGCTTGACCTAAATGTGATGGAGGCTGAAAAATATGTCTGATAGGAATTAAATATATGAACCTCAAGTGCTACATACCTTCAAATATAAGAGAATATGAATGAAGGAGTGGGGTAGGGAAGGTTTGGTGCTCATCTCCCAAAGCTCTAAGGTGCATCACTCTGAAAATAATCCTCACATAGAATCAAGCAATTAGATAATCAACCAAACTGAGTAAATTATCTCTAATTTTTCTTTAATAGAGCTCTAGGTGACCTTTCTAACAAGTGGAGGCAATAGGTGACCTGTGAGAGAAAGTCAACACCTAAATCCCTAACCCTAGCCAAGTCATGGGCCCTCCTTGAGAAAATTGGAATGTAGGGGCCATGTGGAGATTTTTCCATGTCAATTCATCCATCTACCTTAGAAATTCATCATTCTTAGTCAAAGAATTGTTAATTGTATCCCTTCAGCTTTTATGCTTTTCCCTGCTTTTGAGACTGAGTCTCCAAAAGGAAATTGTGCCTTCATTTGTCAAACTTTTCCTACTTTTGTTATGCCAACTTTTTTGAGTCTCCAAAAGCAAACTGCACCTTGCTTTGCCAAAACTTTCCTGCTATTTTTATGACATATTTTTTCATAGCTTTTGGGCACTTTCCATTTTCTCTTTGACTTCTTTTATCATAGAGTTTCCACTTTCTTAATCTCCTCCCTTGGTAAGTTGGCTTGAAAATTGTGCCTGACATGGAAAGCTCAATTCCACATTTTATTTGCACAATAAATATTAATGATAAATAAAAATGAAATACATGCCTCAATAATGTTTATTTAGCAACATTCTCCTAGGCTAATTAATTAATGCCTCATAAATAATATTTGGAAAAAATTCCCTAGGTGAGGTAATTAATGCATCTTTTACCCCCCATTGTGTTGGACATGGTCAACACTTTTATGTCCAAAAATATGGGGACATGATACTATCATTAGGTCAGAAAGCTACCCAAATAAATTTATTGTAGGAGGATCTTTATTCTTTCTTCTAGGCCTCTTAATGCATGTTTCTTTGATGAACTTATTATATATGGACACATCCTTAATATATTGGAGTAGAGGTATCTTCACACATAAATTTTTAACTTTTCGTAGAATGTTGTTTTCTAAATTAGTATAGGTTTTCTCTTTTTTCTAACCTTTTAGGGAAAGGTGGATTTTGTTGAGAGTGATGATTAATTAATTCTTATTCCTTTGTTAATCAAGTCTCTTGATTTTTCTAGTTTTCTTGAGGTTTAGTAATATCGTATATATGATCAATGATAAGTGGATATGGATGAATCCTAACCACTTTCCCTAAGTTATAGTTTTATAGTTGTCCATTTTCTTATTGTAGATAGGTTGAACTTGCTTATTATTAGGATTCGGTGTAGGTTGTGCAGGTAATCGGGGTCATTTGGGAGTTTTTCAAGGAGTATTTTATGAGGAGGCATAGGAGGAGGCAATAAATCTTATCGTTGTTGTTGTCCTTGAGGCCTCCATGATAATGAAGGACCTTCCCACTGGCCTTGAGACTAATATTTAGGTTGATATGGGAAAGGTTGATTTTGAGGATATTTCCATTGTTGTTGTATTTGATTATGCATTTTCCAATTTGACTAGTTATTGGTTTACCAATTTGGAGATGGATTATACATTTGAATTGAAAAAGAAGAAAAGTATTGAGGGTGGTTGTATGGAATACCTTGTTGAAATGGACGTGGTTATCCTTGTATCCTTTTATTGATGAAACATACTTGATTTATGTTATCTTTTGTTCTTTGGTATTCTACTTTAATCCAAGAAAGGAAGCATAATTTCTTGTTTGATGATTTTCTTCACAATTCCAATAAAATTCCACTGTGTTAAGTGAATTCATTTATTGCGTGTCTTTTTTTTCTCTTAGGGAAAACCACAATGAAGAATTTTTCTACTTCTTCTTAACCTACACGATATCCATTTGTAAAGATAATGAATGCAATATGTCATTTTTCATATCCTTTAATAAACCTCCTATGTCGTTTTTAGTAGTATTTGTAAATGTATGTTTTAGTAGTTGCGGAAGGTTTCTACCTCCCCTACTCTTCCTTTTTGTAGATTTAGAGTATTTTTTGAACACTTGTTTCATCTCTTCATAAGTTAACTGAAATATGTCTCCATTTGCAAGAAGATTATGATTCTCTATTAATTCTTATCTTAACCCTTGAGTAACACAAATTTGAGGGATTATTAATCTAAAGTGCATCCATGAGTTCTTTTATAACTCAATTGAAACCTCTCCTCATAGTCTTATAGAGACTCATTCTCCCCTTGGATCATTCTAAATATTTAATCTTTGGTGTTTTTGGATTTAAAATAATATCTATATTTTTAAATGAAGGATTGTTTCATTTGCTCCCAACTAGTGATGCTTTATCCTTCCAAGCTCATAAACCATATTATTGTTGGTTCTTTTAAGGAATAGGGGAATATATATAAATTTTGGGAATTTAAGGTATCATCATATTTCTTACAGATGAATTCAAACTCAAGGAAAAAACTATCAAGGTGTTCTATAGTAATACCGTATAAGTGAGGGATAGATGTAGGGTCGATATTCTTAATCCTAGTTTATCCATTAGTCTCCCAAACAAGAAACTCAAGTATTTTAGGTTGTTTCTCTCCTTACTCTACCATGGATATTTGAGATGAATGGTTCTCAAAACTCACAAAATTTGATTCTGAAAGTCATAAGGAGGATCAACAAAAATGTTAGCTATCAATTTAGGGCATTCAATAGAATCTTCCATGATTTGTTGAATATCAAATTCCCTCTCCTCTTGTTACAACTCTTGACTATTTGCACCTTTTCCAATTGTACCAAAAGAATTATTTCTTGGTCAAATTTTTCCAAATCCATCTCTAGGTTGATGCATGTAACTAACTATAAATTTTATTTTAGTTTTTTTCTATAATTTTTCATGCTTAATCCTAATGCAATTTGGAAACCTCCCTAGCAGTGATGCCAAAAAGTGTTGTGACAAAGAATTGTAGCAATGATACTGAATCCATGAACTTACTTTAATTATTAACTTGAATCTCATACAAACTTATGAGGTTCTTGCACTATGTGTACAACTCCAAAGGTTTAATATTAAATAGTATTATGAAAATAAATGCTCAACTTCAATAGTTCAATATTCTTAACCACTCGTATCCTAGGTTCATGACCCTCATCTTTATTTTCATTGACAATGTGTAAGGTGGATGAATATCTTAGAGTCATCTCTTTAGGTTAAAGAGATTGATGAAGTGGATATAGTCAATCAAATGAATCTAGAGTCATTGAGGTTCTACTATGTCAATTAACCCATACAACCTTGGTGAAACATAGATTCAAAGAATGTACTATAAAGTATTGAAATTTGTAAATAAACCATAACAATGAATCATATGAATTAGAAAATCACATATGATGTTAATAGTAAAAAATAATACCTAGAAATGCGAGAAAACACATAAACTAGCTAACTATAATGTTATTATAAAACTTTGTAATGTCACTATAGGAGTCTGCAATCACAACTAAATAGATGTAAAATGAAAATGGAGTATAAATACAGGGGTTATGCTTCCTTCCCTTGAGTAACAAATACTCAAGGATGCTCCTGGAACCATTGTTAACACACAAGACTAAGTATGAAGAAAAATAACTTTCTCTTTTATTCAAACTCTATTCATAATATCAGAGAAACAAAGTGCCTTATTCTACAACTCAAGTTCTTAGAAATCTACAAGGAATGATAACATAAAAATGAAATTTTTCTTCAACTATAAAACCTATTCTCTTATTTACATTAGAAATTTAAATATAAATGAATGCTCCATTAATCCCTTAATTGATGGGAGTCACTCTTATAAATCTACATTAGTGTTTCATTGAATGTTGGAATTCTTGTACAACTTGAAATATTGAGGTAATTCATGTTTTCTAGGGACATAAATGCCTCCTTGGGTGTTGACAGGTTTTGGAATGACATAGAGGGATAAGATCCCTATAAATACTCATCATTCTTCTATCTTGTTTGGAATCATTAGTGAGGACATTTAGTGCTTTGATCCCCTACATTCTAATACTTGGAACTGCATTAGTTTCATAAGTGAATGTGTGCATGTTTTACTCTAAATCACCTTAGAAACAAGGTACATCACATGCATTCAATAGAATACGTATATTATTCATATGCAAATCAGAAATGCCACAATATCCTTAAGAAACATGAAAATGGATATTTGTTTATTAAGGATGAGCATGTTTTAAGAAAAAGAGTGTGTCAACTGTTTATACAAAAGTGGGGAAAATGTGGGTCACTATAGAGGCCCATCAGTATGAATATAAACCTGCCTAAAGCACATGATAGGTCTAATTGGTTGTACGTCATACTAATCTTGATACAAATTGGGTTAATCTTGCATGTGGTAAATTGCATCATATGATATATTCATTCACTATATGATCTTTTGTGGTGGTAATAAACCTATAAACTTCGAGTTTATTTTTTCTCCTTCTAGGGTACTAAGAAAAGGATGCACATTCTTCCCCTTTGGGTTTTCAATAATAGCTTAAGGGCTCAATATATATATATATATATATATATATATATATAGTAGGAAGATACTTATCTCTATCCCACATGCTATTTGCGGATGGTGGACTATTAATTCCAAATTATATAATGAAAGAAGCAAGGAGGTTCAAATAAATAATGGATTTGTATAACATAGCTACATGTATGGAGGTAAACATCGGGAAACCTTGAATTTATAATATTGGAAAGAATGATGAATCAGAAAATTGTGTTCATCAACTTTTTCCTTTTGATATTATAAGAATTAAAGAAGGTTTCAAATACTTTCCGTATGCTTTATAGCCTAATGGTGTTATTATTAGCGAGGAAATGTGAAGAAAAAGCATAGGTGAGACATCAGGTAATATGTTGACCAAGGAAAGCATGGGAAGACAAAGGGAGAGAGGAAAGAGCCTGGATAATCATAACATGTCTAAAAACAGGGGTAGATCCAAGTCCAGACTAGGAAAGATGGAGTGCTAGAACTATGGTAAGAGAGGACATAAAAAGAAATCCTTTAGATATCCAAAGACGAAAGAAAACGAGTAGTAAGAGACTACTTAGGAAGATAATGTAGCAGGTGATGTGTTACAAGATACTTTGATTCTTGCATTAGATAATACTGGTGACTACTGGGTAGTAGATTCAGGGGCTTCATGTCATTCTACTCCCCATAGGAAATTCTTTCATGATTATGTTCCAGGATTTGGACATGTTTTATTGGGGGGTGATGAACCACGCAAAATTGTTGGAATGGGTAAGGTACAAATTAAGTTAAATAATGGAAATGAATGGCTGGTAAATTATGTAAGGAATATTCCAACTACGAAAAGAAATATGATCTCAATAGGGAAGTTGGAATTTAGTGGTTGTTTGTCTACATTTGGAAAAACATGGTGGAATATCACCAAAGGAGCACTGGTAAATGAAAAAGGAGATAGGATAGGCACATTGTATTTATGTCCTCATAATATTGATTATTATATCTATGTAGCTTCTACAAAATAGGTACAACATTGTGGCATCATAGGCTTTACCACATGAGTGAGAAGGGGGTGTGGATTGTCCACTAAAGGAAATTACTTCCATATTTTAAGCAGGTAAGTTTGGAATTATGTGAGAACTGTGTTTATGGAAAACATAAGAGAGTTAAATTTCTCAGGGTTGGGAAATAGAAGAAGAGTGAAAAGTTAGAGCTTGTGCATACAGATGTATGGGGACCAGCTCAGGTATAACTTCTTGGTGGTTCTCATTATTATGTTACTTTAATTGATGATGCAACTAGAAAAACTTGGGTTTATTGCATTAGACATAAATTTGACGTGTTTTCTACTTTTAAGAAGTGGGAAGATTTGGTTGAGAATGAGAGAGGGAAAAGATTGAAGTGTCTTAGATCTGATAATGGAGGTGAATAATGAAACAATGAATTTGATATTTATTCTTCATACCATGGGATTTGTAGAGAGAAGATAGTCCCAGGAACACCACAAGAAAATGGCGTGTCAGAAAGGATGAATAGGGCGATCTGTAACACCCCTGGTTTTGACCACGTTTGCATTAAATGCATATGATGTAAATATTGTATTTAATCATGGTGTGGAGCTAAAGGAAAAATCCCCACCATCGATTTAGTGTTTTATGTTTTGGTGATTAAAAATCTTTGCCGATGGTATTTTGTGCTAGTCGGCACATTAAAATTTTGGACATCATGTAAATATGCAATTTAATAAAACCCACAACCAGCTATGTCAATGCAACAATAATGAGATGGGGGCATGATTTCCTATGGATAATGGGGGGATATTCAAACCCTTGTTCCAATGGGGAAAATCCAAATGTCAAAGAGAGAACCCATCAAACTGTCAACTACCTTTCTTGTCTTATTCACCCAATCATTTATTACTGCCAGAAGTTGGTTGAGTTGGTTATTGCATGGGATGGGCAAGGTGGTAGTCCAAATTTGAATTTGAGAAGCTATCAGTTTTTGGGAAACATGATTTTGACTTATGGGGCAAGTTATTTCCAAAAAATGTTTCCCATTCCTTCATGCATCCACGTTTTTGGAGCTCCTGGGAACTCTCATTTACATTTTTGTAGTTTCTTGTGTTTTTTCCCATGGATGGGAAGTTGTTTTGCTAAAATTCAGTGGCTAGGATATTTGTTGGGCATTTTGTGGTTGTTTTCCTCATTACCTGGCTGGGAAAAAACGTTTTTGGGTTGCACAACATGTGGGAGAAGAGACCCACAATTTTTGGGTGTTGTTGAGTTTGTTTTCCCCATGTTAGGGCCATAAACGACTCTGGAAATTGAATTGTATAGGCTGAGCTATTTTACTCAATTGCCATTCCCGATTTTGGCCTCTGTGATGTTTTCCTTCAATCCCAGAACTGTAATTGTTGTGTGTACATCTTTCTTTGGTCTCTGAATTGGTTTGGGAGTGAAAAGGGGGTCTGAACTAGCTTGATAAAACTAGTGTGAGAAGGAACCTTACAAACATATCTAGGGGGCTGGTTTTCTTCTTTGCACACCCTGAATAGCATTGGAAAGGAAGGAATAGCTTGAGGGACTATGTATTAGAGAAGGGGATGCTCCTTTTGTTAGGTGTGTAGATGTTTTAGAAGCTAGGCTAGATCTAGTGCAGGTGTCCATAGCTCTATGGTTGAGCTCACTAGCTTAGCAGTCAACCTTTCCAGCTCCTTTGTAGCCTAATAAACCCAACTATGTTGGCTTGGATGAGTTCTCGTTATATCCTTGGCTATGTGTGAGTCTGCTAGTGTTCCCTTTTTCCTTGTGGGAATCATGCCTAGCTCAAGGGTGGCAGTACTACTGAGATATTGATGATCACGCTGGCCTATGGTTGGGTGGAACGTTGCAGTGACGTAGCTGGTTGTGGGATAAGCTTCTTCTAAGATAAGTATCTCTTATCTATTTTATCTCTGCAACTGTATGTTCTTATTGATTAATATGAACATGTTAGATGTTGTGAATGAATGCAGTTTTCTTCCATTGTATGTTGATAATCTATGCATCTGTGTATGTTTAAGTTCAATGAATTTTTATACTATGTTCATGGGGCTATATTTCCCGTATCGACAGCACCGTGGTCACGTTCCCTTGCCAGTAGATGGGAGGGGACGTGACATGATCATGGAGTGTGCAAGGTGTATTAGATTGCATGTAGGGTTTCCCTTATATTTTTGGGATGATGTTGTAGATATTGTTGTGTATTTAATAAATAGTGGGACTTCAAGTGCTTTGGATGGTGGGATTCCAAAGGAGGAATGGAGAGGTAAAATGGTAAACTACTCACTTCTGATAACTTTTGGTTGTGAAGCATTTGTCCATATGGATAAAGAAAATAGAACAAAGCTTGAGGCTAAATCCAAGAAATGCACCTTTATTGGATATGGGGTTGATGATTTTGGTTATCACTTACGGGACTATGAAAATCAATAAATCATTAGGAGTAGAGATGTAGTATTCAATGAAAAGGTTATGTACAAGGATTAGTTCTAGGGAAAGAAAGAGGAAAAGGAAAACATAAAGTACACAGTTCTTAATGAAATCAAAGAAAATGAAGTTCAAAGGTACCAAAAAATCAAGAACATTAGTAGGCACCTCAAACTCTTGCAAGTGTAAGAATATCTACTAGGTTAAGTAGACCCCCTGAAAGATTCTCTCCTTCACTGTATTATTTATTGATGTCTGATTTTGGTGAACCAAAATGTTATGAAGAGGCAATGCAAGTGGAAACTAGAGAGAAGTGGGAGCATGGAATGAACGAGGATATGGACTCATTGGTAATAAATAAGACTTGGGATTTGGTTGAGTTTCTTGCAGGTAAAAGAAAATTGCTGAATAAATGGGTTTACACGTTGAAGGAAGAAGAAGGAGGAAATAAGTGGTATAAGGATAGACTTGTGGTAAAGGGGTTTGCACAAAAGAAAGGTATATATTTTGGTGAAATATTTTCTCCTGTTATTAAAATGACTTCAATTAGGACTATTTTAAGTCTAGTGGTGGTAGAATATTTGCATATTGAATAGTTAGATCTAAAAACAACCTTTCTCCATGGGCATTTGGAGGAAGAGATTTACATGCAGCATTCACAGGGATACAAATTCAAAGGGAAGTAGAATTTAGTTTGGAGGTTGAAGAAGAGCTTGTATTTCCTGAAATAAGATATAAGATAGTGGTATTTGAAATTTGATAAGTATATGATAGAACAAGATTACAATAGATTCCATTTTGACCACTTTGTTTATTTCAAGAGACTAGATAATGGAAGATATATTATATTGTTATTGTATGTGGATGACATGCTTGTTGTAGGGACTAGCACACAAGATATAAATGTGCTCAAAAGGAAACTAGCTAAATCATTTGCGATGAAGGATTTGGGTCCTACAAAGCAAATCCTTGGTATGAGAATAACAAGAGATAGGAAAAATCACAAATTGACATTGCCTCAGGGGAGTACATAGAGAAGGTGTTGGAGAGGTTTAGAATGGAGAATGCAAAACCAAATTAGTGCGCATTTGGATAGCCATTTCAAACTAAGAAACGAGATGTGTCCCTAGACACGGTAAGAGATAGAATACATGTCTAAGGTTCCCTATTCATTAGCAGCTAGCAACTTGATGTATGCCATGGCGTGCACAAGACCAGATATTGCACATGCAGTGGGAGTTGTGAGTAGGTATATGAACAATATAGGAAAATATCATGGAGGGAAGTATAGTGGATTCTCAATTATTTGAGATGTACCACTTCCCATGCATTATGATTTGTAGGTTCAAACACTGTTCTACAGATATATGTTGACACAGACATGGAAAGTGGTAAAGATAGCAGGATGAGCACCATGGGGTATGTATTTATTGTGGGTGGAACAACAGTAAGTTAGATTTCGAAATTGCAAATTTTTTTTGCACTTTAAACAATAAAAGCAAAGTATGTTGCTACTACAGAGGCTAGTAAAGAGATGATTTGGTTGCAGAGGTTCATGGGGGAATTGGGTAAGAAGCAAGAGTATAGTAGGTTGTACAGTGACAACCATAGTTCCATTAATCTTAGAAAGAAATCATCCTTCCATTACAAGACTAAACATATACAACTCAAGTACCATTTTATACGATCTATTCTGGAAGATGATCTGTTGAAGTTGGAAAACATACACACTAGCTAGATTCTTGTAGACATGTTGACAAGGGTAGTAACAAGAGAGAAACTGAGTTCCTGCTTAGTTTATGTTGGCCTTGAAGCATGAAGGTGAGAAATTTTCTAGGTCCAAGGTTCATAGAATAGTCCAGTAAGTGCAACAATGGTGGAGTTGTTGTGATTAGTATCCAAGTGGGAGATTGTTGGTTGTGGGGCCTGATCTTCCTAATTCAAAGGTGTTATTGTTCAACCTTGTTTGCACCCTAGTTTTACTATACACTCATCCTCCTCGAGAAAGGGGTTTTAGGATTGAATCCCTTGAAAGAAATTTTTGGGAATTTTGTTGGCCAATAGTTTACGGGCCCATGGTATTGGGTGACCTGTGGTATTTTTCCCATGGTAATTCCCCTATAAAAGGAGAGCATTCTAATACAACTTTGTATTGTATAGTAGCATTGTAAAACGATCTTTGTGATTGTATGAGAGAGATTGTGAGAGAGTGAAGAGGAAGTGTAGCGAGATTGGTGTAGGTGGTATCCCTTCATTTTGTTGGGCGATATAATAATAAAGGGACTAACATTTTTTGTGTGGACATATCCCATCTTGGGTAAACCACGTTATTTTGGTGTCTCTCTTGTAATGTGTTAGTGTGTTTTATATTTTCGTCTTGTTTAAATTGTTATTGCTCTGTGATCCTATTTTTTCTAATAAGTGAATGGATAGGCATGTATAATGTAAATATTTCTAAATGGACCGTGACTGGCTTATCATGCCAATTCGAATGCTATGTAAATATTATGTTAGAAATAATAAAATGGACCAAGATGGTTGTGTAAAGAGCACTAGAGAGGATATGATTCCACTAGAGGGGAAGAGGAAAGGGGCCTATTTGATATTAAATTCTCTATTTCCAAGTGTTAGCCTTAGAACTCACCCAACTATTGCTGCCATTTTTCTTAAATGAGCTAGTTACTTTTTTTTTGTTGTTTTATTTAATCATTGAATGCATGTGTGAGGTTGGTGAGAAATGTCTTCTCATGTAGTTATGGAAGCATGGGATGAATATAATTCTATGAATGATGTAAGAGTCTTATATTCTATGGTCAGACGTTATGTCGGTTGTCATTTACACCATCATCTCATCCCTTGGAGTCTATCGTCCATTTTTCATTAAGTAGATTTACAATACACGAAATTCTTAATTTTTTTGTTCATACTATTGCCATTACCATTAATAGACTGTGCATAACCAGAAATTTGAATTTGAAAGGGAAAATTACATAATTGAGAGGAAAGAGATGGTTGTAGGTGAGTGCAGAAGTTGGGCAAGGTAGGAACCTATACCCATTGAGTTTTTCTACTTTTGCATGATTAAGAAACCATGAATTAATGCTACTAGAGGTTCTCTAACAATATACAACATATTGGAATATTACAATACACATTACATTAGAGGAAATTTGAGGTTTGAAATGGGCCTCCTAAGGAAAATAATAAAATAATAGTTAAAATAATAAAATAATAGTTATTAATTTTGGAGGAAGAATGAAAAAAACTATTGTTTTTGTTCGTATTTTCGACATATCTCCTAGTGTTTTTACTCAAATTCTGAGTGAGAGAGCTCATTGGATGTGGAATTTAATTCCGCATATAACGAGTACCACACTGCATACTTTTGACAAACCTTGCTACCCCAAAAACAAGAAATACCTAAAAAAATGTGGTGATGACATCATCATCATGTTTTTTAGGTATTTCTTTTTTTGGGGGTATTGAGGTCCATCAAAAGTATGTAGTGTGGGCACGCATTGGATGCAGAATTAAATTCCACNTATTGAAATTCTATTGGTTCTTGAATTCCAACTCACAAAATTTATTGTTGGCGTGTTTTCTTATAAGGCCCATTTTAGACCCCAAATTTCCTCTAATGGTAATGATTGCGAGGGTTGGATTTCATGAGGGAACTTTGGATGGGAAATGCATTCCTTGTGTTGTGTGGGGTAGTTAGAAGGAGTGCCATTTGTTGAGTGAGATTCTTGTAGAGCTATGGATGCGAATTTGAATAAGAATAAAGAGTAGAATTGGTTGTGGTCTAAGAGAGAGAAGCTTGTAGGTGTTTCCTTTTCCTTGGTGGCCTCATAGCCTAGCTTGGGCATAGCCTCTCAACAAAAAGATTATATGTTGGACAATGTGCCTACAAATGGGTGGAAAATCACTCTTGCATATCTAGTGGCTTGGATATTATTTGTTTAAAGATAAGTATTATCTTTGTATTTGAATGTGCAACGATTTTATTTTATGCTTATGATGAATGTGATTGTATATGCATGTTATGTGTGTGGATAGAAATTTATTTCCAATGTGTTTTACAATTATACATCTACACATGCATTTTATTTTTTATGAATTCCTAATATGGCCATGGGGTGAAATTCACAAGCCTTGAATTCATAAATCTCCCCCGTCGTTCATCTAAATGATGGAAGGGTATGTGATACAGTGGCATTAGAGATATTGGTTATAGAGTCAAGGATGTATGGGATGGAATCCATCATTACAGGCATAAATTAGAGTTGCATAGGAACTGTTTAACGAGTGCTTCTATGAAAATCATGGTTTTAATAATGGGCGGTCTTAAATGGAGACTAGGAATTGAATCTGTGATCTACCAACAAGAATGGTATATTGGGTTATGAAAATTTGGAAAAAAATGTAACTCTAGATTTATCAGTGAAACCAATTTTGGTTATGCTATGCAACATGGATATTTTTGAAATGGAAGAATCAAAATTTTATTTATTTATGAAAATAAAATAAATAATGGGGAAAATTTGAGATGGGATCCACTCGTGCCATGTGGACTTGGGGTATGACATGGACCATCCATGTCAGATGAATGCACAGATGGAAAGACCCAAAACGAGGTCATCAGACGAAGATTATTAGGAAATAAACTTTCTAATTGTTAACTTATGATCTTGACTAGAACAATATGATGTGAGGATCCCAACAGTTATATCGGGATCGGGTAATCAGAGAATGTTGTTAAAGGAAAATGTGAGAGACCCCGACAGAGAAAAGAATTTTGATATTGTATCGAAAATGTTGTATTGGGATTGTTGCAATGGGGAATGTCATGATGAAGTATGCAAGGAAGGCCTGCTGAACTAAAGCAAATACCATATCAAAAATGTTGTATTGAGAGTATCGCATAGGGGAATTCCACAATAGAGTACACTAGGATGATATGATGGAGTGAATTCGATATCATATTGAAAATGTTGTATCTAGGGTTTCGCATTATGGAATTACATGACAAAGTACGTAGGGAATGCCTAATCGATTGATGTTGATATCATATTAAGAATGATGTATATAAAGAAAAGTCTGATGGAATATGTCCATGTGTTAAGGAAAAACTGATAGGTAATATCCCATGGGATATCAGATACAATGTTATCATATATTTAAAATTGGATATAGGTATTTGGAGGATCAAGAATGGGTGATATGAAGAGTCCAACCCGATGGGGAGAATTTTATAGAAGAGATCCGATGAAGGTCATTGAAAAAGCTAAAAAACGTCCAGAGTCCGTAAATTGTTTTGGCCAGAACATGAGAACTTTAGCTCAGAATTCGATGAGATTTGAAACATTTTGACACCACTGACAAAGGATACAAAAATATCAGTGAGTGGTATGGGCCCATTTTACTTCAATTTGATACAATTTTGAAATATTGACTTTTAAATATTAACGTCAAGGGACCTAATGGGGAACTTGTTTGGTTTGAAATTTTTATGGAGTGGTAATGGTGTAGGAACATAGATAACAATGGTACCATGTGGCCAATTTCTAAAATGTGTGAAGACGAGGTGTGAAAGAAGTACAAAATCCACTATTTCGAAGCAATATTTGGGGATTTTGGAAAACTTGGAAGATATTAAAGTGATTCTAGATGTTGAGACTAAAAAAAATTATGAACTTAATGTTTTATGTATTCATTAAAGCATACAACTTTTATTAGAGTAAGTTTCCCCGACAATGCTTCATTTGGGAGAAAGCCAGTTTACTAAAAAATTGAAGTCTAGGAAAAAGTACAAAACTTAAAAGTAGTTAATTCCAGAAATTTACATAAATTAGATGAGGCATTGGATAAAAAATATGAAATTTGATAAGTGATACGTGTTATGTGTATTATCGATTCCTATTATAAATTTTTTTATGGTTCTCCCTATATTTTACTTCTACATGTGGCTAAAGTTGGTCTTTGATGGTAATTACACCTGCAAAAAAAGAATTGAATTAGGGGAAAATCAATCTTTTTGAAAGGTTGTAAATTTCACCTCCAATGTCAAAATGAAGCATGAATATAATCATTGGAAATATTATCCATAGGGTAAAAATGTCACACGATCATATTCTAAAAGTGGGCTTCATATATTTCTATAATTTGAATGGAAAAGTGTTTGTAAGCTTCATTTGACAAAAACATTGTCAAGAGGGGTAGTTCCTGGAATGCATGAAAATTAATTATGTGCATTTATAAGGATGTAATGAAAGATCAAAAAATGTGTTTACATGAACACTTTTACAAATATAGTATCACATCAGGGACGATTAAGGATTAATAGCAAGTATAGTGTAAGTTGGAATTATTTGGTCTTGGTTGGTCGAAGAAAACCATCATCATGGATGATACACATGATCCTTATGCAGTTGAAACAAATGTCATGGGAGGAAATATACATCTTGAAAATGTAGAGATAAAATATGGCTGAAGATATCAAGTAAAGCCCCCATACATTGAAAAAACAATGAATCTAAGAGTGGAATTACAAAGTTGCAGAGAAGATAACAAGAGGATGATCAAAGCTCAAGAAGAAAAGAACTAGATAAATGTATCCATGATCCAAATTTTAACATGAATTCATAGAAATATTCACCCCATAAAACACTCAGGAAATGAAGAAAAGAGTTGGAGTGACTCAAGGAGGCAATCTCACAAGAGGTCCCATATCTCAAGAAGGGAATCTAGAGAGAGAATATGCACTCCATATTTCTCTTCTTGTCATCCACTTCCCTCTAAAGACTCCACTAGAGTCCCATGGTCGCTAAATCAAAGGAATAAGAGGAAGAGTCCCATCAAGAGAAACTCACCTGGGGAATTTTGGAATTCCAAACCTCCTACCTTTGATGGTGAATCCAAATAATGTCAACGAGTTTAGGCTTGGATTCTTGGGAGAAGAAAGTATTCCGAGTCCAGGATAACTACAGGAACATGAAGGAAAGGGAGGCCATATTTAATCTGAATGGAAGAGCATCTATATGATGGGATCATCTTAGAAAATTCAATAATATCAATGAAATTAAAATCATGTGGAAGCAATTCAAGAAGTACTTCAAGCATAAGTACCTCTTTGATAGGTACTATGATGTTGAAATTAAAGAGTTCCATGAATTGAAATTGGGACAAATGACCATGGAGGAATATGCAAATAAATTCTGGAGTTGTTGAGGTATTTCAAGTATTTAAGAGATTATAAGGTCAAAATTTATTCTTTCATAAGTGGATTACCTCAGTCATATAAGGGAATAATTGAGTTTAATGAACCTCAAACTCTAAATGAAACCATAAGGAAGTCCAAGTATTTCCATGATCAAAGAAAAAGTATGATAGAATTCAATAAGGCATGGAAGGACAAGAAGAAGGAGAAGTTTGATTAAAGAAATAGGGGGTTCAAGCATCCTCATTTTAAAAATCAACAAAGGAAGCCACTACAGAGTGTGGCTAATATAGCTAGGATGATGGGAGACAAGCCAAGAAATCCACTTCAATATTGGGGATGTGGAGAGGACCATTTTCTTAGAAACTTCCCACATTGGAATGGGAGTTCCAAGCAAGTTCACCACATCCAAGTGGCTGAAAATGTGGGTGAGGTGGAAAGAAGCATCCTTATAACCTATGCTATTCTAGAAGACCACCAAAAAGACCATCAATCAGTTGTGGTTGAGGTTGAAAGAAATATTTCTAATAATTATGTTTCTATTTTCATTGACCTTGGATCCACTAACAATTATATGACTCCTAAAGTTATTGAGATTTGTGATTTTAATCAAACAAAACATAGTAAATCATTGTTGGTTAAAATAGTGACTGAAACCAAGAGTAAAGTTAGTGAGATGGTGGAGAAATTTCCATTGGAAATGGATGGGCTCTTCACATGGGAAAATATAAATATTTGTTCACTTGGTTCCTATGATGTTCTCATTGGGATGGATTGGTTGGAAGAACCCAAAGTGAAACTTGATTGCTACAACAAGACCTTTGAATGCATTGGTTAAGAAGGAAACCCAAGGATATTAAAGGGGATTTCAAAGGTTCTTTCGATTAGAAAAATCTCATCCTTGTATTTGAAGAAGTTCTTTAGAAAAGGATGTTAATTGTACGCAACCCATGTACAAGGTATAACATAAAATGAAGTTTCTAGGTTGGAGGACTATTGCATGTTACAAGAATTCAGGGATGTGTTTCTTAGTGAAGTGTCAGGACTTCCCCTAAATAGGGACATTTATTTCACAAATTATCTTGTGCCAAGAGTGGAACCAATTTCTATGAAAACTTACAAAAAGAGTGCATTGGAATTACTAGATATGAAAATGCAATTGCAAGACTTGTCGGAAAAGAAGTACACGAGGCCAAGTGTTTCTCCATGGCGAGGACTTGTGCTATTTGTGAAGAATAAATATGGAACACTCGGGTAATGTATTTATTACAAGAAACAAAATAAAGTGACAACAAAGAATAAGTACCCTTTCCCTCAAATTGATGATCTATTTGATTAAATGAGAGGGGCAAAGCTATTTTCAAGGATTGACTTGACTTCTAATTAAAATAAAGTGAGAATCAAGAAATAAGACACTCACAAGACAACCTTTAGAACAAGTTATGGATACTAGGAGTTCGCGGTGGTTCCATTTGGTCTTACTAATTCACCAACTACATTCATGTGTCTTATGAACAGTGATTTCAACAAGTATTTGGACAAATTTGTGGTTGTTTTTCTATATGACATTATTATTTATTCTAAGAATGAATAAGAGAATGAAGAACATTTTAGAATGGTTTTGCAACTACTAAGGGAGAATAAGTTGTATGCAAATCTATGCAAGTGTGACTTATATGAAAAACCAATTCATTATTTGGGTCACATTATTTAAAAGGAAGGAATAACGGTGTATCCCAAAAAGATTGAATCCATTATGAATTGGATAGTTCCAAAGAATGTGATAGAAGTGAGATCTTTTATGGGTCTTGTTAGTTATTACAAAAGGTTCATTGCGGTATTCTCCAAGAATGCATGCCTTTTCACTTCTTTACAAAAGAAGGGAATGGAATTTGAATGCTAAAAATTGTAAGCCCAAAAATGATTACGTGGTGTGTATCAATGAGTGTAAACATGGAATTGGAGGATTTCTTATGCAAGACAGTCATGTGGTATGTTATGAGTGAAGGAATTTGGAAGATAATAAAATAATTATTCTACCCATGATTTAGAGCTTGCTTCCATAGTGAATGCTTGAAAATGTAGAGGCACTATCTGATGGCTAGGAAATTTGAACCGAGGACATACCACAATGGTATGAAATATTTGTTTGAACAAAAAACACTAAATGTTAAGAAAAATAGATGGTTATAATTTCTATGTGAATTTGATTTTGATATAAAACACATAAATGGGAAATAAAATAAATGGGTTGATTCACTCAACATAAAATTTCATGTGGCATCCATTGGAACTTCCCAAATAGATTTAAGGCAACATATTTTTGACTCTCTTGTTGAAGTTGAGCATTATGTGCAAATAAAAGATAAATTACATAAACAAAATTTAGAAAATAAGTATGAATGTTACCATTTAGAATAATATGGACTTCTTACCTATAAGGAGAGACTATATATTCCTAATCCTATATATTCCTAATTCTATATATAGTCACCCATGATACCAGAAAATAATTGGTAAGCCAAGAAGCAATATTTTTGGCCAAGAATGAAAAATACATTATTGAGTATATTTCTAAGTGTATGAAATGCTAACAATTGAAGTATGAACATAAACACCTAGCAGGTTTATTGTAGCCTTTTCCAATTCTAGAATGGAAATGGGAAGTGGTAACCATCGACTTTGTTACAACATTGCCAATTACTACTGCATTGTCAATTGCTTAAATTTATTTACAAGGTTGATGAGATAGAAAGAATATTCATGAAGGAAATATTAATGTTTCATGGTTTACCCAAAGCAATTGTATTCGAATATGATACAAAATTGACTTCTAATTTCTAGAAGATTCTCTTTGCAGATTTTGGTACACATTTGAAATTTATCACTACTTACCATCCATAAATAGATGGAAAAATGGAAAGAGTAAATTAGGTGCTTGAATACATGCTTCACTTGTATGTAATGGACAAACCATCCAAGTGGGAATATTATCTACACTAGGTAGAATTTGCATAAAATGATGGGCAGCAAGCATTGATGGGAATGAGTCCGTTTGAAGCTTTGTATGATATAAGGTGCATGAAACTAGTGATATGGGATAATTAAATGAACAAAATTGTGCTTGGGATGGAAATTATTAAGGAATTAGATCAATAGGTAGAAAAATTAGGCATAATTTAAATACAAACCAATATAGTTAGAAAAGATATGTAAATAAGAATAGAGTGCATAGGAAATTTAATGTTGGGATCATGTTTACCTTCAAGTGGGCCAAGGATTTGTTTTAAATCTTGGAAGTTATGCCAAGTTGTCGCTAAGATATTGTGGTCCATTTGAAGTGATTGAGAGGGTCGGTCTAGTTGCATATAGAATTGAATTACATACTAACACTAGAGATCATAATGTTTTTCAAGTTTTTTTAAGAAATATGTACATGATCCTAACCATGTGATTTATCGGGATGTAATCCATGTGGAACTTGTGGGATAGTTCGAAGTAGAGCCACTATGTATCCTCGACAAGAAGGTAACAATTCTTCATAATTCATCCATCATAGAGGTAAAGTTGGAATCGAAGTACTTTTTTCTTGATGAGGCTACAAGGGAGATGGAGGATACCATGAGAGAGGCATAACCATTTTTGTTTTGATTTTGAGAAAACACCAAAGAAGATGTTATTCCAAGGAGGAGGAGATTGCAATACCCCTAGTTTTGACTTGGAATATATTAAATCAAATAATGTAAATGATGTAAATATTCTAGTATGGATTCCTAGTGCAGAGCTCAAGGCCAAGGCTTGACTAGTGAGTGTCTAGGCATGTACAAAGTAAATATTTCTAAATGGACTATATGATTGGATTATCACGCCAATTCAAAAACTATCTAAATATCATGTTGTAAAAATAGTAAAATGGTTCAAAATAGTTGTGTAAAGAGAACTAGAGGGATTTTTATTCTATTAGAGGGGAAGAAGAAAGGGGGGATATGGGATATTAAATCCTATATTGTCAACTGTCAACCTCAAAACTCACCCAACTGCTATCATTTTCCTTAAATGATCCAATTATTTCATGTTTATTATTTTATCCAATTATTGAATGCATGTGTGAGGTTGGCGAGATAAGTCTTATCCTATAGTTACAGAAGCATAGGATTAATATACTTGTATGTTTGTTGTAAGTGTCCTCTCTTCTATGGTAATATGTTATGTCAACTATCTTTTCTACCATCCTTGCATCTCCCTTGGAGTCTATTATCCATTTTTTATTAAACATATTTACACTACACATAATTCTTACATTTGTTGTTCATACCATTTCCATTACCATTACCATTACCAGACCATGCATAACCAGAAATTCGAATTTGGAAGGAAAAATTGCATATTTGAGAGAAAAAATATAGGTTGTAGGTGAGAATACATGTTGGGAAACATATAAGCCTTTACCCATTGATTTTTGATACTTCTCCATGCTTGAGAAGCCATGAATTAATGTTATATGAGGTTTTTCAACATCATACAACAAATCAGACTCTTACTGCACACACTGGTAAGTAATGTAAAGGTTGTATTTTCTGAACGAAATATGGATTAGTATATGGAAATGTATTCCTTGTGTTGTTTGGAGAATTTGGAAGGAGTGCCATGGTTGTGATGGCTGACTGAAATTCATGTATAGCTACGGATGACCATTTGGATAAGAATTGAGAGCATACTGGGTTATGGGTTGAGAGAGAGAATCATGTAGGTGTTTCCTACACCCTGGTGGCATCATATCTTAGCTTGGAGTTGGTATATCCACAAAATAAATATATGCTAGACAGAGTGCCCATGGTTTATTATAAACCCACTCTTACACAACTAGTTTCTTGGATCTTCTTTGTTAAAGATAAGTATTCTAGTTGTATTTGAATGTGCAATTATTATACTTTATTCCTATGATGAATGTGCTTGTATATGCATCGTGTGCTTATGGATAGAAATTTTTTTCTATTTTGTTTTACAATTATACATCTGCACACACATTTTTTTGTTTATGAATTCGTAATACGACCATGGGGAGAAATTTTTAAGCCTAGAATTCGTAAATCTCCCCTTCCATTGGTTAGAATGATGGATGGGGACATGACAATAAAATAGAGTCTATAATAAATAAATCCTGCAATAGGTTGTTATAAGTGGTGAAATGTTGACTTTAGTCAAATCAATCTTAGAGGCCATTATGATATTTTGGTATACTTTATCATATATCGTTAAAGGGGTTCTTGAGAAAATGAGGAAGTTGTTTAGGTTTTTGTGCTATGGGAAAAAATAGAATAAGGGATTCCTCTTTTAAACAGGAACGTTATTGCTTAGTTAAAATTAAAAAAAAAAGGGTGGGGCCTAAAAAATATACATATGTTTGGGAGAACCTTGATAGCTAAGAGTTTGTGGATGGTTATCAGCCAAGAATGTTTACGGAAAGAGATATTTGTACAAAAATATATTATTCCTAGAACTATCATTGATTGGATCAAGAGCTACAAGAAATCAATAAGAAAATTGTCAACTCATTTAAAATCTCTAGTGCAATCTTTCCCATTATAAGAGATTGGATAGCATAAAAAATATGTAACAAGGATCAAACGAGGGTAGGGATATATCCATGTGTGGTTTGTAAAAATGATTACAGGTTGCCATAGATTGTAATATAGTTACTGTATGATAGGGGTATTTTAACCTTTAATCAATTTGTATATCAAGAATCCACTAGTATATATATCTTCCCAAAGTCAGACACAAGAAAAGGACCTTTGTCTTGGCTCCATCATCTCTGAAAAATGTTTGTAAATGTCAAAATATGGGAGACTCTATAACCTTTTTGAACATGGATACAATTTTCTTACATATTGTGATGTCATAATACTTAATCTTTGTATCTTTAGGGGTGATATTTGATCCAAAATCTGTCCATGAAACCTAATCATTGGTACAAGAATAATGAATAGTGAATACACATTCTAGAATGTGGATAGATGAGAAGATAGGATAATATTAAGTAACTAGTAGTGGTTAGATCCATATTTTTTCCATGGCATATTAAATTAGCTTATACAACTATAAAGTCTCTTTCGCACTTTGCTTGGGTGGAATACTTCCTCAAACATTTCATTAATGTTGATCATTATTATTTAAGAGAAGTCACATGTTTTTAATATGAAGAGCGATCCAAATACCATGTCTCCATTGCTTACTTCTGTAAAACCTTATGATCCTACCTTTGGTTGATAGATGGTAATAGAATGACCACTTTAAAGACAATTACATTACAAGTACTCTCCATTTTGGTATGAAATCCACTCTCTAGGTTTACCTTGAATTGGAAAATGGAATGACCTCCATGCACAAAACCTAAACAACTATGTTGAGGTGAGAAGCACAAATCATGGAAAGAAAGGAGGAGGAATCTCTACAAGGTGCGATTTCAAGAATTTGGTAGAGGTAACATCTTGAAATTGGATAGAGAAGGACTAGAAAAAACACTACCAGCTAAGCATTACAAAAATATGAATGAATTTAATGTTGAAGCATAAATCAAATCTTTTCCAAGATGGAAAATGCTTGGTAGAAAAGAATTAATGTAGATTAGGAAAATCATTTGGCCTTCCACTATATTTCCAAAGGATGAGAATGAAATGATGCACATGGTAAGTGAATGGGATACTAAAGAGAAATTGTTTCACTTGTGAGATGGGTAAGATATCAATTGATTGTTAGATGGAGAAATAATGGATCTAGAGGAAAATAGGTTATGGTATATAGTCACTAGAGAGAGATATAAAAGGAATGAAAATGGGCTCCTTTGATTTACTAAACTAGGATGAAATTCATGTAAAAAAGACATTTGGAGTAATCCCAACTAAAAGGAATCCCATTAGCTTACATTTAAATTACTAAAGGGAAGTTGATTTGCTCCCATAAAATTTTTGAAAGGAAGTCAACTCACTCATATTGATTGGGGAAGGGTGAATGTTGTTAGGATTATAATCCTCCCTTGTCCAAACTAGTCTATTATATTATCTTTTCCTAACTCAGAAGTCATTTAGTTATTATTGGGTCCACTAGTACCATTGCGTCCACTTGGGCTAATGCAGCCACTTATACCAGTCACTAGAGTGTGGGGAACACAGATAGAGGCTAGCTACAACTGATTTCACATTCATGCATATGTTTATGCACCTCCTAGACCAATCCCTACATTTTAGGAGCCACTGGGAGTGTCAGCACCAACCTCCTTTAGTTGTTGGTAGTTGGTGACTAGTCAAGCTTAGTTATGCTTTAGTTATATTCAGTTAGATGTCCTCTAGTTCAGTTAGCACCAGTCTTACATGGCTGCATGTGGGAAGGTGCCTATTCTCACCTACATCTCACCTACCACACCAGTTAGACTAGTTTAATTGATTATAATTGATTGAGAGAATGGATTAGACAACTGGATCTTAGCTACTCAGCTCCGATAGTGATTTAGACACTTCTAGTTAGCCATGCTGTCATATTGAGTTGGTGATTCGAATCCTATCCACATGATTTGAATTATCCTATTTGTAACATTGTTGTATACTGTTGGGATTAATGAAGTTTATACTGTAATTATACTAAGAAATTCTTGTCTATTTCCTGTGAGATTTCTTTTGTTCATTGGGTATTATTCATTCCTTTTCACTGCATCAAAAATTAAAATCTAACGAGACTCATTGCATGAATATCAATGGCACATTAATTCTAATATGGTATTAGATCCTCCTCATGCAAGCTTCAAGTCTGTCTACTCTCCATTGTGCACCAAAAGTAGTTGGGTTTCCATATAAGTCCCACAAAGGGTTCCTTGCTTCCTCTGAATTCATTCATAGTGGTGGTGCGAGCATGGAAAACCATGAAAAATTGTACATGTCGAGAGGGAAGGCTTGATTCTAACATAGTGTGAATTGGTTTTATTTTAGTAGTGAATTCTTACATGTGCTACGTAGGTTGATTGAAGATATTGTCTGATCAGAAGGAGAATGGATGGATTCTCAATCTCTCACACCCCAGAACCTAACACCCTTCAACTATGTTGATTGGAGGGAAAATATGCATGATTCTTTGTGCAACAAGGGCCTGTTCAGGATGACAATGGAAAGGGATACTAAACGCCATCACCCAGTTGAGAAAAACAAGTTTCTAAACTGCTTCGATGAAGCTTTTGGATTTCTATGTACTCACATCTCCAGAGATATCCTCTTCCACCTTGAAGGTTTGAGGACTCCCAAAGAATGTTGGGAGAAGTTTGAATTATTTTTTGGAAAGCAATCTGAGCTTCGGGGGAACATCTTGGAGAAGGAGCTGATAGCCTTACATCCTAGCAGTTTTGAGACCATACAACAATTATTTACAAGATTCAAGTCTCTTGTACTTCAATGTAAGTAGTGTGGAATAAAGAGAAAGGATGAGCAACTTGTACTCTCCATACTCAGCAAAATAGGTTCTGAGTATTATGTATTTATCTCTCCCTTCCATTCTGGAAGAGCTTCCATTCCCAATTGGAGAGATTCCCTCACTTGATAGATTTTCCTGGTCCTTAATACAGGAGCAAGAGAAGTTGGTCCAAATGGGAGTCCTATAGACTTCCAAAAACAAATCTCTCCTAGTGACATACTCTATCAATGCGCAAGCTAAAGGGAGTAATAAGGGGAAGGAGCCTAAAGCATCTGATTCAAAGCCTAAAGAGAGTCGAAAGTATTCTAAAGGAGCTTAGGGCTCCAAGAAGAAGAAATTTTTTGAAAATACAAAATGTCCCTATTGTAAGAGGGGTTTTCATCCAGAGAACTCTTGTATGAAGAAGAAGATCGACTACATGTCCACCCTCCTTGAAAAGAACAACATTGATCTTCCACATGGAGAAAAGACATATGATATTGGACCATATGCAAAAGATCATGAGAGGTTCCATGCCTTCAAGGCTTCCCTTACTTAGTCGACAACATACTTGATTGATTCTGGAGCATCCAACCACATGGTTTCCTCCAAGGAATATTTCTCTACCCTCACACTGTCAAAGGGGCCTAATATTCACATGGGAGATGACTCCCAAATTCCAGCAGTAGGAAAAGGTTCAATTAAAATACAACATGGTGAGTTCAAAAATATTCTCTATGTGCCCTCCCTTGCAACTAAATTTTTGTCTGTTTATCATATGACCCATATAGGCTCTCCCAAGAGAGTTACATTCGACTTAGATTTAGTTGAGATTGTAGAAAAAGATACTGGAAGACTCATAACGAAAGGTAATACTAATGATACTACTAAAGCTTATGAGTTCTCACATTTTTTTCGTGTCTCACCTCCTATATATTTATTGACTCATGCTAACAACACAAGTAAGATACGGCATGAGAGATTTGGGCATATCAATTTAAAATATCTATAGGAACTCCAAAATGATAAAATGGTTGAAGGTTTTCCTCTCATCCAAACTTCTGATGGATTTTTTTTTGGTTTATTAGTAGGTAAGCATCCAGAGAAGAGGTATGAAGTTGTGAAAGCACATAGGGATGCCTCTATACTTGATTTGATACATAGTGATGTGTTAAGACCAATTCCCACAACATACATTAATGGTTGCAGGTATTTCCTCTTTTTTATTGATGATTGTTCTAGGTTCTGTTGGATATACTTTATGAAACAGAAATCAAAAGTCTTTGAATTTTTTAAAGTTTTTAAAGTTATGGTTGACAATAGTTTTAGGAAAAATATCAAGTTCATAAGATCTGATAAAGGAGGAGAGTACATTGAAAGAGAGTTCCAACATTACTATGAATCTGAGGGGATTTGAATGGAACACTCAATTCCATACACACCACAACATAATGGTGTGGCGTAGAGGAAAAACAGATCACTGAAGGATATGGAAACATGTATTCTCCATGCCAAGAACATTCCTCCTTCTCTTTGGGCATAAGCTGTAAACCGTGCCTCATACTTGCAAAATATAGTTCCTCATAAATCAATGGTTGGGGCCACTCCATTTGAAGCACTGCATGGGCATAAGCCCAATGTACCTCACTTGAGATTTTTGGTTTCCAAAGCTTGGGCCAGAATACCCCTTGATAAGAGAAATTCCTTCCAAGCCCAAAGTAGTGAATGCATTTTGCTAGGATATGTATATGATGCAAAAGCATAGAATTTGATGGAGGTTGAAACTAGGAAACACTTCATTGAGTGGAGTGTTCATTTTCAAGAATATCAGTTGTTTGATGCACCATCATCTAAAGAACAAGACGATATAACCACTCTTCCACCATGTTTTGATCATGATGACTTATTACATGTTTCAGATACAGATCAAGAGGATCAAGATCAACATGATCTTTGTATTGAGGCTGAATCTCATGAGATTCTAGATCCAAATACAGCAACCATTCCAAACCAAATCCCTAAGCCTAGATGGGCTCAAAAGGTCATTGTTGCAATTGGGGATGGTGCTAGGAATCCAAAAGACAGAAGGAGAACTAGGTTCTAGTATCATAATAAGCATGTTGTTCTCTATCTCATAGATTCGCTCCCTATAGAGTGGTGCAACAAAGTTCCAGGAAAGTGCTACATGATGATAACGAATGATCAACCACTTGTCCCACAGAAGAAGAAAATTAATCATTCTCTGCCTCTTCCATACAGAAGAAACACATACAACATCCATCAGTTCAGAAGGACATTGAGAGGTTCACATACACAAATTCAGTATGCTGTTGCACAGAAGAACCATACTGTTGCATAGAAACTGCAATTTGCAGCATATTTTTTGACAAGTTATTTTCTAAGGAGGAAACTTCTTTTGTTCTAAAGATAGCTTGTATTTTCTTGTTCCTTCTTATTTTGAGGGGGGGTTTTCCCATGAGGTTTTCCCTTATTTCCTCAGTTTATTAAGATTTTTTTTTATTCTTTTAGATTGTATATGGGTAAATTTTGGCCTTGTTGCCAAGGCCCGCAGTTGTCCAAGTTAGGATTCAAGGGGGGTGTTAGGATTATAATCCTCCCTTGTCCAAAATGGTATATTATATTATATTTTTCTAACTTAGGATTCATTTAGTTATTATTGGGTCCACTAGTAACATTGGGTCCACTTGAGATAATGGGGCCACCTATACCAATCACTAGAGTGTGGGGAACAAATAGAGGCTAACAGCAACTAATTGCACATTCATGCATCTATTTATGTGCCTCCTAGACCAATCCCTACATTTTAGGAGCCACTAGGAGTATCGGCACCAACCTCCTTCATTTTTTGGCATTTGGTGACTAGTCAAGCTTAGTTATGCTTCAGTTACATTCAGTTAGATGCCCTCCAGTTCAATTAACACCATTCTTGCATGGCTGCATGTGGGAAGGTGCATATTCTCATCTACTTCTCACATACCACACTAGTTAGACTAATTGAGAAACTGGATTAGACAACTGGAGCTTAGCTAGTCAGCTTCGGTAGTGATTTAGACAATTCTAGTTTGCCATGCTATTATATTGAGTTGGTGATTCAAATCCTATCCACATGATTCGAATTCTCCTATTTGTAACATTGTTGTATACTATTGGGATTAATGAAGTTTATATTGTAATTATACTAAGAAATTATTGTCTTATGATATTTGTTTTGTTCAGTGGGTATTATTCATTCCTTTTCACTCCATCAACAATTAAAATAAAATGGCACTCATTTCTTGAAGATTAATGACACATTAGATATAATAAATGTATTCCTAGCCAAAGAAAATCACGATGCCCAAATTGTTTCAAAAAATTATTTGAGTAACTCAGGGAGATGGTAGAACTTGATTGATTTAGTACAATTAACATAACACTATCATTAACCTCCTAGTTATATTTTTTTCTCTTTGTCATATTGCCAATTATTGAAACTATTGTGGCTGTTTTAAATCCCTCTATTTTCTGCAAATCTAAGGCTTGTGACTTGGAAGCATTGTTTAGTAATTATACACGAATGTGAAACATTTTGAAATTCTCTTGGTTCTAGATGTATTTTAATGTTTTAAGAGTGTTATATATTTGGATGACAAGGAAACCCCAATAAATTATCAGGACACATGTGTCATACACATTGCAATTTTGTAGTAGAGCAATTGTCTCAAGGAATGTTGGCTAATAGAAGGTAATGAATGTTGAGAAGTTGTAGGAGATTAATGCTAAGACAAAGCGATTGACCAATTAGTTGCTAGTGTTTCCATCATGTAGAATTGGAAAACCATAAATGGCTCATGGTTTTGTTATTACTATTTATTGAGTACTTTAAATGGAGGTAATGCAATACTTTTTTAACTTATTGTTATGGTACTCAAATTTATCTGGAACTTTAATGGTGTTTAATAATCATGCTCATATAATTAAAACTCTCTGATGTATTGTAACCATTTGTTGATCATTGAATAATACATTAATCATGCTTTTGAGCATGGGTTTTTTCTCCCAATATGATTTTTCCGAATAAATCATTGTTTAAATCTCATATTTTTTTAATATTTATTACTAAAACTATGTTTATTTAGTTTTCTACACACTCTTCTCTCACTGATTAGTATATAAGGCATATTAAACACCTCTACTTACTTTCATGTGGTGTTAAAACCTAATCACCTTAGATCCAAGGTGTTAGGGACAATGTTTTTTATCCAATATTGGTTTGAGTGGGAACTTTTGTAGAAGGAAATCTTATTGTAGGGAAATGTTCAACACATATAGAATAGAAATGAGATGAGTAATGGCACTAACATTGAGTTGTGGAAGTTGAATATGAAGGAATTGATTGTAGATATATATCTATGGGTTGTAGTATTTGGCACCAAACCCATTGGTATGAAAAATGAAGAGTGGGTACTGATGGAGAGAAAGGTGAGAATCCTTATCAAGATATATTTGGAAAATTCAATGTTATATAATAATTTATGAATTATTCAATGCAATAAGTCTCTGGAAGAAGTTAGGGAATTTGTACCAAACTAAATTTTTCAATAAGGTTTTTTCATGGATTTTTTTTTTCACCTTTAGAATGGGTGGTGGTGATTCTATAGTTGAGAATTTGAATAAATTAAATAGTATTTGGACCCAAATATTGATCTTAGATGGAGAGAAGATGTATGAGGAGGATTTTTGTATGTCCATTTTCTATTCTTTGCTAGATTCATGGGACAACATGGTAATGGGAAATTGTAATCATCATAGAGAACTTGGTGCTTGATGGAGGTCATGGATTCTTTAATCTGATAGGGGGTGAGGAAAAAATAATATGAATCCACCAATGAGGCCTTAGGTTTTCATAACATATAAATTGAGAAAGGAAATAACAGGGAAAATGGCATAGACAAATCCCATGGGAGACCTGAGTCTCCTAGAAAGTCAAAGGAAAATTGTAGGAACTATGACAAGATTAGACATTTTAGAAGGAAATGAAAGGAAGAGAAAAATGAAAAATAGGAAGGAAAATAATGATATTGGTGATGAATATGAAAAAAATTCTTGATTTGATGGTTTAGATGCATTTATTGTAGCTTTGGAAGCCCATATAGGTCATATCTTCCTTCCATATGAATTCCCAACATGATTGGTTTTTGGTGTATCTAAAATATGTTGGTGGGATTGTATACCTCAAGGATCACTTAAAAATAGTTGTCCATGGTAAAGTTTTCATTATATTTATTGATGGTAAAGGGAATGATATTAATGTATTTATGCACATTTTGAGTTTGGCACAAAACCCACTTTTAATAACTAAACCTAATGATGTATATGCTTAGTTCATTTTATGTGGTAAAGGCTGTAAGAGGGTACTAGGAGCTATGGTGCTTGCTAAGGGTGTTTTTGTCGGGAAAATTGTTCCAATTTGTGTACACCCTTTAGTGTGATAGATCTTCAATTTCTATGATAAATATATCTATAAAAAATCTTCACTTTCATAATCATAACAAACGTCTACTTTTGATGGTCATGTTTTTGGGTACCTAAACAAGATTTTTCTTTGAAAAGCATGGTACCTACAAAAAAAACAATGTCACGACACAAAATATTGGGCGATATAAGTGAGAAGGGCCTATCATATTTGAAAAAAAAAATTTGTTAATGGATTGAATGGTTTTTTTCTTGAATTTGATTTTTGTGAGCATTGCATATATGGGAAATAAAATCGTGTTTAATTTTATTCTATTCTCACAATATTCTAGATCATTGGACTTAATTCATTATGGGATGTTTGGTATTATTATACTTCTTTTGATTTTGAAGGATTTGTATTATGTATCATTCATTAATGATTATTTTAAAAAAATATGGGTATATTTTCTTAGAAGTAAATATAGGATATTTGTCCAGCTTAATGATTTTAAAGGTCTCATTAGAAAATTAGTTAGTAAGAAAGATTAAGGTGTTGAGTACTTACAATGGTAGTGAGTATAGGTTTTCATATTTTCATAACTTTTGTAAGGATAGTTTGATTAAAAACCTAATACAACTCCACATACCCCAAAATAGAATGGAGTTGTATAATAGATGAATAGGACATTAATGGAGAGAGATGGAAACACCCTTAGTGGATCAAACTTATAGTAGATGTTCTAGGAAAAATTGGTTTCTATTGCATGTTACTTAATCAACATGTCTCCCATATAATCTCTCATGTATAATATTACTATGGTGGTATAGGCATATGGAAAAGAAGCCCTCATTTCAACATATTTGTGTTTTTGATTTTCATGAATATCCTCATGTTCCTACGGAGAATTAGTCAAAGTTGGAAAATAATATAGTGAAATGCATGCTAGTTGGCTATGGTGTTGGTATGAAAGGGTTTATGCTTTTAGATCCTAGGCTGGGAAAGTAACAAAATGGTTATTTTCATAAAATTTAAGTCTTCTCCCATAGTGGTTCCCTTGGAGAGGATGAGAAGAATTCAATTATTTAGATATTAATCAAGACTAAGAAATTTGAACCAAAAAAATTAATAATAATTCCATGATGGACCCGATGAGGAGGAGGTATCATGAGAGTTAAAAAGATAAGAAAGAGAATCCACCTCAAAATTTAAGAAGGTATACTTGGAAAATAGGGAAAATAGATTGGTATAATTATTATATGCATGGTTTAAAATTATATTTGTATTGTCTTCTAACACCAATGGTCATACAGTTGTGAAAGAAGCAATGTACATGGAAAATATGGATTCATGGAGATCAGACACTGAGGAGGATATTCATATTACTACACTTAATATGAAGGATACATGGGACTAAGTGCTATTCCCTAATTGATGGAAACCCAATGGATTCCAGTGAGCATTCAAAAAACAAAAGCAATTCATATGGTAGTGTTAAAAAGTATAAATCAAGGTTGGTTGTGAAAGGATATTTTGGGCATTAAAGAGTCATTAGTTTGCAAATTAAAAAAATCTTTATATTGTTTAGTGATCTAGGATTTGGTACCAAAATTTTGATTCTTCTATGTTGGTATTAGAGTTTATGAGATTCAAATCATATCATTGTGTGTATTACAACATTGTCATTTCCATTACCTTGTTATCACTTTGTATGTATATGACATGTTATTTTTTGTTAATAATAAGGATGTGATTACGATTTGAAGTCTCATCTTTCAACAAAATTTGAAATGAAGGACTTGGGAGCTCTAAATATATCTCAATATTGAATATTATGAGAAATAGAGAGAGAGAAAAATCCTTTGTTGAGCCAAATTAAGTATGTGAACTTTCTGCTACAACATTTTCACATCATAGACTGCATACCATTGAGTGTTTTGATTTCTATGGGAACTAAGATTTAAGTTCAGTAGTCTCCTGCAACACTTGCAAAGATAGAGGAAATGGGTTATGATACTTAAGCTTTTAAAGTTGGTTTTTTGTTGTGTTTAATGGTCACTACAAGAAACACAACTTTTAGCATAGTTTTTTGTGGAGCCTCCCCCAAAAATGTCTCATTTGTCTATTTAGAGTGGAGGTTTCTATTGTAGGAATGCAGTTGGACATTTTAGTAGGGTTTTTTTTTCTATTAATGTACTTCTAATTTGTACAAACACACTGGTGAGGTCATAAGAATGGTGCACTAATGCATCCTAGTATAACATGCACTGAATGCCAATATTACCCAATTCGTTAAAAAGGAAACTTAGATTATGCTAATTCTAAAAAAAACTTTATTCAATGTGTCTAAAACATACAAAAATGCTTGGGTATTACAATACAATATGTTAGAAAATAGGACAGCAGAGCAATAATAGTTATACAGTTAAATCATTAAACAAGATGCAAAACACGTTAAACACATTACAGAGAGACACAAATATAGTGTGGTTCACCCAAAAGATGAGCTACATCCACACAGAAATCGCTATTCCTTTTATTACCATCCAGAAATGTGAATGGATACAACCTGTAGCAACACTGTTGCACTTCCTCTTCACACTCTCATAGTCTCTCTCACACAATCATAGAGATTGTTTACAATGCTACAATACAATACATAGTTGTTTTACAATGCTTTCTTTTATAGGGGAAATACCATGGTAAATACTATGGTTAACCCAATACCATGGGTCCACAAAACTGTTGGCCAACACACATCCCAAAAATTTCCTTCAGGGGATACTCCCCTGAACCCCCGCTGGCCCCGTGGACCCCCTAGTTAGGGCGGATTCCCCCCCCTGCACCCCCTTTCTAGGATGAGTGTATGGTAAACCTGGGGTACAAACAAAGATGCTCAATAATATCTATGGAAGATTAGGATCCACAACCAAAAATCTCCCACTTGGATACTGATCACAACAACTCCACCATTGTTGCACCTGTTGGACTATTCTCTGGACCTTGGACTTGGAAAATTTATTATTTTCACCTTTATTCTTGAAGGCCAATAGAAACCAAGCAGGAAATCAGTTTCTCACTAGTTACTCCCTTCATTAACATGTCTGTAGAATTCTTGCTAGTATGTATCTTTTCCAACTTTAACAGTTCTTCATCTAGAAGAAACCTTATGAAATGGTACTTGAGATGTATATGTTTAGTATTCAAATGAAATTTTGAGTTCTTTGCAAGATGAATGGAACTTTGGCTATCGTTGTACAACCTTCTATTCTCCTGCTTCTTGCCTAATTACTCCATGAACATCTGCAACCAAATCATCTCTTTACTAGCCTCTGTAGTAGCAACATATTCTGTTTCCATTGTTTAAAGTACAACAACCTTTTGCAGTTTCAAAATCCAACTTACTATTGTTCCACCCACAGTAAATATATACCCGGTGGTTCTCCTCCTTCTATCTTTATCGCCTTCCATATCTGCATCAACATATCCTTGTAGAATAGTGTCTGAACCTCCAAAACATAATACATGAGAAGTGGTACCTCTCAAATACCTGAGAATCCACTGTACTTATTTCCAATTCTCTTTACCTGGATTGTTCATATACCTTCTCACAAATCCCACTACATGTGCAATATCTAGTCTTGTACATACCATGGCATACATCAAGCTTCCAACCGATGATGAATAGGGAACCTTGGACATGTAGTCTATTTCTTTTTGTGTCGTTGGACACATCTCCTTACTTAGTTTGAAATGGCTGGCCAAAGGTGTACTAACTAGTTTTGCATTTTGAATTCTAAACCTCCCCAACACCTTTTCTATGTACTCACCTTGAGACAATGTCAATTTGTGATTTTTCATGTCTCTTATTATTCTCATACCAAGGATTTGCTTTGCAGCACCCAAATCCTTCATCGCAAATGATTTATCTAGTTTTATTTTGAACACATTTATATCCTGCATGTTAGACCCTGTAACAAGCACGTCATCCACATATAATAACAAGATAATATATCTTCCATTATCTAGCTTCTTGAAATAAACACAATGGTCAGAATGACATCTACTATAACCTTGTTTTGTCATAAACTTATCAAATTTTAAATACCACTTCCTTGGAGCTTACTTCAAGCCATACAAGCTCTTCTTCAAAATGAAAACCAAAATCTCCTTCCCTTTGACCTCATACCCTTGTGGTTGTTTTATATAAATATATTCCTCCAAATCCCCATGGAGAAAGGTTTTTTTTACATCTAACTGTTCAAGATGCAAATCTTCTACCACCACTAGACTTAGAATAGTTCTAATTGAACTCATTTTAACAACAGGAGAAAATATTTCATCAAAGTCTATACCTTTCTTTTGTGCAAACCCCTTTACAACAAGTCTAGCCTTTTACTGCTTCTTGCCTCCATCTTCTTCCTTCAACTTGTAAACCCATTTATTTTTCAATGCCCTTTTTCCTACAGGAAACTTAACCAAATCCCAAGTCTGGATTCTTACCAATGAGTCCATATCCTCATCCATGCCTTACTCCCACTTCTTTTTAGTTTCTACCTGCATTTATTCTTCATAACATTTTGGCTCACAAGAATCTGTCATCAATAAATAATACATTGAAGGAGAGAATCCTTCAGGGAGTCTACTTAACCTGGTATTTTTTCTTACATTTGCAAGAGTTTCAAGTACATGTTGCTGCTCTCGATTTTCTGGTGCCTTTGGACCTTCATTTTCTTTGATTTCATCAAGAATTGTGTGCTCTATGTTTTCCTTTTCCTATTTCTTTCCCTACAACTGATCTTTGTACATAACCCTTTCATTGAATACTACATCTCTACTCCTAATAATTTTTTGTTTTTCATAATCCCATAAATGATAACCAAAATCATGAACCCCGTATCCAATAAAGGTACATTTCTTGGATTTAGCCTCAATATTTTTTCTATCATCTTTATCAATATGGACAAATTCTTCACAGCCAAAAGTTCTAAAAAATGAGTAGTTTACATGTTTCCCTGTCAATGCCTCCTCTGGAATTCCACCATCCAAAGTGCTTGAAGGCCCTCTATTTATTAAATAAATAGCATTGTTTACAGCATCAACCCAAAACTGTAAGGGAAACCCTGCATGCAATCTCATACACCTTGCACACTCCATGATTGTTCTGTTCATCCTTTCTGACACACCATTTTCTTGTGGTGTTCTAGGGACTGTCTTCTCTCTACAAATCCCATTGTGTGAATATTAACTATCAAACTCCTTGCTATAGTATTCACCTCCATTATCATATCTAAGACATTTCAACTTTTTTCCTGTCTCATTCTCAGCCAAATATTTCCACTTCTTAAAAGTATCAAACACATTAGAGTTCTATCTAATGCAATAAGCCCAAGTTTTTCTAGTTGCATCATCAATAAAAGTAACATAATAATGAGAGCCACCAAGATATTGTACCTAAGCTGGTCCCCATACATCTGTATGCAAAATCTCTAACTTTTCACTCTTATTATGTTTCCCATCCCTGAGAAATCTAACTCTCTTATATTTTCCATAAACACAGTTTTCACATAATTCCAAACTTACCTGCTTCAAATCTGGAAGCAGTTTCCTTGAGTGGAGAATTTGCATCCCCTTGTCGCTCATGTGGCCAAGTCTATGATACCACAATGATGCACCTGTTTTTGTGGAAGCTACAGAGATAGAATAATCAATATTATGAGGACATAAATGCAATGTACCTACCCTATCTCCTTTTTCTATTACCAGTGCTCCTTTAGTGATATGCCACCACGTTTTTCCAAACGTAGAAAAACACCGACTATCTCCCAACTGCCCTGTTGAGATTGGATTTCTTTTCATAGCAGGAATGTGCCTCCATATTTTAGCAGCCATTCATTTCCATTATTTACCTTAATCTGTACCTTACCCATTCCAACAATTTTACATGGTTCATCATCCCCCAATAAAACATGTCCAAAATCACCTTGAACATAATCATGAAAGAATTTCCTATGGGGTGTAGCATGAAAGGAAGCCCCTGAATCTACTACCTAGTAATCACTAGTATTATCTAATGCAAGAATCAAAGCATCTTGTAACACATCACCTACTACATTCACTTCCTGAGTAGTCTCTTGCTATCTATATCATTTCTTCGTTGGACCTCTGCAGTATTTATTCATATGTCCTTTCTTACCATAGTTCCAACACTCTATTTTTCCGAATATGGACTTGGATCTTCCTTTTCCAAACTCTTTGCGATTACCTAGGATCCTTCCTCTCTCCTTTTGTCTCCCTCTTCTCTCCATGGTCAATGCATTACCTGATGTCTCACCTGTTATTTTTCTTTGCATTTCCTCGCTAAGAATAACACCAACAACATCATCAAACTTAAGAGTGTTTGAACTAGGGAAAGAGTTACCAACATCCATAACGAAGCTATTCCATATTTATGGAAATGAGCACAATATTATAATAGCCTTAACATCATCATCAAAGTTCACTTTTACAGAACTTAACTGACTGGTAAGTATATAAAAATCATTTAAATGGTCAACAACATATCCACCTTCCGACATCTTCATATTAAATAAATGTTTCATTAAAAATACCTTGTTCGAAGCTGAGGGTTTTTCGTAGAGATTACCTGATGCGCTCATCACACCCTTTGTTGTTTTTTCTTTAGAAATATTGAAAGCCACCAACGAAACTAGACATAGCCATATTGTTCCTAGTGCCTTTCTATCAAGAACCTCCCATTCTTCATCCTTCATAGTCACCAGTTGTTTTTCTTTTCCACCCAACGGTAGGTACATATCCTTTTGGTACAGATAGTCCTCCATATGCATCTTCCATAATTGGTAGTTTTTGTCATTAAATTTCTCGACCCTAAAATTTCCTTCTTCCGCCATTTCTCCCACTCGAACTAGGAACCCTTCTTTTTTGCGAGTTTACCAGCCAAATAGACCTTTTGGCTCTGATACCAATTGTTAGAAAATAGGACCGCAGAGCAATAACAGTTATACAGTTAAATAATTAAACAAGATGAAAAACACATTAAACAAAATACAGAGAGACACAGATATGATGTGGTTCACCCAAAAGATGGGCTACGTCCACACAGAAATTTCCAGTCCTTTTATTACCATCCAGAATGATGAAGGGATACAACCTACAGCAACACCGCTGCACTTTCTCTTCATGCTCTCACAATATCTCTCACATAATCACAGAGATTGTTTACAATGCTACAATACAATACACAGATGTTTTACAATGCTACAATACAATACATATATGTTTTACAATGATTTCTTTTACAGGGGAAATACCATGGGAAAATACTGAGGTTAAACCAATACCATGGGTTTGCAAAACTGTTGGCCAACACACATCTAAAAAAATCCTTCGGGGGCTATGCCCCTGCACCCCTCATCTGGGACAAGTGTACACTGAACCTAGGGTACAAACACAACTGCTCAATAATATCTCTAGAATATCAGGCTCCACAACCAACACAAAACACACAAAATCAATTTAAAAAATTTGATAATATAATATAGATCTTTATGTTTTAAAGGTTTAAAAATAAATGGTGTGTGTAATTTGCATGACACACATTGATGCTCCTTAATAATTTCCATGCCGGCATTTAGTTTTGTTACAACTCAAATTGTAGGCTAAGACATTCAGTAATAGTAATTATTATTTTTAGTTGAAAAACTACCCAATTCATTTAATTTTGAAGAGATGCACCAAGGCCTGTAAATACATGGCAGGCTACCTTTTTCATTTGTTAATATTCCAAAGTTACACCTAGAACATAAATGCTCCCTAGTGTAGATAATAGTTGGGAACACTATCATATGTTATGATATTTTGTAATAACACACACACACATCCTTATGAAGAATGGAGGTAAGTATATTTTGGTGGCCTTATATGAGAAAGGGTTGGGGGGTTTGAGGAGGAGATGATTTTGAATATGGTTTCCATAGGCTTGGTTAGCATTATAGAATTAAGATCATTTTTGTAATAAGTGTCGAGGAAAAGCCACAAATAGTTGATTATTCCAATGATAATCCATTAGAGGACCAAATTTGTATGGTAAATCCTAATTTCAAGTCCCTCATGAAAAAAATGTTAAGGGATATTAGGGTTGAGGTTAGTGACCCTCCACAATTTCCTACAATGACTTTCGATAAAAATATATGTGGTTCGTCGTCAAGAGGAAGGATAAAATATAGCTTGAAGGTACAATAAAAATCTTGGATAATGAATCTCTTTATGGTGATATTATACATAAATAATTTGAGGTTGATAAGAACGTGAACTCTACTTCTGGTTGTCTATGGGAATATATTTTTGGATCTAAGGTTGAGCCACAAGACACTTCCTTTGACAAGGAAGATGGCAAGGTTGGTTTAATTGGAGATAAATTAGATTTGGATAGTTTGTAGGGAGGAAGGAAGTTATCAACACCATGCACTTAGACATGGAAGAAACAAAAGGTTATTAAGACAAAAAAGTTTGAAAAAAAACCTATTTTAAGAGGGTTCCTTCTCCCTTAATCCGCTAGCTTCTAGCTTCTTATGTACGTGGGGGGTAAATTGCAGACCTCTAGACATCATGTTGGGTAGGAATTGTTCTTTTGAGCAGAGTTTATTTCTAGTTTCAAGATTGTTAAAAAATAAAACCGACTTTGAACATAGATTATTTCTAGTTTTAAGCTCGTAACAAAATTAAACCGACGTCGAGCATAGTTCCCTTTTTGTGTCAAGCTTGTTAAAAAATGAAACATGTCATTATGAGTAGAGTTCCATTTTCATGTCAAGCTTGTAAAAAAATGAAACAAATTCTTCCAATGTGTCAAGTATTTTACTAGACTCAATATTTCAACCTTCATTCCATCTGTCTGTGTCACTTGATCCTCTTTCTTCCTTCATCTCTGGTTAACCTTTTCCTGACAGTAACAAAGAATTTAGTTGGATGAATCAAAGATTAGGAAAATTAAATAAATATTGGGGGAATGCATCCAACATATTTAAATTATATTGGAATTAAGATACTTGATAGTTATATTGGGGGAAAGTATCACCCACTGGAAATTATGTTAGGAAAACACCAGTCAATGGGACTCATTTTGAGCATATTTTATTTTTAGTTTTGATATCGCTAAACCATGACACAATATACTAAGCATAGTTCACTCTTTGTTGCAATATCATTGAAAAATGAAGCAAATGAGCATTCTTCCAACCGATCTTCAAGCTCATTAAAAACAATAAGATGGTGTTGAGCATACTTTTTAAAATTTTCATGCTCTGGTTAAAACATGAAAAGTGGTTTGATATTACTTTATTGCTTTTTCATGTTTTGGATTCAAACATGAAAAAGGTTATGAGTGCTTTTTCTACTATAGTCGTTCTCGTTGAAAGGTGTCGAGTATAATTTTATCATTTTTTCGGGATCGTAAACAATTTTACGAAAAAGGAACCCCCATAGAGTTGTCTTTAAGCTCTTTTCAGACTCCCAAAATGAGAGAATATTGCTAAGCAAACTTGTTTCTTTCTTGGTTTTAAAAGTATTAGATAGGTTATCTTTTTGGTGATAGTTTACCCCTTTTTCAGACTAGTTGGACTATTTACGGAAAATGAATACTTTTCTCAATATCTGACTTGAAGAGTTACCCTAGGTATTATTTTATTCCTTTTCAGACCTTGGAAACTAAATTTACGAAACGTTTTACCCCGGAGTCTTATTGAGTCATTTTAGACTCCCTAAACATGAAAAAACATCGAGTTTTCTTTCTATGGACTAGTAAAATTACACATTGAAATTCCCTTTGGGATCGAACCCCTCCTTTCTTAGGTTCGTAAAATATATGAGATTGGAGTCATCCATGATTATCTACATTGAGCTTTTGTTACCCTCTTCTAGCTCATTAAAACGCAAAGAGTCACTCATCCATCATGATGGGGAAATTAAGGGAATGAGAAGATATATTTAATATTTATTAATGGAAGCTTAAAGTCACCCTTAAACATGGAACCTATATGTATCCTCTTCAAATAGTTGGGTAATCACATTTTCCTCAAGTCATACCGATTCCGTGAGTCATTTTACTCCTTTGGGTCATGCGAAGAATACATCAATTGGTATATTATGTATTTGTCTCTGCTTCATTAAGTCAATGCTTCCAAGTCACTAGTCATGTTGTTATATGTTTAATGGAAGTATTCAGCTGGAATCAAGCTTTGTAGTCTTAAATCCTTGTATTGTGTCAGGCATCTATGAAATAGTCTCTCATGTTCACTATTACACCTTTGTATCAGTTCACACTCATTTGATATACCATATTACATGATTTTCATGTGTCAGTTTCATGTTGATGATGTGGGATACACTATGGCCCTTCTTTGACGAGTCTATTCATGTCAACATCAGCACATCATCAATGGATTAGACTTAGAAACTAGACAGTAAGTTAGAGCATGCATGCCTCATGGCAGCTTTCCTTGCTTAGTAGGTTTACATCGTTGACCTCTGATCGAAATGTACTAGGATACCTTGGGGATCATTATCATCATCGATGATTTCCCTCATGCTTGTTAACGGTTTACATTATTGGCAGGTAATCAATTGGTTTCTACCATTATCGACTTCAACTCATTTAATCACATGGACATAATTGTATCATTTTTTGTGTTTCGATTGAATACCCTAGGGATCATGTAATTTACCCAGGTTGTGATGGAGATTGTCCTCATTATTTTCCTATCACAAAGATCCACTTTGCATTGGTCAAATATGTGTTATTATTTCATCACAGGTCTACTTTGTATTTCTATAGCCATAAATTGTCCACATTTAGTTCAGGTACGGATCCACATTGTATGTCAGTGGTCGTATATTGTTTTAGTCCTTTCATGGATATGCAATGTATTTGTTGGTAGTTATGTTGTTATTCATTGGGATGATAAATTGTTGTACTTAAGAAAGTCCTTGGCTATTGTTGACAGGTTTCCAACAGATGGTTCTTTGCCTCGATCCTTTATCCTTTATCCATAAAAGTATTTCACCTATCCTGTTACTCTAGCTTCATACTTTGGAAGGAAATTTTTTACATGAAATTTTCATCCTCGCCATGATCACAAACCATGTACACCTTTTCCTTACCTTGATCCTTGAATTTCTTGGCTAAAACTCTTTGGAAGATGAGTTTTGAGGTATTTTTCCTTCGAAAAAAAGTTGTTTTGGGAGGGTGACTCCATTTTCTCTCTAACAAGTTTTGTGACCCCCCCATTAAAAACTTTGCATCACTATAGGGTGCATCGTCGACACACTTTACTTGTGTATAGGGTGCATCAGTGCATGTACAAATGAAAAAAGAGAATTTTCAAGAAATCTCTCAAAGGAGACCCTCGTGGAGGTTTATCCATTCCATTTAGGGTGAAACTCACTCGCCTTCTGTTGGGATTATTATTAATCTTCCCTTTGGCAACATAAGTCTATTTTTTTATTTTTATATCTTAGGAGGTCTTCATAACTTCAATAGTGCATGGGGGACACATCTAGTGGACATATACCACTTACTGCACCTGTTTGTATGAATTTTGGTGCTCTAGGGATCAATCCCTATAATTTAGGAACCCACTCGGAGTGCCACCAAAAATGTCTAGCAGTTGAATCCAGTAAGTATTCAGTTATGTCTAGTTTTTCTCCAATCCCCATCAGTCAAATCACTCCCACTATCTCTAGCACTAGTTTACATGATTAAAGGGAAGTAGGGAACCTTTGTTCACCTACCCTCTTCAGTTAACTATTTGTGAG
Source organism: Pseudotsuga menziesii (assembly GCA_001517045.1). Taxonomy (NCBI): domain Eukaryota; kingdom Viridiplantae; phylum Streptophyta; class Pinopsida; order Pinales; family Pinaceae; genus Pseudotsuga; species Pseudotsuga menziesii. The sequence continues at coordinate 51,902 of LPNX010912316.1, read as the reverse complement.
CTCCTTTAGTGATCCATATTTGCATTAGTGAGCTCTAGTGGTGATTTTCCCACACTAAGTTATCTCCTAAGTTGTTCCAGGTTGGTAGATTCAACTGCCTCTTTAGGAATTCAAATCCTCCTATATGTACTACCATTGTATTACATATTATTTACTGAATGTGTGTGGATTATTACTGATTAATGGATTATGATCATTATTCCAATTATTTGTCTCATGAGTGTTTTATTCTTCATGAATTATTGATCTGAGTTATTGAATTGCTTCTTCTCTCTCTTCTACATGATCTGGAAATATTCAGGATATTTTAACCATTAAAAATTGCATGTGAAATTTCATGTGTTCATTACTCATAAATAGGATTAAAAGATGAAATTTTAATGCCTTAAATTAATCACATAAGCAAATAAAGTAGATATGCAAACCATAAAATGAAGACAACAGCTGATAATGGAGTTCAACCCTCTTGGGCTACATCTATAGGCCACAACCAATGGCAAGGTTGATCTTATTAAGTCTTCAAAATATTACAAAATGAGTGTCTTGGAAACACTTTTGAGTTTTGTTTGTCAGACTCAGAAATAGACTGCACCACTATGCAAAACTGCTTTAGGAAGCGTGCCCAAACTGTGCAAATTTTTTATCGGGAAGCGTGCAAATGCACCTTGCAAAACATGAAAAAACACCTTGGGATTTGTGCCAAAAACCACGTTGGAATATGTGACAAATTGTGGTCCCTAATGTGGTTGTTATAGGGTTTTGGAAGTGGTTGAGGGGCGTGGGAAAGAAGACCATGCACCCTTTTGACACCCATTATTCCCGCCTATAACTCTTAATCTATTTTCACCATGTTTTAACCAATGGATGGGTCGTGGCTCAATCGTTAACGCTTTGGTGATACGAGGCAGAGGTCCTAGGGTCAAACCCACGGGCCTCTCCCCAACCTTCATGATTTTGTTGATATTAAAAATGGTGGATATGACCTAAGTTTCATGGCATGTTATGAACAAAGGTTTGTGGCTTATTATGTGGCAAGATATATGATACTATAATATTTGGCGGATATGATTTAACATATGGTGTTGGTATATGGACTATGGTTTGGCATTGTGTTACAGTAGACATACACTTGTGACTTGGAATTTGAACTTGGCATTGAATCATGCACAAGGCCTCAGTGTTGTCCATATGGTTCGAGGGATTAGCCCTCAGACCCCCCTTTTTCCAAGTAAAACCTTGCTCAAAGTTGTATACCAATTTTGTTCTATACTTTACAAGGAACACATGCAGGGCAGTTTGTTAGGTGGACTTGTGAAGCCTTTGGGAACTATTGGATGTCAAGGATTCAAATCCCATGGAATCCCAATTCTTTTACATTAATAATTTTGCCCATTTTTTCCCATTTTAACCATAATTGCCTAAACTTTAAACTTGTATAACTTTTGCGTCGAGAGGTATTTTTTCTTGAAACAAGCGCTGTGGAAAGCTCTTGATGAGATACTTCACCCTATAAGATTTAATTTAAATTTTGAAGACTTTAAATTCGATCAACTATGAGATGATCCTCTTGGATCACTACAATTATTTATCTGAATTATGCAGGTCTGATGATCCTATGCATCATTAAATTTTACATGGTATCAGAGCTGGTATCAAGGCCAACACCAAACCTTGGAAGCTTCCATCGATGCACCAAAATCCAATGGGTTCCATGTAAATCCTAGAATTATTGCATTTCTCCCTCTCAATTATGTCTAGAAAAGTATATCCAGGTGTGAAGCACCCAGATAAATTGCACATGTCGAAGTGGAGATTGTTTGGTCTAATTTGATTCAAATTCAATTGTTTTTGTAGGTACAATTTCAACAACAAAATTTAAAAATATAATCCAAATTTGAAGAGGTAACACGACATATACATATCATATTAGAGGGCCTACCACATCTTTTTTGAAAGGTCTTTCCATGATCTGAAATGGGTTTTTTGTGAAATTCAATTTGAGTCTCTAATTTGAGAGATATGTTCAGTTGAATATCGGAGGATTGCAATAGCTCACGTCCATTTGTACCATCTATTTCAGCTGGATATTTATCACCCCATAGGATGAGATAGGTCAGGTTCCTTATATTATTTGAAATATGTCTTCGATATATCAAATTGGTATTTGACGGAATTTGATTCCGTTGACTGTAGAAGAAATTGTGATTGAACTGGAAACATGACATCAATCACATTTTTGAGTTTTTATTTAAGATTACATACATGATTTGATTTACATGTACAATTTCTTGGATTCAAAGTTGTCCCTGAATTTGAAGAAGAAAATTGTAGAAACCTCTATTGTACAACTTCAATATGGATTTGATATCAGTTTCTCCTCTATCACCATTCATTTATGTTGAGTGTAAATTGAATATGGTCGCATATCTCAAGAGCCATGAGCTCTTTGATGTGTCTATTGGAGCTATGTCAATGCTAGATTCCATTGATGAGAAGTATATTTGGTTCAATAACTATGGCAAAGAATATGGATCCATGTTTCTATCCATTCCTCCAAGGATGTGTTATCTCATTGTTGTTATTGAATTCCCAAGTGAAATATGGTCCAAATTGGACAAAGCATATGGAAAACAGACTGAACAGATTAGAAAAAATAATTGGGAGGGAACATCTGACATATCCCTACAAGATCCTCCAGTATCCATTACTTCTCATGAAGATGAAGTTGTTCAAGATGAAGAAATAGCAGAATCTTCAACTCATTCAATTCGAATTTGTGAAAGTCTCCTTGATGAAACTCCTTCTGCTGATGATATAAAAGTTTTTGAGAAATTTGATGTCTCATATTTTCATGCAGCTTCTCTATAATAGGATATCAAAAACTCCATTCTTGAATAAAAACTCTCCTTCCATCCACTCACTCATTCTCCAATGATTCTTCTATCCTAAATTCTGTGCAATGTTTTCCAGTGACTACTCAAGGAGTTAAAGAGAAATTTGATTCATCTATATCCAATCACATTGTTGGTGTGAAAAGAAGTGATATTTTGGATGTTTTGGAAGAAATATCAAATTTTGGAAGTGATCCATTCACCCTCACATGTCCAATTCTTCTAGTGAATTCATGCTTGATCACTTGCACCAAAATTCAGAGTTTTGTTGAAGAAGGAGAAAATTGTGCATCTACCATCTCATTGGCACACTTGGTACTTTTGTTCCACATTATTTGAGTTGATATCACCTTATTTGGTTCAAATTTAGAGTTTAAAGTCTTCCCATTTATGCTTGTAACTGATCTCATCAGTTTTGGTGTGAAAAAATAATCACCTCAAGTCTCTTTCAAATTTGTTACTAGGATTCGATGTTAGTTTATTCTTATGAGTTTGATGATATTAAAATTTGTGAATCATTGGATATTTTGGAAGATATATCATATTATGGATCTCAATCATTTTCTCTCCATGGTCTTAGGCCTTCTCCTCCTTCCTACTCGATCACATGCTCATCTCCTCACAGTGCTAGAAAAGGTAGAGGCCTCTTGCATTCACTTAGATGCTTTCTCCTCACATTTGGAATTGATTTTACTTCACATGGTTTGAAGTATCAAGCACATCAAGACTCATTTGGACCTAATTCTAAGATCAATTTGAATGAGCACTCACTTTTTCTCTTTTTTTTTCTTCAGATTATGTTAGTTTCTCTACATGGTCCCAGAATCTATTATGCAGTTTTCTATGTTCCTAATCAAGTTGAGCATATTCCTATTATTCCCAAAAATAAAATCCCTCCGGACATATAATCAAGCTCACACATACTTGTATTTGAAGAAAATTATTTCTGGTGTATCTCATTGTCCGATTTTTAGGAAGTACTTTCCCCATGCGGTTTTGATTTTTCCTCATTTTACATGGATAAATATTTTTTTACATTTATATTGTAATAGGTGACCTTTGTTCTTAGTAACCATGGCCCAAGTTGTCCAAAATTTAGGATTAAATGGGGGTGTTGGGATTATTATTAGTCCTCCCTTTTCCACATAAGTCTATCTATTTATTTCCCTAGCTTAGGAGGTATTCATCACTTCACCAGTGCATGGGGAAACATATAGTTGGCATCTACCACTTATTTTTCCTGACTACATGAATTTTGGTGCTCTAGAGATCAATCCCTATAATTTAGGAACCCACTCGGAGTGCCACCAGCAGTGTTCAATAATTGACTCTAGTAGGTATTCAGTTATATCCAGTTGTGATCCTATCCCCATCAGTTATATCACTCCCAGTGTCTCTAGCACTAGTTTCCTTGATTCAAGGGAAGTAGGGCACCTTTGTTCACCTACCCTCTTCAATTAAATAGTTGTGAGCTCCTTCAGTGATCTATAGTTGCATTAGTGAGCTCTAGTGATGATTTCCCCACACTGCGTTAGCTCCTGAGGTAGTCCAGGTTGGTATATTCAACGGCCTCTTGAGGCATTCAAATTTAGTTGGATCCAGCTTAATAGGATCCCAAATCATCCTTCTTATCATTTTCTTCAAGTACCAGTGGAATCCTATACTTCCATGCTCATAATTGTTTCAGATTCAGCAAGCTCATCATCAAGCTGGTGTGATTAGTCATCTTGAAATGAGAACCTCAACTGTAAATAGAAAAATATTAGTTCTTACTGATTTGAGGTGTCCGTCCTAGTTCTGGAGCTCGCTGATCTAGGGTTTGTCAGAGAAAATCTAATTTTAAAAACTTGGAATCTTTGAGATCTGATTATGTATAAAGATAGTCCTCTTCAAGGATAGCTTTCCAATGTACTCCTTTTATGAACACAGTGGAGGAAAGCTCCCAGAACAGGAAGCCCTATTTTACCAATTTATTATACAGAAATGCCTGATACTGTTTCTGCGGTATCTTCAAAAGTACTACTCCTATGTGTCTAAACTTTTGTATTGAGGTAACCTCTTATGTCCTATTTCCAACACCATAGGTTTTACTAGAATTGGTTTCACCAATTGGGGCTTATAAGAGTTCTCCCAAGGTGACTTATTTCAGGACTGTTCAGAATAGCGAACTTGTACGGACTGCCACGTGTCCCTATTTCATCATCGGAGTCTAAAAATTTTAGCACAGAAAGTATAGTCCATTTCCTATCTTGAAAATATTGAGAAATTTCATTTGTAACTTTTTATATTGAGATATATCAATTCTCCCTGGGTGTCATATTTAGGGATGAATATTGGAAGAGGGTGGAACCCTGATTTGGAGGAAAAATATCTCCCGGAATATAGAGAATCTGAGGCTGAAAGTTTTACACAGGGTACATCAGGATGTTATATTTTTCCTACTAGAATTTTGGCCCCTGATACTTCTTCAATCCTGAGATATAGCGAATGTATCAAAACTACCCGTTTTAGTATTTTAGGGTTTTTCAAGCCTGGGGTCAAACTAGGGTTTGACTATCCTGGAGTTTTACCCAACCAAAAATCTTGACCTTGGTCTCTAAAATTTGATTTTGAGGACATAAATCCTATTCTAGGCTCACTAAAAAATTCCTCTTATGTAAGAAGCCCTAATTTCTTGCAGCAAAAACTTAAAATGCCCAGAATCAAATTATGCTTCAATAGAAAGATGCGCCCTTCAATGGAGAGTTAGCCTAGCCTTATTTTTGCTGATGGATTGTGGAGAGAGACCCAAAAAATAAGAAGCCCTAGATTTTGTAGCGGCACAATGTCTTTTTCTCAGGTTAGCTTTGATACCATGTTATATTTTTATCATTTAAGCAATATGATCTTAGGATCTTATCTGAGAGAATAACATGCACATCAATAATCACAAGAGACAAGAGACACAAAGAGTTTTCCTTGGGGAAACCATAAATGAGAAAACCCCGCAACTTCCTTAGAGATAGAATGAGCATGAATAACAAAAATAAAACCCAAAAACATAAATATGATCTCCACCAACTTGATCTCTCTCACTTGTGCCAACACTTCCTCTCTCACTCATGCACCCTAGTTGAGTGAGTGTCTATGTAATAAATAGAGAGGCTCATTCTCTATTTGTATTCTTTCGTTCACTTAATATTTGATTCTATTATGTAGGCTCGAGTAATCCTAACTTAGTTATGTAGGCTTAAGTAACCATAACTAGGGTATTAATGACCGAGCTTACATTAACTCACCAGGGCTGAATTCTCTAGAAGATTCTAACAACCCTAGTGCCCCACAACTGCGGGGAATTTAACCCTTGATCAATAAGGAGGGTTATCCTCTATGAATTTACATGACTTGTTTACATTACTGATTCTCCCTATAGGAACATTGGGGTATCACATGACTCAATTACATTACTGATACTTCTCGATAGGAACATCGGGGTACAATACATAAGATATACAAGTGAATACATTCCGAAGTTACAAATACATCAACAAACATACAATGTAAAGGAGGCTAGCTTAACACGTTTCCTTTACCTTCTACATGGTTATTAAACAAATCAACAACATTCAACTATATTAATTGAAGGTTCATTTTGAAGATCAAACTAACTAGGATTTAACTTCTTGTAAAAACATAACATCTAAATCAGAAACAATATTACAAATTCTCCAAAACCATGGGCATTAAATGGGTGTTTTATTAGAATGAATTTCATTACCTCGTGTTCACCTTTTGGATGAAATTTTTTAGAGACTTTTATGGAATTACAATTCCTACAAATGCTTCCTCCTAACTCCCTACATGCCTTATGGAGGGATCAAAGACCCAAAATACCAATTAATACAACAACCAGATTGTAAATAATTAATAAATGATGTTTAACATTGGAACTTCAAATCCCTCAATGGGATGTTAGGGATGGGAGAGTAGCCAAAAATACAACCTCCACATGGCATCCATAAATCAGCATGTGTTATGAACAACCAAAACACTCATGTAAATGATTAATGCATGGTTTCATGGAACAACTAATACACCTCCCCCTGTCACTTGAACCTAGTTCGGTTGAAGGAAATGGTGGTTCTTGCATTGTGAATTCATTTATGTGAAATGGTGGTGTTGACTTGGGTTGGATGTTGGTATCTATATGGGGTGTGAATTCACATAGTTATTATGGAGTAGTATGAGGGAAACATGGTGGTGATAATATTTCCTTCCCCATTCTAGGTTTTATCCTTATGTAGTGACATTTTACTAATTCTAGCTTGTTGTTGTCCCTAGGAAATGTTAAGAAAAATTCAGCCAGAAATATGTTCAGAAAGGTAAATATTTCAATCACAAGAAGGAAGAAGAGTTGTGAAGGAAGATAATCTACGATAAAATCATCTATGAAGGAAATGTCGACGACAAGAGAATCTCCAAAGGAAAGACCGATGATGAGAGAAGTTGTGACAAAAGGAACCATGACAAAAGAAGGGCATAATAGTTGAAAAGGATAGTTCGGTTGATCATGGGTAAGGAGTTAGTTAGAATAAAGCATGATTTTCATAATAAAGCATAACTGTATTTTTGGGCTGATAGTTCCTATTGCCAGTTGTATCTGAATGTATGAGAATAGAAATGATAACATGTCAAATAACAAAAAATACTCAGTTGATTAGGACATGTAGAAGCTTATAAAAGGAAAAACAAAAGCTGTGTGAGGGGATGACCTTGGTTGTCTATTGTTTTGTTAGATAAGTATTCATTTGGTTGGAAAAGTCTCTTTGTAGGTAGAGAAGAGAAGGGAGGGATTTTTATCTAGAGGATCAATCCAGTTTGTGTGCGGATTGAAAAAGGAGTGAAGGAGAGGAGAAATACATAGTCTCTAAACTAGATAGCATGAGAGGAGAGAATTTTGTATGAGTTATAAAGAATACCTAGAGAGGAGTCTACAACATGAGTGCACACACAAAGGGTGCTAACATATTTCTCATTCCAAATGAAGAGCTACTTTGTGGTTTTTCCCATATGGGTTTCCACAATAATTGGTGTCTTTGTGTGTCATTTATTAATGTGTTATGTAAATTGCATGTATGTTGTGAATAACTAGATCTGACTATGTCACACTGTATCTATTTATGAATAATATCATAGATATATGTGTTGCACTGCTTATTGAATGAATATGTCATAATCTTTTTACGTTGAATACTGCAATCTGTGTCTACTGGTAAATATATTGTTATCTTGAATGAATAGCCAAGGAATACCAAGTACAATACTTGGCTTAGGTCACATAATTTGATAAAGCACCGCACAAGTAGAGATCCCCACATAAATACAAAAACCCGGTTCTATAATTTCCTAATAATATATCTTGGGTGAGTCTGCATATGCATCACAGGTGCTACCAATGGGGTTCCCCTCTGTCGGGTCGATATCTTGGGATTTTTGTTCCTGCTAATGATATGAACCTAGGTAGATGGGAAGGAAAAGGACAAAAAACGGTTATGTTGTCGAAACTGTGAATCATTTTTGTGTGGATATGTTGTGGCACATGATGAAGATGGAAATTTAAGATTGGGTGGATTTTAAGGCACTAGAGTTTGCATGGGAATAAAGCGAAATTTTTTTATTAAGTCCAACGGAGTGGTTGGAACGATACATTTATACCGATATTCATGATATTTTCTTTTGTGGATTTCCTGTTTTGTTGCATGAGTGGTTGTTGAGGTTATAAACCCAATAAAGAAACTTTGAAGAGGAAGAATTGATAGAGTAGATCTCTCATTTAATTTAGTGTCTAGTGTTAACAACCTTATTTCTAGAGCTGTCGATTTCTGGGTCGATAGTATTTTCCAAGGGTAAATCACAAAAATTGCAGTCGACACCATAAAATCATACAGTGAGATGGAAATATAATTTTTCCAAGGACCTAGATGAAAGTACTTAACATATTTAAATATTTGGATCAATATGCTTGTATATGAGAAGGGGATATTGAGAATGGATTTTGGTGAATAGAGGTTTGAGCATAAAGACGTGGAATATGTCACAAGAAAAGTGTGAATAAAATGGAGTAGAGTAAGCTGAGATGTTTCTTGGTGATAGAGAGGTTGAGATAGAAAGTGGACACCTGGGGAGTGGAAGAAAGTTTCAGTGGGGAAAGAGAAGAAGGACTGTGACCAGAATAGGAAGTTGCATTATGACCAAAGGAGAGGACTAAAAATTTATTTCACACTTTTATGAAGTTTCTTGCGATGAGGAAGAGGAATACCAGCCTATATCTAAAAAATAGGAGGAAGAAGAAGCCCTAGATCCAGGGTATGAGTACGACATATCCACCACCCCGCATACATCTCTAGAGGTAATATCTAGAAACTCATCTCCTATTGGTTTTTTCAATCAAGGTAACAATAGTCATGGGAATAGTAGACAAGGGATTCCCACTAGACAAGCAGTGCCAAGAACAACTACAATGGTTTGGATTGATATTAAGTTGTCAATATTTAATGGGAATGGGGTAGAATACCCTGAGCAACATTGGTTTCTATGTAAGGTTGTGTGGACTGTGCAAAAGGTCCAAGATGAATCCATCAAGAAGGATCAGATGATCACAAACCTTAAGGGTCGTGCATTGGATTGGTACATGAAATTATTTTTGGTGCTAACAGGAATCCCATGGAAAACATTAGATCAAATCCGAGTATGATTAATAGACGAGTTCATAAATCTGAGTCACAAATATGAGTCACAATGTATTATGGAGATTAAATAAATTAAGAAAGTTCCTACGGAATATGTTTCGGACTTTGACCAAATATTTAATATGTTGATGGACAAAGTAAATTTCCATATGTTGAAAATTGAACACAAGGAATGGTTTATTGCAGGATTGTTACCGCACATTCGGATCCCTTTGATGCAACAAAATATTGTGTCGCAAATCGATGCCATGGAATTGGATATGAAGTTGGAATCCTCACCTATCAAAGAAACTAGTGCAAGAATGATGCAAATCCAGTCGCAACTAGCCAACCTTACACTGCAACTACAAGATATTAAGAAAGGGAAGGAAGTACAAGAATTGATCTGGTGTACCAGATCCAAAACAGAGGGACACCACAAATACAACTACCTGACATATATGAATTATGTCACATCGAGAGTGTCAAGCCCAATAAATACACAAGGAATGCCTTGGTGTAGAATATGCCAGACTAGAGGCCACCGATAGGAAGAGTGTTTGTACTTACAGAAGATTGTCACTGTGTCGACTGGTTTATACTGTAATTTTTGTTGATTAGTAGTCCATGATGAGAAATACTGCAGAGCATATCAACTACATTAGGAGAAAACATTTGATACTTATTTAATGAAAAATGATGAACAAATGCAGGCTAAGTGAGCTCAAGTTCAATATCCATAGGTTCGGTATCCTCATAACCAATACCCTCAAAACTAGTATCCACAACAACCATACCCTCAACCGAGGAGAGGAAATTTTAGAGGGAAAGGACAAGGAGGAGTATTTGCTCATGGAAGAGGAAAAATTATATGTTATAATTGTGGGAAACCTGGACATTTTTCTAGGGACTAAACGAGTCCTACTATGACATGATCGTATTGAAAATATTTTTATCATATTATCGAGTAATGTCCACAGTCGATTGCGAAGTGGAAGGCTAGGAATGTGGGAAATATGAATCCACCGCATAATCCCAATCTAAAACTGACAATCAGAATATCCATAAGATTTATGTTGAACCAAGGGAACCACATATTGCTGTCATAACAAGAGGAGGTGTTGCAACTGGGGCATATCAAGAAGCAACATATGGAAGAACGTAGGTGTGACCAACAACACAAAAGAAAGTACCATTCAACATCCAAATATAAAAGGAAGTATTCTTGGATGTGTGACAAGAATTTGCTGACATAAATCAACTATCAACTTCTAGAAGGCCAATATTGGAGATTCCTGAAAGATTCATAAAGATGTTCTAAAAGAAACCAAGGAGAAAGGTTAGTAAATTAAAATAATTCTTTAAATTTTTCTTAGCACTAATGTAAGATAAAGATGTTGTCACAGAATTGACAAATCTAATAAAAGAACCTCAACAATAGGTGCGACCAGAAAGATGGGTTATTCATGTGGGAAAAATATTGAAGATTGGTCATGAACTAAGGATGAATGCACAAGTAGGAGCTTATGATATGGATTATATTATTCTGTACTTGGGCTTCGATGTCAAAATTCCAACTAGAATAACCTGGGAGAGTAGGGGAAAATTGATACTCATATGGTCTCATGTCCAACTTTGATTAGAGATTCAATCGAAAGTTCTACCTATCAGTTGAGTAACTAAAGTGTCTGTTGTGAAAGAAGGCCTTAAAACTTATGTTGAATTCAAAGTGATTGACATTATGGACGATACAAATCCATTTCACACACTTATGGGAATCAATTGGGTGATTGATAATCATACTATTATCTATTTCAATAAAATAATATTAACATTTGAAGATTCAGACCTACGAGTGGTTGCACCAATTGATTAGTTGGAAGGACAAAGATACGTCAAGCTAGTGAATAGTGAAGGACAAGGAGATTATATGGAACATATTTATAACATTACTTCTACAAGGGATGATTATGTGAATCCAACGATCGACGAAAATCTTAGTTGGTGCAGTGTTAGTTCCTAAACATTGGATTCTGGAGAAGATTTGGAAAATAGGCAGAATTGATCGCATGAAGTGTCGATGATAAGATGTACAAGAATTACATAGTATATGCGATGGGTAGTTAGCAAGGAAAGTGATATACCCACATATGAAGAATTACCTAACATGGCATATTTTCTAAGAGAATTTGAAGAGAAAGTTACAAAACATCAGTGATGTACTTTGCACTAAAGTACATAGGTTGATGGAGATACGATTTGGATAAGAGATCAACGATACTGGCCAGAAGTACATAGGATTGATTGATATTTCTAAGAACATTGAATATTGTCGTGCAGCATGGGAAGCATGTCTATGATAGGAATAGGTCCATCAATTTATACATACTCTAGACTTAATACTAAGGAACTGGTACACATCAATTGAGATGTGACGTGGAATAGTTGAATGGGACGAACATACTGTTAGTTTCACACACACATTTGATTTTGTTGACGATCATCCTTGAATCAATGCAACTTTGAAAATGATCAAGATGAATATATTTGAAGATATCCCTATTTCAATGAAAATATTTAATCAAAGCAATGTGACATTCCATCATTGGATGGATTGCTATAATGTGACGATAGAAACTAATGATGATGACCCACTAGAAATAAACATCCTAGAAGGTACTCGCATTGTGGAAGGATTTGGTATCTCTAGCGACTAGTTTGTGAACCCATTAAAAGTCACGAAAGTAAATATTGGATATCTAGATAATCCAAAGTTCACCAATATCGAATATTATTGGGATGATGAAACTAGCGGGAATATCACAGACCTACTGCATGAAATTTAGGATTTGTTCCCTACAAAACTTTCATAAATGAAAGGGATTATCATAGGCCTTGGAGAGATGAAGATACAATTAAAACCTTATGTGAATCCCGTGAAGTAATGACCATACTGACTAAATACCTGGTATAAAGAAAAATTGAAGATGGAGTTAGATCGAATGTTGAATGTAGGTATCATAGAACCGGTTGAATAATCCGAGTGGATCAGTCCGATAGTAGTGAAAGATAAGAATACTATCAGTGAAGTGTGTATTTGAGTCGACCTAAGAAAGATAAACTATGCTTGCTTACATGACCTATTTTTGACTCTATTTATAGATGAGGTATTAGAAAGTGTTAGGGGTTAAGAATTTTATTCTTTCACTATTGGATTCCCTGGCTACTATCAGGTTAGAATTGCAAAGGAAGATCAACACAAGAAAACCTTTCTGGCAAAGTGGGGGTGTTTCCAATATACAGTAATTCCCTTTGGACTCAAGAATGATCCTGTTATCTTTTCCAGGATAGTAGTGGTTTCTTTAAAAGACTTTATTCATAAATTTCTTGAGGTCTACTTCAATGATTGAATGACGTTTGGATCATAAAATATCATATTGGGAGCCTCATAATGATGCTAGAATGGTGTCAACAGTATCAGATCTCCCCGAATCTAAAGAAATGTATCTTGTGTGCCAAGTTTGGAATTATGTTGAGCCATGTAGTTTATCTTGATGGAATTATGTTTGACCCTGCTAAAATTGTGATCATCATTGACCTACCACCCCCTATGACAGTAAAAAAAACTTGAACAACATTGGGACATACGGGATACTATTGAAAATTTATAAAAATATGTGCATAGGTGATTACTCCAATGGAGAAATTGTTAAAAAAGGATATTAATTTTTAGTGGATCAAAAAATGCCAAGAAAGTTTGGATCTCCTAAAGAATAAGATGGTTACAACACCCATCTTCGTTTTTCCATACTGGAAAAATGAATTTCATGTACATGTCAATGCGTCATCTGTCACACTCAGTATTACTTGCACAACCTGTTGAAGGGTCGATTGATCTTCCTATTTCCTTTGCTAGGAGGAAATTATCAGCAGCATAGAAGAATTACACTATGACTAAAAGAGAAGGCTTAGCTATGGTGTATGCACTACAAAAATTTCAACACTATTTGTTACGTTGAAATTTCTACATGTTCATGGACCATTCAGCGTTGAAATACCTGGTTAACAAGCCAGTGTTGGGGGGAATATTTGTCGATGGCTTCTCCTTTTCCAGGAATTTGATTTTGAAGCTATTGTTAAGATGGGTTGACTAAATTCCTGACTAGACCACTTGTCAAGGATTGGAAGTTGAGAAGAACATGTAAATCTCGATGATAGTCTTCCTGACATGAAATTATTTATGATCACGATGTTTGATGATCATTACAAATATATCATACACTTGTTGAGTACAGGATATCCACTAGAAGGATTTAGTACATGGTGTGATCTATGGACTTCCAATTGATAGTTGGACAACTATATAAAATGGGAGCATATGAAATTATTTGTCGATGTGTACTAGAACATGAGAGACTGATGATATTGAATGAAGTGCATGTTGGTGTCGCAAGTGGCCATTATGTTGGAAATGCTACAATGAGCAATATATTGCAAGTAGGATTATGATGCCTCATTTTGCATGAGGATACTAGAGAATATTGTTGCAACTACGATATCTGTCATAGAATTGAAAAGTCATTGTGATGAGATGAAATGTCACTAGTTGTTACGAAGAGAAATTTCCAACGGCTTGGGGTAGACCACAATAGATTGAATGACACCAGAAATCAATCCATTCCAATATGCAAGAGAATCAAATGTTGGTAACAATAAGGGATATGGAACATACCTTATTCTGGACGATTGATGTAGATCCTCGTTGAGATTTTCCAACACGCTTGTATTTATAATTCACTCTCAACAACGGAAAACAATACAATCATCTTATATATCAAAGTGTTAGGCCTACTCTATCATATATAAAACCATCATGTATAAACAAACATAACTACATCCATGGATAAAATATTCATATTTATACACATGTAATGGACAAGAAATGGATATTTATATTAATAATAACCATAGATAGAACAGTGATAAACTCTGTCGGCACCTCGTCGAAATGGAGAAACTGAGTCCTCCACTTGGGCCTCCACCACTTCAATCATCCATCTCAGTTGAAAGATTACAAAGCAATGGAAAGCTTGAAAAGAGCAACAATGTGTGCTCCAAAGGGACAAAGGGATGTAGACTAAAGCATAGACAAATGAGGCAACAATGAACTATAGTTTCCTTTCTCTCCAAAATTCTCCTCCTTCAATGCATCTAAGAGTCTCAATATATAGCCCTCCAATGGACAATGGAGGGTCGAGTCAGAGTGTTTCTAGGAATATGAAAGGACAAGATTTAGGTTATTCAAGACTCATTGAGGAAAACTCTAAAAAAAATTGTTTTATGCACATTTCCCGATGTACGTTGGCTATAGTGGAGCAAGTTGTGTATATATGCGGGTATCATCTTAAAATTCACATACAACCATAAACATGTGTTTTTAGGGATTTTATTGGGACATCAAAGTATAACTTGAGAAAGGGGGTTCCAAGGATTCTGCAGAGGGACATGGAAGGCCATAAAAGTGTGATATAAGAAATGTGGTAAAATCAGCTATAACATATTCCCCCTAATGTGTGAGCTCAGAGGGGTAACATGATGGCTGAAATACATTATATCCATCCCATAAGTGGATTAATGAAGAAACAGGTGGAAGAACCAGCCACTCATCAATACAATACAATGATAAATATCAGCATGTGACTTCAAATATACATGTAGCAGTCTCAGATACATAAGATTACAATGGCCATGAATAGGCATGAGCTACAAATGTCATATGTGGTCATCGCCACATACAATATACAATGAACAAGATTTCCATAGTGGATGAAGATATTTGATAATATACTGGAATCTGGTCATGAGAGCTGACATCTCATGAATACTAGAACGATCAAATAGATAGCATATGTGGAATGCCACCAAGATCAGAGGTCTTGTATGCAAACCGCTACGAGTACATGTCCCATCACCCAAATAAAGGTGTCGAGGTCAAACATGATGGTCCACCGTCTTATTACCGATTATTGATGTGTACCATTAACAGACACAAGATATCCCATTGATAATGATAATGGGAATTAAGGTACAGAGTGCAATCTAACAAGTGTGAATAGATGTGTTGACGTCGAACACTTGAAAGAATCCATCGATCAAGGGACATTGATGTATTTCCAAAACTATCTGTATCGAGACAAACTACCACTGATGATTGTAAGTATCAAGGCACTCAATGGAATCTAGAATCCTATTCCAGAATAAATGATCTGAAGTTGATGGAATGGAATCTGCTGGAAGGAGGGAATTAAGGAATCCCCCATCAACCAACATGAGGTACTTATAAATGTCGGATAATGTGGAAGAACTTGAATGAATAGGATGTGCATGAACCAGTAATTGTATCGAGGATGGCCGACATGCAAAGACGAGATAACTGAGGAATTGCCGACTCAGGATATACTTCCTTCGAACAAGAGCATAAGGCAAATGGTGACTGAAATAGGTAGCATAGGTTGGACATGCAAACTATGGCATCTCTATGACACGGGAGGAATCGACAGAGGCTCCATAGGAACTGGAAGCATAACTAGTTAATGGAGAAAAAAATAAAATAAGTACATCTCCTAAAATCATACTATTAGCCCAACCAATGGATGTGATATATAGTGCTCTGTTCGAAGGTGACACAACTCAATAGCTGGAAAAAGTAATATCATTTCCTGTCTAGATTTTTATGTTTTTTAATTTTTTTGGAATTTTTCATATTAGAAAGCTTGAAAAGGAATAAAAGTGCTTATAGTACATAGCTAGAAGGAGACAAGTGTCATGATCAATCAAACTAGTTCCAAGTAGTGGAACATACCTATGCTCAATGCCAGGAAGCATATGCAGGATAAGGACACTCGAGGGAAGGTCTCCTCCCGGTAAGGGATGATCAAGATGCAAAGGAAATATAAAATTATCTACTTGGCTAGGATTGAGATGAGCTTGGGCTATATGGCTTATAACTTTGAAACGAGGCATTGGCATAAAGCTCAATAATGCAAGAAAAATGTATGAAATGCAATTACAACTTGATATAAAAGGGAGTCCCTGTGGGAGATGGCCATCATAAATTTCAAGAGGGATATGAATCTCTTGCTCAAGGACATGGTAGGACTATAAGGGACTCCCAACCTAGTGGAGAAATCTCAGCATGGGTACCAAATTGCAAAGCGGCATCTAACTAGGGCACCCATGAATATGAAGGCTCTACCACTTACATAATGTTACTTCTAATAGGAGTATGAAGGTTCTGTGACATTACAATGTGGGTTTGTACCTATAGTCAAGGTGACATGGTCATAAGGCAATGCATAATGCGAGTGGAAATGTGGTCCTAACCTATATTCCAAATCAGAATTATACATGTAATAGATACGAACGATTTAAGATCTCGGTAAAAGTACACTTGAAATAGGACCCTACACCACAACATTAGGCCAAAAAGCGTTCAAAAGAGTTAATAAGGGTCAAAACTATAGAGTAGTGTGTAAAAATTTCAATTTTTTTTCATATAATAGTAAAAAAGTCATTTTCACCGTGCCATTTGAAAATTTTACCACACATTGGGCATTGGAGCTAGTTTGAGCCATGAACGTCAAACACTGATTCCGGGAGCTAGGGGCCATGAAACTAGGAACCTTCTGATCCAAGTAAATCTACATCCCACACTCTTTATTTTCAATGGTTTAATTTTGATTTTCAATGGTTGAATTTTTATTTCGAAACATCTCTAGTTGGTATCTCGGCCCACGTGGGAAATCTCACGATTTTTGCGTATAGGGCCAAGTATACATGGGAAATCCTTTGATTTCCACGTATACGTACTGATCTGATCCCGGGGGTGAGCTCGAAAAGTCATCGAACCCACTCAAAACAATCGGGACCAATAGGATCATTTTTTTGACGTTAGTGCAAGTGAACATGAGCATAATATAAGTGTGTAACATAGAATCATCCACATGAAAATGAAAAATCATTCAAGCACATTAGGGACATGATTTGATTACGTAGTTCACCAAATCTCCTGGCTACGTCTCTGGGCCTACTCCAAAATAGAGTGACCAATCCATTGCAAAGATGCACAAATACATAAGATACATCATAATGGATTCACCTGCAGAGTCTTCATCATCTATTCATCTCTACCGCCGCACCATAACTGCCTCTGATGGGTCACATAAGTGCACAAGCTATAGGACCTAATCGAATACTACAGAAATCAAGCAAGCAAATGCCTGCCTCCTTTGTCTCGAGAAGTTTCCAAACTTAGACATGAATATATTTTCCCAATGTAGCCAATCACACTCTTTCAACTAACTCTACGAGCCACAAACCTTGAGCAGATCAAAGACTTGCATAATGTTGCAAATCGCACTCTTTCAACTGACTATACGAGCCACGAACCTCGAGCTACGCCACACGATCTTCTGCAGGATAGTCTCAATAGAAGACAATATGTTTGCATGACAAGTGCATCAATAAAACCAACATCACACTCTTACCAACCAATCCCTTCACCTTTGTCCTTCGGGATGAGAGTGTAGATGGTCGCTACTTGCCTTCAAATGCAAATTGAAATATTGCCTCCTCGAACTGACTCTACTTCTTTGTCTCCTACATTGGATCACCTTTGGACATGATGGAGCCATGCTTACTCTCTGAGCTGGAACTACAATTTTGGAGCCTCTCCATGAGCTTCTCCAATGGAGAACCCCAATGGGGCCTCTCAGATGCTTGCTTCCTCTATGGGCTACATCTCTCCAAACTTGAGCTCCCTTCAAATGCACATGACAAGTGCTTAAATAGGAGAAGCTGCTCTTGGTGGCATGATACATGTGATTCTCCAAATTGGGATTAGTTACAAATTGGTTTGGCTCTTAATAACATAAACCAAAAATATGGTTCATGCCCACATGCCCATGGGTTTTCACATTTAGTTACTTCCCCATAATGACATTTACAAAATCCAACAATAATCCATTACATAACAAAATCCCTTTTTTAAATAGCATGTTGGTTTTTCAACCATAAACCAACTTGTTACAACTTCTTTACAAATATGACATGTTTGTTTTTGGTTACAACCATGCATTAATTTCATAACAACTCAAGGAATAAAATAAATGAGTAATATGTGAGTAATTTTTCCACTCACTTCAAATATTAATAATTTTACAATTTCTCATGAGTAAATGCATGAATGTCCTAAAACTCATTTCAAGCACAAATGCATGCATGCTAGTCATCATGCCACTTCATCATGCCATGTCACCATGCCACATCATCATGCCATGTCATCATGCCAAATCAGCATGCCATGTCATCATACCACATCATCATGCCATTTAGCATGCCATGTCATCATGCCATGTCAGCATGCCACATCATCATGAAATATCAACATGATATGTCATCATGCCACATCATCATGCCATGTCAGCATTCCACATCATCATGCAATATCAACATGTTATGTCATCATGCCACATCACCATGCCACATCACCATGCCACATCATCATGCCACATCATCATTCCATGTCAGCATGCCACATCATCATGACACATTATCATGCCATGTCATTAGAATGCACTTTTTGACTACCACGTGGCATCTTGAGGGAGTGCCACGTGGCACTTTAGCCAAAAATTTTCCCTGTTGGGGCCAAACTTCAAAACGCAATATCTTTTGCATCCGGAGTCCGTTTGACATGGAATTTGCATCGTTGGAATCAGATTGACGAGATCTTTGACATGGTACTATTTTTTTTGCAATATGATGATTTTGAAAATTGGCCTTTTTAGATCCTCCCGAATCACACACGATTGTTAGGGAAACAGTTGCGTATGAGGCCACGCATACCAATTTTCAAGGAAAAAACTCAACAAATTATGTGTTTTTCTTATAGGATGGTATTGGAGTGGCATGAACATGAACACAAAGATGCTGGTAGAGCAATGCAAGGTGACATAGTTTCCCAACAATTCTTAAGGGAATGTGGTTTGTATAAGTTTTGGTGTCTCGAAAGCTTAAGGGCTTAGCCAAGAATACTCCAAATGCTCATGGATTATTGGGATCTAGACACACATACCTTTTAGATTGATGGGATTACTCTTAGCCTTGAGGTTGAGGACATATACTTTATCACTAGACTATCCCGCCAAGGTGAGCTAGTCAACTTGAGAGCTAGTGGGGTTGGAGGTGGCCTCGCTATCAAGGAGTAAATTGTTGTATACTTCCTTCCATATAGAAAAGGTTGGAATTCAGGTCCCAGTGAACTCTATTTAGAACCTTGGCCTCAAATCCATAGTACTAGCCTTGGCCAGGATTCTCGGGTTAGCATCTCTTCATCAGGCTTCCAGGCCCTTGATGTTTTACATAGTTGAGTGCATGAGGATGACTATGTATGAATGGAGTACCTCTTTATTAGGTAACATGAAACAACAATTGATGTATTACAAGTTGAGTAGAACAAGAAACTTTGGTTTTTCCAGCATTTTGAGTACCTTCTTCTCCAAGCATGTACCAAGCCTAAGCCCAAGAGTGCAGATTGCTCCACATGGTCCTCGGGATCTAGCTTAGCTACACTAGGCAGGTATGATGCGGTGGCTAGGAGGAGGACATGTATCTATACCCTACCCACCTAAACTTTTCCACTTGTGGAATAGACGGATCATAACCATAAATGACTACCCCTATGCAGGGATAGACTTTTGCAGTGATCTAAATATGCATATACCATAGGGAGACGCATATGGAGACATAGGTAACAATCCCGAATTCATTTTATTTTTGAATTATTTCATTTTTTTGTTTTTTTTTATATAATGAAATCAAAAAACATGTTTTTGGGCGGGGACACATACTAATATTGGTCATGTACATGTAGATGTTGGTCCTAGATGGACAGACGACTTCCCTCAACATCATTGAAGGGGGAGAGGTAATGATATACTGGGTTTGGATGCATAGCATACTCTCCAAAACATCCACACAAACTTTTTTCATTTGACACATAGGGTGCCCATGCCGCAAGTCAAAGACTTACCCGAGGCAATGCAGAGGTAGGTAGTAGGTGTACCCCATGCATGGGTTTGGTTGTTCAGAATAATGACTAGGGCTATTGTTTGTTTTCATAATCAGCACCCTGGTCCACATGCTTAGAGGTCTTGATGTACATTTTTTATCAGTCGTGTAGTATATTTTGGTGGCTAAAATACCCCAATTTTGTATCATGACATTATGCATTATGAAACCACTTTTTGGACTATATTTTGAATGAAAAATCTTATAATGATCGGTTATTTATATTTACATGTGTGAATGTGATGTGAATGCTTCATTGTCTATGTATCAAATGCCAATCTAGTACGTAATTTTCATATGAATCAGAAACACGATTGTAGTTCCTATGAATGTGAATGTATGTAATATTTTCAAATTGTCATTCTAACAAACTTACTCACAAGAATCTTCGTAATAAAGTTGGACCTGTAATATGATACACACCATTTAACTGTAAGACCACTAAATGCGAGTCAAGACGTACCTTGAGAGATCGAATACCATGAGAGATGGCATCGCATAGTAATTCAATCATGACACTATATTCAGCAATGGTGTTCGCTGAAGGCTAGAGACATACACCTCCTGAAGACAAAAATTGACCCGTAGGTGTATAGATCACCCAAGCAGCTGAAGCTGAGTTCTAGGTGTGGCAACCAGCACCATCATAGTATCCTACATATACCGAAGACTCTGTCGACATATGCCATAAAAAATTAAAGTAGTTCAACAAACCCGATCACTACAAGAAGAACAAAACTAAACTATGCAATTGTACAATAGTATACAAAGTATTAGCCTCAGCTGAGAATTATGCATAGTAATATTTAAGATAGATCCCATTTCTAAGCTTCGCTAAGGCTGTCCCCTCATAATCCACTAGCTCGTATCCACCTTGTTTTGAAAGTGCCTGCCATGGTCCATGACAAGCTCTCTCGGGATACCAAACCGGGTGATAATATGATTGAAAATGAAAATGCATGGTTGTTTCACCATAGAATTTGATAGTGAGCATAGCCTCTTCCCATTTCGTAAAATAATCTACAGCCACTATAATACGATGATGTCCCCAAGCCGAAGTTGGGTTGCAATCCATAAAATCAACCCCCCACTTGGTGAAGGGACCAACAGTGATAATTGGATGTAACGGGGAAGGATTTGAGCTCATATTTTGTGCAAACACCTGGAAAGGGTGGCACCACTTGACCGCATTAACACAATCCTTGAAGATCGACGACAACAAATAACCCGCTCTCAAAAAAAAATTGGTTGTAGCAAGACCAGATAAATGAGGACCACATTCCCATCCATGGAAATCATTAAGCACATCCTCATCCTCCTCATGAGTCAAACATCAACGCAAAATGGAATCAACCCCATAGCGATACAAAGTGTTACCAACAATGAGTTGGTTCTTAGCTACATGTCCTAACCGTCAACGCTCATCCAGTGAAAGGGAGGAGGGACCTTCAAATTTTTCAAGTAGACAATAATATCCCCATGCCATGGGTTCACAGTTGAAATGAGGAATATGCTCATCAAATAAAGATTCTTCATGAACCTCGACTTCATCCAAACTAGGAAAATCTAATATGAGCTCTGCCAAAATCAATGATTTCTTTGACTTTGCCGAAACAAATTCAAGATCTAAATCTTGCAAGATCACAATCCATTTATTGTATTTTCCCCCTATCATCTGTCTAGTTAGGATGAACTGAAATGGATTGATGTGAGCCACAACCAAAGTCTAGCAAAGGTGTATGTAATGTCTCAACCATTGGACCGCATAGTTGGTAGCTAATGATAGCTTCTCGACATGAGTATAACGAAGTTTAGCGTCAATGAGGTTTCAGCTAAGATAATAGATAACATGCTCTTGGAGCTCCTCATCCTCTTGGACCAAAACCATTCCAATCGTCTCTTGAGACGTGGCCACATATAACAAGAAACCACGACTATACATGGGTGGACTAAGCATGGGGGCTGATGCTAAGGCTTTATTCAATGAATCGAAAGAATCCTGGGCTCCCTCATCCTAGATAAAAGGCATGTATTTATTCAAAAGGAACATGAAACCATTAGTCAAATTGGAAAAATTGACAACAAACCTTCACAAGAAGTTATCCATCCCTTGCAAACTCTGAAGATGTCTAATAGTGCATGGGGGAGACAATTGAAGTATTGCCTCAACCTTATGAGGGTCAACCCTAATTTAGAAACAATAAACCCCAATAAGAGACCTACTTTCATGAAAAAGATGCGCTTTTGTGGATTTAACCAGATTTGATATCAACGACATCTTTCGAAAACCAAGCGTAGATGGTCAGGATGATCCACTCTCAGACAAGAATAAGCATCTAAATCCTAATCTATACTTCAATAATTCACTTAAGGTTGTGAAAAGTGAATGTCATTGACTGTTGAAAAGTAGCTTCGGCATTTTTAAGGCCAAAAGACATTTTTTGGTATGCAAATGTACCCCAAAGACAAATGAAATCCATTTTGTATTGGTCCTCAAGCTTGATCTGAATCTAATTATACCCTGAAAATCCATCCATAAACGAAAACACTTCACTTCCCTCACACTCATCCAAAATCTTCTCTATGAACGGTGTAGGAAAGTTATATTTAGGGAAATCTCTATTCAGGTGTCTAAAATTAGTGCACACATAGATAGTTCCCTATTTCTTATTAACTAGAATGGGATTGGTTACCCATTCAGACAAGGGAACCAGATAGATAAATCCAGCCTTAAGAAACTTATCTATCTCTTCCTTAATAGTGGGTTCGTTACGAGGATTCATCACATGTAAACATTGTCGAATAGGCCTAGCATCAGGATAAGTCTTGATCTCATGTTCAACAATGTGGGGGTCTATTCCTGGCATTTCATCATATGACCAAGAAAAAATATCTCAAAATTCTTTGAAGAGCTTAGTGTATTCTTCAATTTCATCTGAGGAACAATCCGCCACAATGTAAACATTTTATATTTTTCCAGGGGTTTGATAAACGTTGATAGCGATAGTCGGTGACAATTTAGAGATGTTCCATTCAGCGTACTTAATAGGAGCACCTAATGGGACCATGAGACTACCAACCTTCTTGCTAAGGATCGCCCTATAGTCATCACACTCAATGCTTTCAAGTTCTAGGAGAAAGTAAGATCAATGGTGTAACTCCTCCCAAGTCCCATATAAACCATTTATGGCTTCGAGAATAGCTTCATCCAAAGGAAAAGTTTCATCAAAGCAATCATGAGAGTTTGGCAATGCAATAGCCCAAGCAGGCAGTGCAAAGGGGTCCTTCTCCTCCATCCGTGAATAGGAAGGACTAGGATATACAATGGGACCAAGAGTAGTTTGAGAAGCAATCGCCCTTGTAGATAATGGCATGTCCATATTGGTAGGTCTAGGGTCTTCATCCGAAGTCCTTGGAGAAGGGAGAATCCAAGGATCTTCCAAATGCGAAATGTGAAATGGAGTCAAACTCAGTGATGATGATTCACTACCAAGGATAGAACCTATAGTAAGAATTGGTGTGGAAATATTGAAAGTTCCCATCAAATATGGATACATTCCCAACCCAACATTCTCAGTTGTCGGCTAAGAATTATCAATGACTGGGATAGTAGCTCCCAACGATGATTTCATATGAGAATTATCAAATTTTTTTATTATCAAACATGACGATCCTCCCTTTGAAAGGAAAACAAATAACTCGGAAGAGAGATGACACGACTGCTTTCATGTTATAAATCCAGTTACATCCTAGTAAAAGGTTATAGTCAAGGGGTGCATCAACCACCTCGACCTCGATAGACATGGTCTTCCCTCCCAATTGGACTTCAAGAGAAGGAAGTATACCATGTGGCTACAAATATATCCCATCAAAAGCAGTCGACATGGTCCCAGATCTTAACAATGTGGGTGAACCTATACCTTTCCAATAGGCTAAAGATATCACAGAAGCCACAACGCCTTCATCAATTACTGTGTGTCTAATGGTTCTTTTCATACACTCCACATAGACTAGGAGAGCCACATGGTAAGGAAAGCGAGGCTGGAATTCATTGGTTTCAAATTTAATCATTGTGGAAGGATGTGAACAAATGACCCCAAGGGAAGACAACAAATATTTCATTTTCTAAGGGAAAGTTTGAAGGAATTCTAAGGTGGACATCGTGCAAGTACTATGGACCAAATCCTCGATAATGGAATAGTGTTGGGAGGATCAGGAATTATGATTATGCCCTGAATGCTTTAAGACTCCCTTATAAATGCAAGGTGTAACTTCAGGATTGTCGATATTCAAAGGGACATCAAGAGGAGCAGGTTCTTTTCCCAAGTCGGATTGTGATGAAGCATAATCTTTAGCTCCCATCACAACATTCTCAGCAGACATCATGTTGATGCACCCATGGCCACTTTCTGTGTTCGGCAGGTTTTTATGCCCACCAGAAGCACTTCTGGAGTCCATGGTACTTGAATTCATATTTTGATTATGCAGTAAAGGATTTGTCAACATAGTTGGGATTTGTACAATGAATTTTGAAGAATCTTCGATATGAGGGAACAAGTAAGTGAGGTGATCTATCCCACAAATATTGCAAGGGAACTTAACCTTACATTTAGAATTATTTCCCCCTCCAACATCATTATTGTTCTTGTCATCATTAGAATTTCCATTCATATTCCCACCCATACGATTGTTTCTTTCCCTTTTCTTGTTATGTCTAGGTTGTTGGTTACCCTTCTGGTTTGACAATTTCACAGAGTGTACATTCATCGATTGGGCGGGATGAGACAAAGTCATAGCTTGTCCCAATGCAGGCTGGTTAATAGATAATTTCTTCATTTGATTTGTAACCAAGTATATGAGTTTAGTACTCACAAATCCAACAATGCCATCAACATGTGGTCCAGGTTTGAACTCAGGATTGAAATTTTATCGTGGTGCATTCAGAATAATCTCATATAAGAGCCTAGACTGAGCGTAAATAAAGTCTAGTTGCTGAGCTTAGAAATTAGAATGTTCCTCATTCATAACTCTAGATGTGGAAACATCCTTCGTTGTATATGTGTTGTAATCTCACGGATCACAGAGGGTTGCCAATAATACACATTAAAAACATACAGACATATTAGAGACAAGAGACATGAACATAGATATAGAATAACATATTATATTA
This sequence comes from Pseudotsuga menziesii, assembly GCA_001517045.1. Taxonomy (NCBI): domain Eukaryota; kingdom Viridiplantae; phylum Streptophyta; class Pinopsida; order Pinales; family Pinaceae; genus Pseudotsuga; species Pseudotsuga menziesii. The sequence goes on along the minus strand of LPNX010912316.1, from coordinate 26,004 downwards.
TAGTAAAAGGTTCCATACAAATACAAAACCGAACCAAGTTCTCATCTGGCTCAATCACCTAATATATATGATTTACAAATAGTTACAAATAACTACCTATCTGTTTGGTCAACTGACACGACCTTATTTGGCCGACCTAATCTCTAATTAGTCGGTTGATCGACCTGGTCAGCTTACCGACTAGCTCCTCCAACATCTCCCCCACAAACAAAATTGTTCTTTGTCTCGAAGAAACAGGGGAGGTACTCAAAAATTCCTTGCCTGTCTAAAGTAGTTATTTCTTTATTTTTCTTTTTATGGGCTATGAAGTCGGATGGTTGGTCTTTTTTGTATACAGACTTCAACTATTGCCTCTGCTGTCACGTCCAGTTGATGTTGGAATTCTGCCCAGTTCTGTAGTACTTTCTGGATGTCGATGGTTAATGTTGTAAGCCTTGATAGCATCGACATCTTCTCTTGAATGGAAAGTTCTGGTATCCTTTCCATGTCAAGACCCATAAACTGGTCTTTCTCTTCAGCTGTCTCCAGAAGCCTTTTCATTTGTGGACAGATGGTGTCTAATTTGTCCAAGCTTGGGAGTGCCTGCTGTACCCACTGGTGTGCTTGTCGCTCGAGCTTCTGCAGTTTGTCTGCTTTGAGCATGATTTGATATTCAATAGTGCTTCTCAATGCTTCTTCTATGCTCTTTCTCTTCTCTAGTGCTTGAATTTCTTGTCGAGTCTATCGGGTCTGCTGGAAGACTTACCCGTAATAAGCAGGCCAATCGCGTAGTACCCATTCCGTTATGACAGACTCCTCCATTCGATCTTGAAGCACTTTGTAAGCTTCGGAGAAAGCTGTGTGTTGCTGCATAAGTAGTCTGGCTGTTTCTTCTTTTTGTTCTTCTCTTGTGTTTTGCATCTGTACCTATAGGGTCGACACCATGCTTTCAAATAGCTGATAGGCCTTTACAAGTGGCTTGTCGGTGTCGGCCTCCATTGGTCCTGGTATCACAGATTGAGCTAAGTTTCTGCATTTTAATAGGACCTCGACTTGTTCCTTCGCAGTGTCGTTGAGCTCCTTCCGTCTAGTCTGGATTCTTGTTTTTGCTTCAATGGCCATAGTTTCCAAGAGTTGTCCCAACTCTCCTTCCTTCAATTTTGTTGCATCAACTGCAGTGGTTGACCCAAGTTGGCTAATGTGGACCATTGCTGCTTGTGATTATTTTTTATGGTCCTTCTTCTTTCTGTCTCTCTTCCTCTGATGCTTATTTTGTTCTGCTTGTTGTTGTGCCTGTGCATCTGTAAGAGTTAGACTTTCCAGTGGTTGATTTTTTGGCAGTGGATTGTCTGGCTGCTGGTCTACAATGGTTGGTGGAACTTATGGTTGGGTATCTTGGGGAAGTTCTGCAACTGGGTGTGTATCTGGGGGATTTTGTGGACAGGATTCAGATACATACATTGCTGGTATTGATGGTTTAGGTGTAGATGGTTCGGTTACAGGCTCTAGGTTGGGGGGTGGTGGTGGTGATGGTGAATGATTGGGTGTGATTGGTGTGGTGGGGATGTGGTTAGGTGTCGGGTCCTCAATTTGTGGGGGTGAACCCTCTGGTATGTCCGAGAACAGGTCATCAATTTCTCAATTGATTTATTCCCACGGGGAATTCACTTAGTGAACCTCTCACATAGCACGTGTGATCATGGGGTATTAAAGAATACCCTTAATTTCCAAATATATTGACCCAAAATATTTTTGTTGAAACCCCCTCCCCAACCCTTTTTATACCTCAATCCTTATAAACCACCCTACCCACCCCCACCTTAAACCCCTCATCCCCCCTAATACCTGCAATATATTGGTTCAATTTTTGATAATTTTAAAACCCACAATATGAACTAACGTGATAGGATATTGGTAAAAAAGTGAAGCCCCCGTGTTTATTCCATGTTCTCTTCTTCCCCATCTCTTGTTGGTTCATTGGTTAGTGGAGGGGGTGCGATGTCGGTTTGGGTGAAGGATGAGGTTTGACTTATGACAACTTGAGTTGTCTTATCGGGTTCCTCACAAATGTTGATTTCAAAATACCAACAGACCTTGGCTTCTAGGGTATTTGGCTAGGTTGTGAAGGAACAAGTTGTCTTGATCCACCAGCTTTGAACAAAGGACACTTGGTGGTGATCTTCTGTACAGGGGTAAGTAACTCAGGCAATTTTTCAATGTATGCCTGGAAGTCTCTGTCTTGGTCAAACCTCTCCTTTAAGGTTTTCAGCATAGCGTTTTTGCATATGTCGACTGGGCTTATGGAGGATAGCTTTGGAATTTTTTGCGTGATCTAAATCAGGGATGGGGGTGGAGGTGTAGATACCAAGTCGACAATATTTTTGGCCGTCGAGGTGTTTGTACTTTTTTCCTTCTTCGATCGACCTTGTTGTGCTCCTACTTTGACAAATTTTTGGAACTAAGTCTCGACTAGAACTTTGTTTGCTACGACATATTCTATAATGTCGACAGCGGTAGCTAATTGTTCATCTTCATCCTCTGAGTCTTAAAGGATCAGCTTATGCTTCCTCTTCCCTTTTTGTCTCAGTTGCTTTCTTCCTTGTTGTTGTTATTTACTTTGCTAGATTTTTTATTTTTTCTTTGGTTATTTCATACTCAGGGTTGTCGGACTCAATATCTCCCAATTCATCCCCTTCCTCCTGTTGTTGTGTCGGGTTGACACTTTTCTCAGCTGGAATGGATACCTGTTGTTCTGTCTGTGTACCTTCCCTTTGGGCTGTCGTCGGAATGATTGTGATTTGAAGTCGGATGGTATCCTCTGCTGGTGTTTCCTCCAACACAAAGGTGCTGATGTGTAGTTAGAGTTCATAATATTATTATTTTTCTTGATCTGTTAGTGGTTATTCTATTGCTAGGGTTACTTCCTTGGCTTTGGTTGGTATCGACAGTTTTGTACCAGACTGTCGAGCTAGCTCACGGAAGATCTCTTTGACTGTTGGATAGTAGTCGAGAGTCTTTGATTTTTCCTTGGCACCCTTCATAACCAAACTGCAATATGGTCCAGCTCCAGTTGTATGTGCGCAGTTTTTGGCAGACTTAGTCGGATGTTCTGGGGCACCCTCCATCTAGTCGTCTGAAGTTTGAGCTATTGGAACCAGTTTTCCAATAGTACTTTGCCATTTTCTAGTTCCTTCAATGTTCCAATTTGGGAAAATGGTTTGAACCTCCACATATGGAATTTTTTGGGTTCTTGGAACCACTTGTTCCCAACTGGGCACAAGTAGTACATTACTATCCATATTATCAGGGAAGGGAACCTTATAATCCCTCCCAACTCCTGACATTTCTCACATATGCATTTGAGCATGTTGGTGACATGCTGAGCCCATCTGTAGAATTTTTCATGTCGGCTATTGTATCTACCACCTCTAGCATATCTAGTTTCAGGTCGCTTCCTCGACCTGTGGGTGTAATCCCTGTTGCTATGATTTTAGCCACGATTTGTGGTGTTCGGGCTTGGATCTGGATAATCATTAGCGCTTTTGAATTCTTGCCCGATGGTGTTCCACTTAATCACTCCACCAGCCCTTATTTTATGCTGACAGGTACTGGGTCACCTTGGTTGGATATACCAGTCAGTTTATATATTACTTCCCCAGAGATCTCGACTGGCCTGTCGAAGTAGAATATCCCATTGTGGTATCAGCTTATAATGAACTTCACTGTCATTTCTTTGGTTCCTCCAAAACTTGCCATGAATAGCGTGTTCATGTAGTTCATGATAGAGCTGCAGTTTACCTTCTCTACTGCTTGGGTTGGTTTCTTGTCGACATAGGCCCATTCCTTGATCTCGGCCCATGTTTTCTCCCATGAGGTCTCTTGGACCTTGGCATTCTTTACGTTTCTTAACCTCCTCATTAAGGGGGTTTCAGTAGATCATAGTTATTTTGTCTTTGTTGCAGCTCTGGTTTGTTTTGGTGCCATTCTATCAGTTCTTTGTTCGACTTTACTTCAGGGTTCCCGGTTCTCAATTTTTTGTTTGCTAAATTTCTCTCTTCATTCAAAATACTATAAATGATCCTTTTCTGGTCCAGTATTTATAGGCGAGGCTTTTGACATTTCTGTTGATGGGTGTATTAATGGCAGAAGTGATGGTCTAACGCGATCACTTGAGTTTTCGTTAATGGTGATGTGATTTTGGCGCTCATATTCATGAAGGTGTGATGTGACCTTCGGGGTCGTTGGTCGATGTCGATCATGTGAGCGGTCGATGGTGGTATGTTGATGCGTGTGATGTCGGCTGTCGAAACGTTGATTTCCTATCATCCTGGGCTATGGGTGTTGGTTTTGTTTTGTTATTTTTTTAGATTTTTATAGTTTTTGTCTGACCGTTATGGTCGTTATATTTTTTTTTCTTTTTTTTTCAAGTTGTTTTAATTTTTGTACCTCTTTAGTCATGCACCATTAACAAGTTTCCGAAATACTATGCCTTGTAACATCCTTAGTCGGATTGATCCATTGGCATGAATCTCTTTGATAATGTAGGGTCCCATCCATTCGGTATGTAGCTTTTTGGGTTTTCCTTTTACTTGACTGTGGTATAGTAGGGCAAGGTCCCCTACCCACAGGTTTTTTTTTTTATATTATGATCATGCCATGCCTTCTGCTGTTGTTTTTGGATTTCTTGGTGTTGTAGAGCAATCAGTCGGTGTTCTTCTAGCTTGCTTAATTGCATCAGTCATTCCTTCCTTCCCTATTCTACATTGACATGTAAATATTCTGCTATAATAGGTGTTTGTTGTTGAAAATGTAGTGGAACAACTGCTTCTTGTCCATAGACTAGTCAAAACGATGTTTGGTCTATCGAACACTTGTATGTCGTTCTGTAGGCCCACAGTACTGTAGGTATCTTCTCGTCCCAATATTCTTTGTCAGTGTTACATATTTTTGTTAGGCCTTTTGGTAATGTTTTGTTGAATGCTTCAATTTCTCCATTTGACTGAGGGTGGTAAGTTGTACTACATCAGTGGTCAATTTGGAACTGATCTGTTAATGCTTTAATGGTTTTATTAATAAAGTGTGACCCTTGGTCGCTGATTAGGGTTATTGGACATCCAAATCTGGTAATGATATTTTCATAGATAAATTTAGCAGCTATCTCATTGGAACATGTGTCGACTGGTTCTTCTTCTGCCCACTTGGTTACATACTCTACTATAGTTATTATGTACCTTTCACCTGTTCTTTTTGCTAGTATGGGGATTTGTCCTATGAAGTCAATGGACCAAATTTCAAATGTCAAACTTGGATTTACTAATATCAAGGGCATTTATGTACTAGGTAGAGGTTGACCCAGTTGTTGACATTTGTCACATTGGCTCACAAAAATTTTACAGTCTTTGTGAAGTGTCGGCCACCATAACCCTGATTGTTGGATTTTCTTAGCAGTTGTGTCTACTTGAAAATGTCCTCCCACTGGTCTATAATGTGCTTCATACATAATATTATTTCTTTCATGTTCTAGTACACATCTTCTTAGGATTTCATCCAGGCCCATTTTATATAGGAATCTATTTATGAGGCTATATGGTGCGGATTTCATGGCTAAGATTTGTTTCTTCTTCATGCTCATGACCTCTGGTGCTTGTCCATATTATAAGAATTGAGATATTTCCTCTAATTCTCCTAGGACTTCTTTTATTCGGAATAAATGTGCATCCGGTATGTCATCTTCAACTCCTATCGGTTCCTCTCCTGTGTCGATTCGTGATAAGTGGTCGGGTCTGACATTTAACTTTCCTGGTCTGAAAATGACTTTGAATTCGAATTCTTGGAATAGAAGTAGCCATTGACAAATTATCTCATGGTTTAAGGGTTTACTTACAAGGTATTTTAGTGCTTGGTGGTTGGTATAAAAGATGAATGGATTGGCTAGTAGGTAATGTCGATACTTCTCTAGTGCAAAAACCATTCCTAATGCTTCTCTCTCTATTGTCGAGTAGTTTCTTTCTACTTTATTTAGTTTTTTGCTACCGTAAACTATAGGGTAGTCCATTCCATCATCTCCTGGTTGAGTTAGGATTTCTCCTATTGCTAGGCCTGATTCGTCGATGTTTACATGGAATTTGGTCGACCAATTTGGAAATCTTAGAATGGGTGCTTCGACTAGCTTCCTTTTTATTGTTTCAAATGATATGTTGCATTCCTCTGTCTAGTCGAAATCCTGATATTCTCTTAGCAGTTCTTCCAGTGGATAGGTCATGTCTGAATAGTATCTTATGAATTTCCTATAATATCTTGTATGACCAAGTAGTACCCTTACTTATTTTGGGTTCACCGATGGTTTTAAGTCAAGGATAATTTTTATTTTTGCAAAGTCGACCTTGATGCCTTCATTGTAGACAATGTGTCCTAATAGTATCCCTATAGGGGTCAGAAATATGCACTTCTTGATGTTCAGAGATAACTGGATCTGTCGTCATCGTTCCAACATGAACCTTATCCATTTGCAGTGATCTTTCAACATAGAGTATATTGTCCAATCATTGAAATATAGTTCCATTGTTTTGTAAATATATTCTTGAAATGTTTTGACCACAATTCTTGAAAATACTACAGGTGCGTTTTTTAGTCCAAAAGGCATAACCCTGTAAGCAAATGAGACAAATTCACATACAAATGTTGTCTTTTTCTAATCTTCTTTGGCTATTGGTACCTAGTTAAAACCTGATAATCCATCTGTAAATGAGTAGTATTCATTTCCTGCAACCTCATTTAAGATTTGATCTGCATAAGGTGTTGGACATGGGTCTATTAATGTAACTTTATTTAGGTCTCTGAAGTCAACACAAATCCTTAGCTTGGTTGGATCGTGTTTCTTTAGCTGAAAAACCATTGGACTTGCCCATTCTGATTGGTCAATAGGGTAGATAATTCCTGCTGCAAGCATATTATCAATCTCTTTCTTGACTATCTCTTTGTACTTATGAGGTAATTTATATGGTCTTTTATTTACAGGTCGGACATCAAGTTTAATGTTGATATTCATTTCACCCATTTCATGGACTAGACCTTTGAGATCTTTGTAGTCTCTAGCGAATACATCCTGGAATTCTTTTAGTAAGTTTACTATTTTTGTTGTTTGTTCTTCACTCCAGTAGTCTCCAATTTTTGCCATTTTTGGTCGATCATCACTTGAAATTTCAACTTATTTAATTTTTACTTTAGCATCTAACCATTCTGGTGCTTTGGCTTCATTGACTGGTCGGCTCCCTTCTTTAAACTGTGAAGATGTTGTAGGAAAGTCTGTTGCAGTCATTCGATTGGTGTCTTCGACTATCTTGACTATGAGTACTGTGCAAATTGGTTTCGTTGTTTCTAAATCTTATGATTTCCATCTAAAGCTTTCACCTTTCATATTTTTAGTTTCCATTTGTAGTGTTGTCGATTGTGGTGTTGTCTTGGTTTGTATGTTATTGCAATTTCTTTTTTTTTCTTTTTTTTTTCAAGTTGTTTTAATTTTTGTACCTCTTTAGTCATGCACCATTAACAAGTTTCCGAAATACTATGCCTTGTAACATCCTTAGTCGGATTGATCCGTTGGCATGAATCTCTTTGATAATGTAGGGTCCCATCCATTCGGTATGTAGCTTTTTGGGTTTTCCTTTTACTTGACTGTGGTATAGTAGGGCAAGGTCCCCTACCCACAGGTTTTTTTTTTATATTATGATCATGCCATGCCTTCTGCTATTGTTTTTGGATTTCTTGGTGTTGTAGAGCAATCATTCGGTGTTCTTCTAGCTTGCTTAATTGCATCAGTCAGTCCTTCCTTCCCTGTTCTACATTGACATGTAAATATTCTACTATAATAGGTTTTTGTTGTCGAAAATGTAGTGGAACAACTACTTCTTATCCATAGACTAGTCGAAACGATGTTTGGTCTATCGAACACTTGTATGTCGTTCTATAGGCCCACAGTACTATAGGTATCTTCTCGTCCCAATCTTCTTTGTCAGTGTTACATATTTTTGTTAGGCCTTTTGTTAATGTTTTGTTGAATGCTTCAATTTCTCCATTTCACTGAGGGTGGTAAGTTGTACTACATCAGTGGTCAATTTGGAACTGATCTGTTAATGCTTTAATGGTTTTATTAATAAAGTGTGACCCTTGGTCACTGATTAGGGATATTGGACATCCAAATCTGGTAATGATATTTTCATAGATAAATTTAGCAGCTATCTCATTGGAACATGTGTCGACTGGTTCTTCTTTTGCCCACTTGGTTACATACTCTACTATAGTTATTATGTACCTTTCACCTGTTCTTTTTGCTAGTATGGGGATTTGTCCTATGAAGTCAATGGCCCAAATTTCAAATGTCAAACTTGGATTTACTGATATCAAGGGCATTTATGTACTAGGTAGAGGTTGACCCAGTTGTTGACATTCGTCACATTGGCTCACAAAATTTTTACAGTCTTTGTGAGGTGTCGGCCACCATAACCCTGATTGTTGGATTTTCTTGGCAGTTGTGTCTACTTGAAAATGTCCTCCCACTGGTCTATAATGTGCTTCATACATAATATTATTTCTTTCATGTTCTAGTACACATCTTCTTAGGATTTCATCCAGGACCATTTTATATAGGAATCTATTTATGAGGCTATATGGTGCGGCTTTCATGGCTAAGATTTGTTTCTTCTTCATGCTCATGACCTCTGGTGCTTGTCCATATTATAAGAATTGAGATATTTCCTCTAATTATCCTAGGACTTCTTTTATTCGGAATAAATGTGCATCCGGTATGTCATCTTCAATTCCTATCGATTCCTCTGCTGTTTCGATTCGTGATAAGTGGTCGGGTCTGACATTTAACTTTCCTGGTCTGAAAACGACTTTGAATTCGAATTCTTGGAATAGAAGTAGCCATCGACAAATTATCCCGTGGTTTAAGGGTTTACTTACAAGGTATTTTAGTGCTTGGTGGTCGGTATAAAAGATGAATGGATTGGCTAGTAGGTAATGTCGATACTTCTCTAGTGCAAAAACCATTCCTAATGCTTCTCTCTCTATTGTCGAGTAGTTTCTTTCTACTTTATTTAGTTTTTTGCTACTGTAAACTATAGGGTAGTCCATTCCATCATCTCCTGGTTGAGTTAGGATTTCTCCTATTGCTAGGCCTGATTCGTCGATGTTTACATGGAATTTGGTCAACCAATTTGGAAATATTAGAATGGGTGCTTCGACTAGCTTCCTTTTTAGTGTTTCAAATGATATGTTGCATTCCTCTGTCTAGTCGAAATCCTGATATTCTCTTAGCAGTTCTTCCAATGGATAGGTCATGTCTGAATAGTATCTTATGAATTTCCTATAATATCTTGTATGACCAAGTAGTACCCTTACTTATTTTGGGTTCATCGATGGTTTTAAGTCGAGGATAATTTTTATTTTTGCAAAGTCAACCTTGATGCCTTCATTGTAGACAATGTGTCCTAATAGTATCCCTATAGGGGTCAGAAATATGCACTTCTTGATGTTCAGAGATAACTGGATCTGTCGTCATCGTTCCAACATGAACCTTATCCATTTGCAGTGATCTTTCAACATAGAGTATATTGTCCAATCATTGAAATATAGTTCCATTGTTTTGTAAATATATTCTTGAAATGTTTTGACCACAATTCTTGAAAATACTACAGGTGCATTTTTTAGTCCAAAAGGCATAACCCTATAAGCAAATGAGACAAATTCACATACAAATGTTGTCTTTTTCTAATCTTCTTTGGCTATTGGTACCTAGTTATAACCTGAGAATCCATCTGTAAATGAGTAGTATTCATGTCCTGCAACCTCATTTAAGATTTGATCTGCATAAGGTGTTGGAAATGGGTCTGTTAATGTAACTTTATTTAGGTCTCTGAAGTCAACACAAATCCTTAGCTTGGTTGGATCGTGTTTCTTTAGCTGAAAAACCATTGGACTTGCCCATTCTGATTGGTCAATAGGGTAGATAATTCCTGCTGCAAGCATATTATCAATCTCTTTCTTGACTATCTCTTTGTACTTATGAGGTAATTTATATGGTATTTTATTTACAGGTCGGACATCAAGTTTAATGTTGATCTTCATTTAACCCATTTCATGGACTAGACCTTTGAGATCTTTGTAGTCTCTAGCGAATACATGCTGGAATTCTTTTAGTAAGTTTACTATTTCTGTTGTTTGTTCTTCACTCCAGTAGTCTCCAATTTTTGCCATTTTTGGTCGATCATCACTTGAGATTTCAACTTATTTAGTTTTTACTTTAGCATCTAACCATTCTGGTGCTTTGGCTTCATTGACTGGTTGGCTCCCTTCTTTAAACTATGAAAATGTGGTAGGAAAGTCTGTTGCAGTCATTCGATTGGTGTCTTCAACTATCTCGACTATGAGTACTGTGCAAATTGGTTTCATTGTTTCTAAATGTTATGATTTCCATCTAAAGCTTTCACCTTTCAGATTTTCAGTTTCCATTTGTAGTCTTGTCGATTGTGGTGTTGTCTTGGTTTGTATGTTATTGCAATTTATTGTCGGTCGGTCATGTTTTATGGTTTTGCTCCCAGTGGGTTCTATGAATGCCTTGATTTGTTTTGTAGTTTCGACTAAATTTCCATCTTGTGGTATAAAGCTGAAATCTTTGATAAACGTATTTCTTAGTTCATGCCATAGGAATGTTTCACCCCGAGCTTCTTCCATTTTGTACCATTTGTTTGGTAAGTCAAATATCATCAATGGAAATAGGTGTGTCCATGTACGTTCATCCTTATAACCAAGTCTTTTCCATTCTTTTTCACATGTTCTTATTTGGTCTTCTGGATCCTGCCCTTGGACGAACATAGGTATTTGAGCTTGATTGATTAACTTTTTTCCTCTGACTCTTTCTATAAAGTAGGTAAAAGGTGTTTTCCATGTCTACAATCTTGATTGATGGGTATAACACCATCTAGCAGCTTGTCCTGTGAAAGTTTCCACTAAGCTTTGTAGTCAACCATCTTCACCAATGTTTCTGGATACTTGTTCTATATGCATAACTGGTGATTCTCTTTCTTTGTACCTTGGGATTTGTGTGATATTTACATTTGCTGTTTTTAGGGTAGGATATTCCCTGGTTTTCTTTTCAAATATTTTTGGGATGATGGACACCAAGAAGCATTATTGGACTAGTTTCTTCTGCACTTTTTGAATGGTCCAGCAACCTCTTGGTTATGTTTCATAGTTCTTGACTTCCCAGTCATATAATTCTGTGTCTGAATTGTATCCGACTAAATCTTGATTTCCTAAGTGAAGTTCACCATAGACATTGGGTTCTGTGTAGTCTTCATTGTTTTGTAAATGATATAGTTGTTGGATGTCAACTTCTTCATCAATAGGTACTATCCAAGGTTCTCCTTGGGATGGATGGATAGGTACTATGACTTTTTGTCCATTCCCTTTTAGTTTTATCCTTTCCTTGTCTAAGGATATCGATGCTTTCATTTTTCTTCCCCAAGGTCGGCCTACTAACACTGGGAAAGAACTGGATCCTTCCTTAGGGTCAATAATTTCAAAGTCGACTTTGGTCGATATTCCTTTTATGGTCGTGTTGAAATTTCTCCAAACTCTAATAGGTTCAATTAGACCTTGGTCAGCTAATTTCAGGTATATTCTTGACTCATATAGTTGAGGTCTACCCAATTGCTCCCAAGTTTCACAAGTCATAATGTTTGCTTGTGACCCAAAGTCTAGCACAACTTGTCGGACATGGTACCCTTCAATTTCTAGGTTGAAAAGTGGGTCGACATCACTTTTGTATTTCTGGTTTAGAATGCATGTATTTTTTGTTTGTTTCTCTGTATTATTCTTGTGTTTTAATTTATATAATAATTCAATGAATTGAGACACCGCTTGATCATCTCATACTAAACATATCAGTTCTTTAACTGTGCTTTGTCGATTATCATCAGCTTCTTCTTGTCAAGAAAATTCTTTAAATATATTTGTTGCGTCTTTATACATTTGTTTTTGTTTAGCTGGGTTAGGATAATCATTCTTTTATTTTATTTTGCTTATTATTGGATTATCACTCCTAATTTTTGTCCCTTGTCGGGTTACTATATGCAGATTCTCTGTATTGATTATATCATTTTTTTAACGCACCACAAGACATTAACATTTTTCTTTTTATTTATTTTATCAAGCATAGTAGGGAAATCCTCTAATGAGTGATCCCCTACTCCACAGCTAGTACAGAATTTTAAATCAGTCATGTCCTTGCATGGACAATCTGCATATTGGTGACCTGCTTTGTAGCACGTGAAACATTGGATGGGCCGACGTGGTTGGTTGTCGCGATTCCCAAAGAATCGACCTCAACCTCCATATTCTCCATGTCGGTTGTCGAACTAACACTCATATTGACGACCTTCATACCTTTGATGATTATGTTCATTTTGAGCATTGTTTTACTGATCATTGTTTTGTACGACTACATTTGTCTGGTAGACTGCCTAGTAGTTTTGTCATTTTTTTAAGTTTAGGTGGCAGTTGGTCATGGCATGACTTTTCACTTCACAAATAGCACACCAATATGCTTTACTATTTTTCATGTTATATAGGAAATATTTTGTTGTGCGTTCTCCATGTTCTTGGCAGATGGCACAGAAGCACTTTGTCTGCACAAATCAAACGTCCTGTCGGCTGATGTCTTGTCGACAGTTATTTTTTGAATGTCCGGCCATTGAGCATTTCGTGCACCATAAATCCTAACTCTTAAGGTTTATCCCTTTTAATGATTTCTGCATGATTTCAAGCTATTCTTCCAGTCTAGTATCCATGGGATATGATGGGAAATCTTCGTCCATATCCACTTGTAAGGCTTTAGTAAGCGCATCTTCATATGTTTTGAACGTCTCCAGGATTATACGCCGTCGAATTTTCTATGATAGACCTGCAAGGAACCACTAAATTAATATTTGCTCATCAATTACATAATCCAAATGGATGAGGAGGTCTTTCTAGCATTTGTTGTAGTCACAGACAGATTCTGCTGGCTTCTGTGATGTTGTTTTCAATTTTTTAGCTGCCAGATGTTTTGCATCTGAAGTTTTAAAGAACGACAAAAATTGTGCTTTAATTTCTGCTTTGGATGCTTAAGGGGTTCTTTCAGTAAAGGTCATGTACCACGTTAGTGCTCTTTTCCTTAAGGTACCCACGAACTACGCCATCTGTCTATCTTCATCTGTGACCTGATTTTCCTCCCATATAGACTCACAGATGAATTAATGTCATCTAGGATCTTTGTTGCCCTCATATAGAGGGATATGCGCTGATCCGTGACCCATGTCGGACTCACTGTCACTATCTTCTTTAGGAGGTGGAAGTGGTAGGGGCAGTGGTGGGGTTAGTGGGATGTTTTGGTTATTTCTTTATGCAGACTTGTTGTCGACAAAGGTCTCATTTCTGTCGATTGTTTTATTTTTTGTTTCTTCCTTGACAAGCAGTCGGTTGGGTTTGACTTCTCTTATCGATGTCCAGCTGCAATTATTTGTCTGCAGGTCCGACTGTTCTATATTCTCCAAAGATGTATTTGGCAGGGCGGGTGCTCCTTCATGTGTCGGGTAAAGTAAGTGGATACTTTGGTTGGAAGGGTATGCCTGAAGCGTGACCCAGTTTCATTCCTCTGGTCAACGTATTAGTAAATGATTATCATCATTTACTTCGTTGTCTCCATAGTCAACTCCATATACCAAACTCACCAGCTATTAGTCTTAAATCTTCTTCGACAATGGCTTGCATCCTGGTACTCAGATTTGTTGGAGATAGAGGTCTGACCTCTTGGGGAACTTCTATTTGGAGATCTTATCGCTGCTCTATCCACAATTCTTATTCCATGGGTGATGCCTCTTCATCCACGCCTTCTTCTTATCGGTCATGACCCAACTCTGGTGGAAATTTTTCTTGGTCTATCACCCTAGTATGCATTCCTCTTTGCAGTGCTATAGCTCTTTATCTTCTTTCTTCACTTCTTTCCAGCCTCTTCTCTCTCTCTATTTTCTATAAATCCTTCGTACCTTTGTGTGTCACTATCCATTCTATTTCCTTTTTAGGTTGACTTCTCATCGCTGGTGATGGTATCTCTTTTTAGTCGACTAGAATCCTTGAGCACTTTACCCCGACATACAACTAGCTACCCCCCCATGGCCTGCCTGGCACTTTAGAAAGCTCGGATAGTTCTGTTTACTTGCTTAGGAAATATTCCCACTCCCTTTTGGCAATGAATTTCTCCCACTTCCTTTGTTTCTCCTCCCAGTTAGAATTTTGTGGCGGTTCGCGTAGTGATGGACGAGGTTCAATGATATGACCCACTCCTTTTTATATCTGGAATTTGAACAGCAAGGTCAGTAAGGAGAACAGGAATTGATCAATAAGGTATGTATAGAATTTCTTCTGAATGGTTTTCATCGAAGTTATTTCTTCTATATCTTTCTCCTCACAGAATTTGTCGGTGATCTTTTCAAACCACTCCGACAGGTTTGTTCTTCCCCCTTGAATCAATTTCTTTAATAGTTGTTGGTCCTTATTCACTTCCGGCTTTTTCATCCAGAAGTTTTTTCAAAATTTGGGGCACCAATTCTACAAACTTCTCATGGGTTTCGATGAAGAATATTTCCTTCGCTTGAGCATTTCTTAATCTATTTCTCCGTGTGTAATTTTGCAAATAATTTGCTGTTTTACGCTCCCACCAGTCCTTAATCTCCTTCTCTGATATAATCTGCTTGTATTCATCTCATATATGTACTACCGGCAACGAAACCAATGTTGTAATCTCACAAATCACAAAGGGTTACCAATAATACACATTAAAAGCATACAGACATATCAGAGACAAGAGACATGAACACAGATATAGAATAACAGATTATATTATAGTAAAAGGGTCCATACAAATACAAAACTAAACCAAGTTCTCATCTAGCTCAACAACCTAATATATATGATTTACAAACAGTTACAAATAACTACCTGTCGGTTCGGTCAACCGACATGACCTTATTTGTCCGACCTAATATCTAATTAATCGGCTGATCGACTTAGTCGGCTTACCGACTAGCTCCTCCAACAATATGGAAACAATGACTTAAGGAACCATTCCAAAATGAACTCTGGTGGAACGTTAGCCTTAATCAACCATTTTTTTCTACGCCACTCTTGAATATGGTTTGAAATATGTGTGGCCTTGTCTTGTTGAAATGTCAACAAGAGCTCTGTACCGGCATCGTAACACAAAGGTAGTTGAAATTGGTTCAAGAAAGGTCATGGCTAAGTCATTGAATGTCTGATATGTGCCCCCAGGCAACTCTATATACCATTTCACTACAGGACCTATGAGAGTGCATTGAAATTGTCATAAATGAACATAATCATGGTTCAACAAATTCAAAGAGAATTATAGGTGGAAATTAGTAACATGCTCACTAGGGTCCTCACCATTCTTACCTTCGAATTTTGAAATGTCTGAAGGAAGCTTAACGGGAACAACTGATGATGTCAGATCATGAGATATTGGATCATTGGTCAATCTTGACAAATCAGGCAAGTTTAACATAGCTAGGAAAAGGAGCCTAGGTTGTTCCATCTGGTTCCATTCCCCCTGGTAAGACTAATTCATGTAAGTCTGGTTGTTGTAAAGACCATGTCCTTCACTAGTGGGATAATAGCCTCCTCCCACTTGACCCATAAAAAAATACATGAGAATGTTATAATTTGGTATACCTTGAGACTGGGGTGCTACATAGCCATAATTCTATGACTAATAAATAGGTAGAATCCTGGACATATAAGGTGGTGCATAAAATTTCAGCATGTAAGGAGCCACGTAGCCTCGTGACATGATGGTGTGGGAAGATGAGGGAACAACATGGATAGAGGTAGTACTCCGTCTCGAAGGACCATGTGAGTTATGGGGAGGATGCGACAATAGAAATGCATTTGAAGGAACGAGTGCAATGGACAATGGAGCATAAGATGGAATTTAAGTTGTGCTTCCAATGTTCACATTTCTAGGGCCATTTCTGTGAATGGGGACACTAGCATTAGGCCAAGTTAATGGGTATGAAGACCCTCCCATGATAGGTGTGGAAGGTGCAATGTGACCACTACAAAACCTATCTGCATGGAAAGGGATGACGGTGTCCCCAGGCATAGTACCAGGATCTATACCATATCTGACATTAACTAAAGGAACAACCTACAAAATTTCTGGCATGCCAAATATAAATGGGCCAGTGCTAGAGTGTACTGAATGAGTCTCACCACTCAACCTATGCGAAGAAGATTGACGGCCAGTATTTACATAATCTGGAAACTAGGATCATGTGTTATATGACAACCAACCTCAAAAGGATTAGCTTCTTCCAAATTCCCATATAACACTATTCGACACATTTCCCACCCCAGGGGGAGGAGAATCAGGGGATTTCGGGAGCTTAGATGTATGAATCATAGTGAGATCAGTGTGTGAATCATGGTGAGTATGAGTCCGCCTGGACTATCTGGCTCTCTTCTGCGAAGGAGGATGAGACGTAGAAGGCGAAAGACCTTCTAAACATCGAGAACGATGAAATTTTTCTCCTCGACCCATGATGAGTCCACAAAAATAAAGAGACTCAAACTAATTACAAACCCTAGATAAATCTAGTGTAGGGCACACTCCTATGAGAATCTAAGCCAAAATGCAAGCAATCCAAGGGGAGGATAAATGAGCTCCTGAATGTAGCAGGTATGTCTCACCTAGGAGAGTCTCGAAACTCCCATACATTAAAAGCGAAGGTGTGTAACCAATTAAAGTGTCCTTCTACTTAAATGCATAAAGAGATTGTGTTTTTCGACCCCTACCTAGCTAGGACACTCACAGAATAGCCTCTGCAAGTACCCCGTATGATACATAGATAAGACAACCAAGGTCACCCCAATATAAAAAATGCTCAGGAAGACAGTCATTGGATGGATCTACAGTATGGGAAGGGTAACAAAGCTTGAAGCTCGAAAGCACCAAAAGTACCTTAAAATCCCCCAGATATGAATAAGATCCTAGAAATATCTCTGGCGCTACACAGGGACTAGCAATGGGATATCCCCACCACAAACGTGTATGTTTCCTTATTCTTAACTCCTGTGTAAGAGGATCCTCCTGAGAGCACTAATTATACTAAGGACTTCACTCTCTCACTTGGACAGACACCTACTTGCTTTGTTTAGTAGTCTTGGAGAAATTTACTCACAAAAACATATTCCAATACTCTAAAACCTAAGCTTGTTGATGTACCTTATCAAATAAAAATGTGTAATTCATTTTAAATTAAGCATTGATTTTAGAGGCTGTGATTACTCAAAGGAAATGACCATGCAACCAATGATTTTATGACTTAGCAATGAAAGTAATTATGCACACCTAACAAATAATGGCAAGTGCAATTTTGTCTTTAAATGTGAAAATGGGGTATGCCACTACATGAGATGCATATTTTTCCTTCAAATGACATTACAACCATTCCTATATGAAATCATGATTACTATTAAAATAACAAAACCTAATGCTAGTACTATGCAAATTCAAAAATGCATGAACATACCAAAAATAAAATATTTTTGAAATAAATGATATGTAAATGCAATGAAAGACTCTACAACTCTCAGACCCTGCATGCAGCAAATATCAGAAAACAGCCAAGAAAGACACTAAGATAAAATAAATCTAATACCAAAACAAAAAGGAAATAAGATGACAAGAACCACTTCTAACTAAGAAGCAAATAAAAAAGGTCTCTGTTCAGAAACAGAGGTAGTAGACAGACGCCAACAGCACCCAAGAAGACTCATCAACATTCAAACTTCACCTAGCATATCTCAAACATCCAAATCACATTCAAAAGAGAAGCATACGTGACTATTTGCATAAAACCCATGTGTATACACGGTTATTTAGACAAAACCCACGTGTATACGCAACTGTGAGGCAAAAACCTGCATACAGGAAGATAAAGGGTGTAAACCTAAAATGATAAGCTAAAACCCAAATTACTTAAACATGACACTAATGGGAAAACATGCTTTTGGACCCGGCATAGAAACATAGAGAAACAAAGAGAAATTTAAGCACATTGTGCACCCAATCCCCAAAGACAAATAAGGAACCTCCCCAGTGGAGTCACCAATTCTGTTACGGAGAGAAATTTCCTATGGCTTGGTGTAGACCACAACAGACTAAATGACATCGTGAATCAATCCATTCCAATATTCAATAGAAACAAATGCTGCTAACACTAAGGGATACATAACATACCTTATTCCGGATGGTTGATGTAGATCCATGTTGAGCTTTTCTAACACGCTCGTATTTATAATTCATTCTCAACAATAGAAAATAATACAAGCATGCTATATATAAAAGTGTTAGGAATAGTCTAGCATATAGAAAACCATCATGTATAAACAAATATAACTACATCCATGGATAAAATATTCATAGTTATACACATGTAATGGATGAGGAATGGATATTTCTATTAACAATAAGCAGAGATAGAATGGTGACAAAATATGTCGCCACCTCTTCGAAACAGAGAAAATGAGTCCTCCACCACTTCAATCCTCCATCTCAATGGAAAAATTACAAAGCAATGGCAAGCTTGGGAAGAGCATCAATGTGTGCTCCAAAGGGACAAAGGGATGCAGACTTAAGCATACACAAATGAGGAAACAATGAACTATAGTTTCATTTCTCTCCAAATTTCTCCTCCTTCAATGCATCCAAGAGGCTCAATATATAGCCCTCCAATGGATAATGAAGGGTCGAGTCAGATTTTTTCCAGGCGTATGGAAGGCCAAGGGTCAATTTATTCAGGACTCATTGAGGAAAACTCCAAAAGTTTTTGTTTTTATGGAAATTTCTTGATGTACATGAGCTACAGTGGAGAAAGTTGTGTATACATTCGGGTATCAGCTTAAAAGTAACGTACAACCATAAATAGGCATGTTTTAGGGTTTTTATTGGGACATCAAAGTATAAATTGAGCAAGGTGTGTCTAGGGAGTCTACAGAGGGAGATGGAAGGCCATAAAAGTGTGATCTACTAAGTGTGGTAAAATCAGCTATAACACTAGTACCTCATAACTTTGCAGGCATTTGAAAAATGGATGGTTAATTTTGTTGGAACTATTAATCCACCAGGGAAGTGAACAAGTGCTAGGTACATTATTACTGCAACGGATTACCTAACTAGATGGGATGAAGCAGCACCAGTAAATGATTGTAAAGATGGGACTGCTGCCAATTTTTTGTTCGACAATGTTGTGACTAGATTTGGATGCCTAAATATTTTTATCAATAATTAGGGCGTTCACTTTGTCAATCAATTGATCGAAAAAATGACTAAATAATTCCAAATCCAACACAGAACTGCAACACCTTATCACCCACAAGCGAATTGTGTTGTCGAAGCATTGAACAAGATACTCGAGAACACACTAACAAAGATTTGAAACATTCAAAGAGATGGCTTTGACTAGAAACATTATGCGGTATTATGGGCATATTGCACAACCTGTAATAAATTGGTAGGAAGAACTCCATTCCGACTAGTATATGGACAAGAATTTATTATGCCGGTGGAATACATTGTACCCAGTCTAAGGATTGCTGCAAATAATGAAATCAATGATGTTGGTGTTGTTGAAGAAAGGTTGGCACAACTAGTGGAGTTGAGGAAGAACACTTTGTTGTAGGTCATCACCAAAATGTTGACAAGGAATGACAAAAAGTCTATAAAGAATAAGCAATTTTAGGTCGGAGGACTTTTCCTCCTATATGATAGTAAGTTTTTTAAGAACCCTAGAAATATAAAAAAATACATTAGCTAGGGTTGTATGTTTTCATTCAAATCACCGAAGGAGGGGTAGTGCAACTATAGAAATTAGATGGAACACATTTCAAACGATTAGTGAATGGAATTTGGTTAAAGCCTTACCAGGATAGCTGGGACTTGGTAGAATAAAAAAAAAGAGAGAAAATAGAGAATAAAAAGACATGTTAATTATATAACAAATATTGGTGTTTGGTCATAGACTACCTGGGACTTGCAGTAAAAGAAAAAGTGTCGATCGACTATCTACGTGTAAAATATGAAAGAAATGGTCACAAAGACTCTTTGTCTGTCATAAATGATCCAGTCCGTGCCCAAGTGCATGCTGGGGACAACAGTCGATTGAATGAGTCAAATACTATTATGGTGGAAGCATATAATAAGAACAAGTAAAGTAGGAAATACATGTAATTTTCCCTTGATCCGTCGGACCTCAACTTATGTGCATTAAAATTTTGTGTTAAAAGAATGTGTTCAGCAGGTTAATTAAATGGAACAACATTAACAGAAATTAAATACTGGAAACAGATGGAAAACGAACTGATAAACAGATATAAAGAAGCACAGAATCAGAGCGTCATAAACAGAAGTTGATAACAGAGTTCACCCCCTCCACTGGGCTACGTCTCCGGGTTCCTCTCCAATGGGTACTGATCCAATTAATCTTTTTAAAAAGGTACAAAATGGTTCTGGAAACAACTTCAGCAACTGTAAATAGAATGTTGTACAAAATATTTAAGACCTTTCTCTCGAAATTACAATCAGCATTCAAAGATAAAGGAAGCTAAAATATAACAGAGAATGTCAACTTCTACAGCACAACATCTGGACACTTCACAGCAAAAATGATCTCTAAGCTTCTCATAACAGAGAAATGATACTCTGCACTCAAAAAAACAATCCGCCCCCTTCTCGGTGGCCAGCCTCCTCTATTTAAGAGTTCAGCAGGAGGGATAAGTAATCGATTCAATTCCATCATCTCAACTGTTATCTTTTTATTATTATTATTGTTACAACCATGCTAAGCTGAACCATGCAATTCGGCCAAAACGCTATTAAGCGTTATGATACCATGACGTTCCATATTCCCGAAACGTTGCAACCAACTCCACGCACATATGTTGCCTCATAACACGTTGCAATGACCGTTACGCACATATGTTGCACCATACCATAGCATCACACATAACATAACCGTTTGATGTCATCTCTAACTTCGCGATGTCGCAGTAAGTCTGTCACAGCTAAATCTGTGTCACAGCTATGTCTGTCACAGTAGTGTAAAAAGTTTGTTGCAGATCAATCTGTGTCGCAACTCAATCTGTGTCGCAGCTCAATCTGTGTCGTAGCTAAATCTGTGTCGCAGCTAAATCTGTGTCACAGCTAAATCTGTGTCATAGCTCAATCTGTGAGTTAAAACATATGCTATGTTCTTTGAACCATAGATTAAATACCATTGTACCATATTGGATCAGTGTAAATTAAAGATGAATAATCCTCTGGATCATTCCTCCCCATTGGAGAGATTTTGGACCACCAAAAGCCTGAATCATTCAACAAGTAAGTGAGGGTAAAGTTCCCTCACTTTACCAATCTCCATCCATATTGCTTTGCTCGAATGCATTCCTTTCAGCCCCATTCGAAGGTACTCAGCATTCCCCCTTCATGAAGTCCTTACATTTCTATCTAGAATAACATCATCCTGCAACTCTCTCATATATTCAGGTGCCAAATCATCAACTGAATGAATCTATACGTTAGTTTCCTCATCCATGATCATAGGAGGCTCATATAATTTAAGATTCTCAACATTGACAACTGAGTAAATTTGCATGTATGGAGGTAAATTCAAGTGAAAAGCATTAGTACCGATCTTTTCCAAGATCTCAAAAGGACCATACCTGATAGGCTTAAGCTTTTTACCTTCACCTTTCATTCTCTCTTTGGTGATATGTAACCAAACTCTGTCACCAACCTGAAATTGATGATCAACTCGATGCTTGTCATGCCTGGCTTTGTACTTTGCCTGGCTCTTCTCCAACTGTTCTTGAACTGCCTGCTATACTGCTTGGATTCTCTGAATGAAATTTAAAGCTTTATCTACATCATGATGTCCATCCACTGTATCTTTGCTAAAAGAGAATTCCATCGGTGTTTTTGGCAAATAACCAAAACAAGTTTGAAAAGGAGATTTTTTCGTGGAAGAATAAACTGCATGATTGTAAGCATGCTGTATATACTGCAACTTCTCATCCTAAAGTTTAGGATGCTTACTACAATATCCTCTAAGCAGCTGAACCACTGTTCTGTTCACTACCTCTGTTTGCCCATCGGTTTGTGGATGAAAATCTGTACTTTTCTTCAGTTTGGTATCCATAAGCTCCCATAAAGTTGACCAGAATTTTCCCAAGAACCAGGAATCTTGATCTGATATAATAGACATGGGTAGCCCAAAATGTACCCAAACATTTTGAAAGAATAAAAGAGTTGTTTGTTCAACAGTGATCTGCTTGTTACATGGCATCAAGATACACATTTTGATGAACCTATCCACAACAACATATAGGTAATCATGCCCTTTTCTAGTCATAGGTAGTCCTCCTACAAAGTCCATGGAAATACTTTCCCAAGGACGAGAAGAAACCGGAAGAGGAGTGTACAAACCCAATTTCCTATTGCTAGGCTTACTTGTTGCACACATAACACAACCTCTTATATATTTAGCTACATTTTCTTGCATTTGAGGCCAATAACAATGATTCTGCAATACAGACAATGTTTTGCTTACACCAAAATGTCCTGCAATCAATGAACTATGCGCCTCTCGGATCACATGCACTCTTTCTTTCTCTGGAATACAGATTTTACCAAGATGATACAAGAGCTGTCCATGCACAAAATAGTTCTCTTCCTGTTTACCATGTATCAGTGATGCATATACTTTCTTAAAATCTTTATCTTCTACATACTGTTCAATATAAATTTCATGTGTTAATGAACTATTCTGAAGAATGATTGAAGCATTTATAGGTGGCCTTGATAACATGTCTGCTACTTTATTATGAATTCCCTTTTTGTACTTGATTACGAGATGAAACTGTTGTAAGAACCCCATCCATCTTAGATTCCTACTTTGTTGTATTTTAGTTTGAGATTGCAATATTGAAGTGGCTGATGATCAGTATGTATGATTGTCTCTTTCCTCGTGATATAATGTTTCCACTTCTTTACACTCTGTACTAAAGCATACAATTCTTTGTCATAGGTTGGATAGTTACTTACCGCAGTAGAGAATGTTTCTTAATGGTAACATACTGGCTTCCTTCGTTGCATCACAACTGCTCCCATGGCAAACCCGCTGGCATCAGTTTCGATCTCAAATGGCTGCTGAAAATGTGGCAACGTCAGAACTGGTGTTGTGCTAATATTTTCCTTCAAAGTGTCGAAGGCTCTCTGATGCTTTCCTCCCCACTGGAAAATCTCCTTAACACTTGTCAATGCATGTAACGGAGCAGCAATGGAAGAAAACCTAGAAATGAATTTCCTCCATTACTGAACCGCACCCAGAAAAATTCTGATTTTAGTAATGGTGTTAGGTCGTGGCCAGTTTACAATGACATCAACCTTGGCTGGGTCCACTCGCAGGTGGCCTCCACCAATGACATGGCATAGATATACTAAAGAAGTTTTAGCAAATTCACATTTGGACATTTTTACATAAAGATTTTCCTTTCTTAGTACATCTAAAATTTTCTTCACATGTACAACATGCTCTTCCCAAGTTTTGCTAAACACCAGGATATCATCTAGATATACAATTACAAAATCATCAATGAATGAACGAAAGACATCATTCATGACCCGCATGAAAGTAGCAGGAGCGTTACATAGCCCAAAAGGCATTACAAGCCATTCATACAAACCCTGTTTTGTTTTAAACGTTGTTTTCCATGCATCATTTTCAGCAACAGGGATTTGATGATACCCACTACGTAGATCCAATTTTGTAAAATAAATTGCATGTTTCAATTGATCAAGCAAATCATCAATACGAGGAAGAGGATACCTATTTTTAATGGTGATTTTGTTAAGGGCCCTGTAGTTGATACACATCCTCCATGACCCATCCTTTTTTGGAACCAAAACTATAGGAGAGCCGCAAGGAGAAGTACTAGGCTGGATGACCCCCTTCTCAATCAGCTCCTGAACCTGCTTCTTGATTTCCTCGTTCTGCATTACAGACATCCGGTACATGGCTATGTTTGGGAGTGGCACATCCTGCTGCAAATGTATCTCATGCTAAATCTCTCTCTTCGGTGGTAACCGCTTCGGATCTTGAAACAAATCATCATACTCAGAAATGATTTCAATCAGTTCAGATTTATTCTTAGGGTCACATTCTTCAAAAGATTTAGAGACTTCATCATTTTTCATCTTAACCATCATCAACACAAAATTCTTACTAGCATTTACCAACCTCTTCATTTGTCCTGCAGAAACTATTGCTAGATTGTTTTTTATCTTATGTGCTCGTACAATATATTCCATACCTTCTTTAAAAAGA
This sequence comes from Pseudotsuga menziesii, assembly GCA_001517045.1. Lineage (NCBI taxonomy): Eukaryota > Viridiplantae > Streptophyta > Pinopsida > Pinales > Pinaceae > Pseudotsuga > Pseudotsuga menziesii. The sequence goes on along the minus strand of LPNX010912316.1, from coordinate 1,525 downwards.
TGATACTTATTCTGCTCTCTATAAAAGACTGCTTTCCGGTCATACAAATATGGACTCCCAAGTACAATCCCGCAAATGTCAAGTGGTACTACATCCAATTCTACCTCATCCCTAAACTTTTTAGTAATTGCGAATTTTAATACACATTTCTTTGTAACTTGCAATCGTGTATCATTAGTAACCCAACCTAGAGGATAGGGATTTTCATGAGGCACAGTAACTAAATGCAATTTCTTAACCACTTCTTCTGATATCAGGTTTACTTGTGAACCACTATCAAACAATGTATCAATCTTTGTGTGATTTGCAATGACACGAACATGAAATAGTGCACTTCTATCTTTATCATTTTTCTTAGAAGTAGATGGCATACTTGTACTTGCACTAGAACTGGATTGTGCATCAATGGGAAGTGAGATACTTTTATCCTTACCTTGGATTCCGACAGCTGTAACCTTTGTTTCATCACCTGAGTCGGATCCCAAGTCTTGAATAACGGCTGGAGTAGCTTTTGCTTTCCCTTTATCTTTGTTTCCTCCATACTTCTTTGGTCTTAACTCCGGATGAAGTTTCCAACACTTAGAGACATCATGTCCCTTCTGACAATGCGAACATGTAGGATTTTCACCCTCTTTCTTAACAGTATCCGTCTTCTTTTTCCCCTTTTCTTGACCTTTCAATTTGCTATCAAATTTAAATGACTTCTTCACAAAAGTATCATTAGCATGCTTACCCCTAGCTTCTAAATGGGTAGCTTGAACACATACATCATTAGAGGAAATTTGGGGTCTAAAATGGGCCTCCTAAGGAAAATAATAAAATAATAGTTAAAACAATAAAATAATAGTTAAAACAATAAAATAATAGTTAAAATAATAAAATAATACTTATTAATTTTGAAGGAAGAATGAAAAAAACTACTTTTTGTGTTCGTATTTTCGACATATCTCCCTATGTATTTACTCAAATTCTGAGCGGGAGAGCTCGTTGGATGGGGAATTTAATTCTGCATCCAACGAGTACCCACACTGCATACTTTTGATGAACCCCGCTACCCCAAAAACAAGAAATACCTGAAAAAAATGTGATGATGACATCATCATCACGTTTTTTTCAGGTATTTCTTGTTTTTGGGGTAGCGGGGTCCATCAAAAGTATGGAGTGTGGGTACTCGTTGGATGAGGAATTAAATTCCGCATCCAACAAGCTCTCCTGCTTGAAATTTGAGTAAAACGACATGGAGATATGCCGAAAATACGAACAAAAAAAGTAGTTTTCTTTTATGACAAATATGTCAATTCAACCATTATGGTTGACTCATTTTATTGAAATTCTATTGGTTCTTGAATTCCAACTCACAAAATTTGTTGTTGGCGCGTTTTCTTATAAGGCCCATTTTAGACCCCAAATTTCCTCTAATGTCATCCAAATTACTGGGATTAAACATCAACAAAGTATGCTTCAAATAAGAATGCATGCCACCAATGTACTTAAGAAGAGTTTCCTGTGTATCTAATGAAACATT
>LPNX010912305.1:48895-61753 GCA_001517045.1 Pseudotsuga menziesii | reverse complement strand
TTATCCTCGTTGGTTTACTTGGTGATTTCTTCTCTGAATTGTTTTCCCTTAAAATGTATAATTTCATTTGTTAGCAATTACTTTCTCATTTCATAGATAGATTGGGTGACTTTTGAAAGTGGTTGATTGGCACTGAAGCTTCTAATTGCACAGGATGGTGATGACTGCTTCCTCTATATTGGAGACAACAATGACATCAGGGAACATGCTAGCATTCACCGATCATCCAAGCCAATGGATCAAACGGTTAAAAAGGGCTAATGCATTTTTTCTTGAAAATTCTGCAAATGCATTTGAAGATCTGCTTGCAGTTGCATATTTGTAAATCAGTTTTTGTGTTTAAAGCTGTAAGGCCTCACAGTGCAGAGACTTATCTTGGAAACATCTGTGGGTCACAGAATCATGTTCATACAGGTGGAGCTTTTGTTGTTCACCAATTTTTCCACATAGGATCATTTGCATTTGTTGCTGGAGGCTCTGTGGTAAAGTTTAGTCATTGAATTTCATTTTTTATTTGACTTGATGCCCCCTTCTCACAGACTGTTGTGTATGGGGAATTTTGAGTATTCATTGAGTTTTTATGTATCCCATAACCTTGCATTCATGCCACATAATACTGCACATGCATCCATAACCTTGCATTCATGCCACATTGAAGTCATTTAAGACTTCTCTGCAGAGATTTACAGAACAAAATTATCAGGTATAGTTGTCTTGGGTTTTGCTTGAAATTAGAATCAAAGATTGCTTCAGGGTTGCTATTACTGACATCAAACAGAAATGAGTTTCTTGGCTTTCCTTTATAACTTTATGTATTTCCCAAAGGCATCTGCATTATATTTCCCAGTGCTTGGGTTGGTGCCACATTGGTGCAAGAAAACTTGTGCATCAACTACACTCACATTGCTTATGCACGTATGTTCTGTGAACCTTTAAAGTAGGGCAATATTTTGCCAACTTAATGATTTTATATGAATTTGTTATGAGAAATTTAAATGTTAGAGCCTAGAGGAGAACAGATTGCAAGTCTCTTATTAAAGTTTAGATCTCCCACCTTTCAATTTGTTTTCATAAATAGCTTCATTTTGAACTTTTCAATTAGCCTTATATGATGTGTTTTGGGATTGTCCTTTATTTTTGTGACTTTTATGACAAAAGTATTTCTGTCACACTAATGGTCCCTTGGTTGTCAGAAGTCATGGCAAGATAAGTATTTACATGATATCAATGCTTTTGGACTGGGTTGTGTCTGGAACCTTTTTGAACATCTTAGTTTTGTTAGAAAGTTAGGTGGTCACCTTATCAGTCTTGGATCTAGCTGACTACATGGTTGGGTCTCTTCTTTACAAAATTATATGTCAAGGTAGTTTGAGATTATCATACCCAATTTGTAGGCCCATTTAGATGAATAACTGGTAAGCCCTTTCACTGCTTTATTGGGATGGCTGAAAAATAACTGTTGGAAAAATTTATTTACCATATTTATTTAATTGAATACAACATGAATGAAATTTAAATCTGGATGTCAAGTGGACTTTTTGACTTATCAGCTTTGGAAAAAGACAAAATTTACTGTTAGAAACTTACTACTGCAAGTCAGCATCCAAGGTTTTTATTCTTTCTGAAAAATACTTAGCATCAAAGGTTTATCAACCCATACACTGTAAAATGCCCATTTCTTCAATCTGCTATTTCATCTTGTATGATACGAATGTTGTTGCTTGAAATGGCTCAACAGGAGAATATGCTAGGAATGCAATCCTGCTATCTCCTTGTGATTTGTACCTACTCCAGCTATTTTCATTCAACCACTACCCAGGGATCAATGCTCCCTTAACTGACAGTGAATGCAAAATAGAACCAAACTACTAAACTGCTAATGTGAGAGAGCTGACTTTGTGTGAGCTTTGAGATCTGCCTGTGTGAGTTAGCTGCTTGTGAACGAATTAATGCGCTGCATGTTTTCTTACCTTTCACTGTGTGTAAGACTTAGTGAGCAGCTGTCAGGATAAATTTTTGGAACTGTCTGTGCATTACTCATCTACCAAGTTTGGCATCTCTTTGTGTGTGAAGTTGTGACTTTGAAGTTGGTGCGGCGTTGACTGATCTGCAGTCTGATTCATGGAGCATCATCATTATCTTTTCCATCCTGACCTTCAGGTATTATAATTTTCCAGTGTACTTGATTATGAATGATGGTATGGAATACATAGTGTTTAAGTAATTATGAAAGAAGTTTCTGCAAATCTGACATAAGAGGTGATAAAAACAGAGTGTTCAAAAATAAATTAATGATGATGGAACCCTAAAAAGGCCATTCAACATCTGTGTCATTAAGTTAAGGTTCTTTCATAAATTGCATTATAAACAACGTATCTGCAATATTGGTGAAAATCTGTGCCCAAGGTATCAAATATGAAATTTTTGGTGATTTTTAGAAATCCTGGAGAAGTCTCTATTTTAGAGGTGTGTCATTGGACCCCATCTTTTGCAAACAGCCAAGTTTACTGATTAAATATTGTGGCACCTTTTTCCAATTTTTGTGTAGTGACTTCTTTTGTCAAAAGAGGGATATATAACTAAGTACATTGGTATATTTTAATTTTAAATGTTCTTACATTTTTGTGTATACAAAATCATGATGTAGTTGTTGCTTAGTGCAAGTCATTATATACAGTAAACTCATGATGTTTAACACTAACCTGGGTACTGCATTATGGCAATAGATGTGTGCAGTTGTTGGTTCTGATCTACCAGGACGTACTGTTCTTGGAAACAACAATTTTATTGGGTACCATGCAGTTGTTGGAGTAAAATGTCAAGATATGAAATACAAAGTAAGAATTATATTGCAGAATTATACAAAGTGATCTATTATGTATTGGATGAGGAGATCGTTGGGTTCCACTAAGGTTAGTTGACCTTATATAAGAAAGTAATCTCATCATGCCATTGGAAATTAGTCCTTTATTACTAGTCTTTTCCTACGAGTTTTATTTGTTATTCGATCCGACTAGGTGTTCTCAACCTCAATTATTCCATAACCAGCACTATTTTGGATAAGCTTTAAATCTGTGAGATCTATGAATTAGAGCACACCACTAATAGCTGCCCTTCTCTACCAGGACTGAAAGCAGTCTACTAGGGTGTAAACGCAGAAAGCGAGCAGGTCTACTTCATTACTCAGAAACGACCTTGGCAACCTTGTCCCTAAGGTATGGCCCCAGACCCTTTGCAATCTTATAATACTTGGTTGACTAATCCTCAATTGCAACAACCCTCGTAGCCTTGGTATTCCTTTGTACCTCAACAGCAATGGATGCCCCCACATCAACAACCAAAGTAACAGGAGTTAGAGGCTGTTACATGCTCAATTTTTTTGGCTTTTTGCTTCTTCATAGTTGTCAGAGACTGTTTTGGGGTTGAAAAGTGCCCATTATCCATGTAGTTGTGCCCAGGACTGCTATAGGTGACTGATTATGCTCATGACAGTCCATATTTAGGAGTACCCATACTTACTCCTTAGGGCTGCAAAAAGGGCCCAAAAAAAACACCTAGAATTTTCCCACCTATGAATTAGGGAACACCCACATGCACCATAGGCATCTTATGCTCAGAGTAGAGTACCCCTGTACTGAAACTTGTTTTGCATCTCCGTCTGAAAAAACACATGAAATCACACCAGGTTGATGGATTTAACTTTTTGCAAAAGAACCTTATAGTTGAAGAACCCGGTGGCTGCATTTTGGCACATGCACCAGGAACAGGGAAGACATTCCTTATGATTAGCTTTATTCAAATTTTTTTGACTAAGTACCCAAAGGAAAGGCCACTAATTGTAGCACCCAAAAGCATTTTGGGTTCATGGATGATAGAGTTTAAAAAATGGGGAGTGGAGGAGAACCCTGTTTATAACCTATATGATGTAACCAATAAGGCAGAAACATTGAGATGCAACCAGCACTGCTCTCCTAATATTATGCTACTGTCGATTTTGATCCCAAGGGTTACTTACGGTATCATCTAGGGCCCAAAAGGCCTGACCATAATTATTGGCTCACCCTCGCATCAACTCTACTGCATTTGTTGCTCTTAAAATGAAGGGCCCAGTGCTTTCTATCGAAACTTTACAACATTGGCGACATGCTTCTTCCACTTATCTACCAAACTTGAAGGATATGGAGTGCTTAACATAATCAATTATTTTTCTTATAAGCAATTGGAAGGTTTTTAGGATTAGCTCCCCTTCGGACTGAGCAAATTCTAGAGAATATACCAGATAAATACGTTGGATTTTTCAGTATAGTAATCTCTGTATTATTGTTGTTTGTTTTTAAGAGATAAAATGATGGCATTTATTTTAAAATGTTGAATGGAGTTGTAGTAAATAACGATTTTTTGTATAATTAGTAAATGTTGAATGGAGTTAGGAAGATCCAAGAATCTGTTTTTGACCTACTTTCTCTGTTTGGTGCTAATTCACAGAAATATTGTTGCAGGTCCACTGTTGGTCAGGATACTGCAACTTTCCTTATTTCATGTGGAATACTGTCCAAGGCTTGGGAAGAGTTACGTCGTGCAAAAAACTTAGAGAATTTTAGTTTGAATGAGTATGAAGGCGTTGCATATGTTTCCTTCCCTTCATTTCAGGAAATAGAACATTTCAATGTCAATGGGAGAAAATATGGGGAGGGAAATATACAAACCGACTACAAGGTCTTCTCTGCTTCCCTCAAGGGTAATGATGATCAACCAGCCCTCATCCACCAGGGAGCTGTTAAGTTGTTTCTCCATATTTTGGAGAATACATATTTCCAAGCGAAGGTAAACAAATTTAACTTTCAAGACAAACTGATCTTAGATTCATAAAAAGAGGGAATACTTAGTCAATTATTTTAACATTGTGTTGATGTCTTCCTTGATCAAATAGATGCATATGTATACGTGTTCAAAAAAAAGGCACCTGAAACACATTATATTTGTGGGTCATTCCTTAGGAGGGGCAGTTGCAACCTTGGCCACACTTTGGTTACTGGAAAAGAGGCTGAGGCAAAGCTCGCCCTTTTGTATAACATTTGGTTTCCCTTTAGTGGGAGATGAAAGACTTGTCGAAGCAGTTGGTCGTGAGAATTGGGGAGGCAACTTTTGTCACCTGGTTTTCAAGCATGATATTGTTCCTCAGATGTTCCTTGCACCATTTGAGTCCATTGCTGAGTCCTTGATTACTATTTTGCCTCATTGGCATGGCATAATGGTTAATGACAGTTCCAATAAACCTGATTCTTTTATTCAAGATGCTTGTAGGACTCTTCTGGATAATGTCCTGCAGTATACTTATGCAGTATCAAACTACGGACGTGGTTCTCCAAGGGAGTTAGACATGGTTTCCAAGAGAAGCCCATACAAACCTTTTGGCACTTACATGTTTTGTTCAAGCGAAGGCACAGCGTGTATTGATAATTCTGAGACCATTTTGAACATTCTTCACTTGACAATGCAGAGCCAGGAAGAACCTTACGATAATATTGAATAGGACTGTTTTTCAGAGCATATAGGATATGGTTCTGTTTTGATTCATGTCCTAGAAAAATCCATAACTGGGAGTAGAACTGCAAAGCCTGATTCAGAATCTTCTACCATGATAGGAATATCATTGCAGTTGGAAGCCATTGGTCTTCAGCATCAGGTAATATTCAATTCCATTATACAATACAATTCGGAAGAAGAAGAAAAAATTATGCATTGTTGAAATCTATCTTCTGAACTTGTCCATAAGTAAAAGTTATGCTAGGTTTTTGTCCATAAGAAAAAGTTATGCAATATTGAAATCTATCCTCTGAAATTGTGTTAAGAGTTTGATATTAAATTGTAATGTGGCATGGACTTTTATCACAAATTTCTGAATTTTATTCTGTTACTAACTGAAAAGTGAAACCTGTTCTTGAATCGGTGATATCCATATTGTGCAGAATAATGATGCAGCACCGATTGCCCTACAAATAGCAAGAGATACTGAAAACAAGCATAACGCAAACGTCGGTAAGCTAGCAATTGAACTAAGCAAGAACCAATGTCTTATGGCAGAGCTTGAGTGGTCTAAAGAGCGTTGTGAGAAGGAAGATGGCACCACACATTATGATTCCTTTAAGAAACAGAAGCATATTGATAAGCTGGCGACGGCAGCAAGTATTTTTTTTTTTAAATTTCACCCACCGTCGATACAGCGACGGAAATGCAAGTATTTTTTTAAAAAAAAATTTCACCCACCGTCGATACAGCGACGGAAATATGTCGCTATAGCGACGGAAAGGCGTGGCTATAGCGACGGCTTGGATCTGCATTTAAAAAAAAACATTATACAGAGCGTGGCTATAGCGACGGAAAGGCGTGGGTATAGCGACGGTATTGCGTGGCTATAGCAACGGCTTGGATTTCCATTTTTTTAAAAACCTTATACAGAGCATGGCTATAGCGACGGAAAGGGGTCGTCGCTCTTGCGACACAAATTAGGGGTCGTCTCTATTGTGACAAAGTAGTTTCCACGGAACAAAAAAAACTTAGACGTGGCAATATCCACGCTTTTCCATGGATATCCACGCTTATCCAATTCAGAGAGGAGATTATACAAGATTTTGAACTAGCACTGGGGCAATGCCCTTCTCCTCAACACCATGATGATGTAAGTGATGATTCAAAATCTGATTTTTCTAATATTTCTGATAATTAATATCCTTAAGATGACATTTTTGTACATGACTCACCCTCGAGGCCCAAGTGGGATGAGAAAACTATACAAGTTGTGGGGGATCTAGCAGGCAATCCTCTAGATCCTAGGAAAACAAGATCACAATTTCACAATGCTTCTTATGCAAGTGAATTGATCTTGATAAGAATTTTTATATGGTTATTTTATCTAATCCACAGTCATATCAGGAAGCATCTCATGACCCAAGGTGGAAATCATCCATGCAATATGAATTCAATTCTCTACCAGAGAATAAGACTTAGGAATTGGTTCCCTTGCCTCCCAAGAGAAAGCTTGTGCAATGTAAGTGGGTCTACAGGACCAAAGTTGCTGCAGATAGTTTTGATATTAAATATAAGGCTAGATTAGTTTCCAAATTATTTTCTCAAGTCCAAGGAGTATACTATACAAATACCTTCGCACCGGTTGCAAAGATGGATTCAATCACGCTAGTTTTAGCCATTGTTGCTAGTAAATGTTGGGAGGTTCACCACATGGATGTCAAGAGTGCATTCCCTCATGGTAAACTATAGGAATATATATACATGAAAAAACCTTATGGTTTCCAAGAGGACCCTTCCCTTTTTTTTAGGTTGAATAAGTCACTCTATGGGTTCAAGCAAGCCCCAAGGGCTTGGTATGCCAAAATGAATAGTTTTTTTCTCTCAAATGGTTTCATTCGATGCAAGTATGATACTAATGTGTATTTGAAGAAAAATGGTGATATGTTTCAGGTTATTTAATTGTATGTTGATAACATCTTAATTATAGGTAGCTGCACCATATAAATTGGATCAATTAAAGCATATCTACACATTGAATTTGCAATGACTAATCTAGGAATGCTAAAACAATTTCTTGGTTTCAAAATGGAGCAATATGAAAGAGGCATCATGCTCAGCTAACATAAGTATTCTTTATACCTGGTATTAAAGTTTAAAATGGTTGATTGTAAGGCATCCAAGTGCCCAATTATTTATGGCATAAAACTAGGTGAATTTGGTGACTCTCCTTTGGTAGATTGCTCATTCTAGAAGAAGCTAGTCAGGAGATTATTGTATCTCACTCATACAAGATCTGATTTAGCATATTATGTTAGTTCTGTAGCAAGATATATGCAGAAACCACATGAGATCCATTGTAAGGAATCCAAGAGGATCCTTCATTATGTTCAAGGCACCAGGAGTTGTGGGGTACACTATGCAACTAGTTCTCCACTAGAACTAGTAGGATTTTATGATTCGAATTGGGATGGAGATCCCAATGATAGAAATTCCACTTCAGGTTTTGTATTTATTCTTACCAATTGTCCAATTTTCTAGTAAATTAATAAACAACACACTATTTCTCTTTATTCAGTTGAGGTCGAATACAGGGGAGCAGTGAATGCTACCACACAATGTGTGTGGTTGCAAGGCATTCTTTGGGAGCTTAATGTTGAACTTGATTCACCCATTGTCATTTTGTGTGAAAATAAAAGTGCAATCAAGATTTCTATAGATACAGTATAGAGGCATAGGACCAAGCACATAAAGATTCATATGCACTACATTCGGGGCTTAGTGCATGGTCAGGTCACTAGTACAAGTGATCAATTTTGCCACGGAAAAACGTGGCAATATCCATGGAAAAGCGTGGATATTGCCACGTCTAAGTGTTTTTTTTCCCGTGGAAACAATTTCGTCGCAATAGAGACGACCCCTAATTTGCGTCGCAAGAGCGACAATGTTCTATATTTCGTTAGATGACTAAGCCATCGCTATATCCACGCCTGGCCGTCTCTGTATCCACGCCTCGACGTCTCTGTATCCACACCGAGCCATCGCTGTATCCACGCCTGGTCATCGCTGTATCCACGCCGAGCCGTCGCTGTATCCATGCCGGGCCGTCGTTGTATCCACGGCTGTGAAATTTAAAAAAAAAAATCCGTCGCTGTATCCACGGCTATAACTGTTTAAAAAAAATAAATACAAATGCCATAAGACCAATTCCATGTGGAAGTAGGTCATAATCCTTTAATCAAGCCACTGTCGATATTACTGTCATCCCTGCTGAATAGCTGGACCAAACATGATGCATTTAAGATCTGTTTGAGATATGTTACCACTACTGAAAATGTCTAACCATATAATGGTTGTCTATACTATATCATCTATGGCTTGTAAGTATAGTATTGATTCTTGAACACACATGTTTGATACCCAAAACAATACATATGTGGCATTGAAGGTACAGAAGAGTGCATAGCATTACACAGAGGCAGCCATGGATGAAATAGCAATATTGAAGCAAATAGCCGAAGGGGATGTAGATGACAAGAAGTGCGTGGTCAAATTGCTGGATCATTTCAAGCACACTGGACCAAATGGGCAGCATGTGTGCATGGTTTTTGAGTTTTTAGGAGACAATTTGTTGAATCTTATCAAGTATTATGACTATAGGGGTATGCCCTTGCACAGGGTGAAGGAAATTTGCTATCATGTATTGGTAGGATTGGACTACTTGCATCGTCAGCTTTCTATTATTCACACAGATCTCAAGCCTGAGAACATTCTCCTCTTGTCTACAATTGACCCCACCAAAGATCCTAGGAAATCTGGTGCTTCACATGTGCTTGTTACTAAAAAAAATAAGTCCATATTCCCTATAAATTCTTCCCTCAAGGATGGTAAAAGTGCAAACGGAGGGTTGTCAAGGAATCAGAAGAAGAAATTGAGATGCAATGCTAAGAAAGCAGCAAAAGCTTGTGTAAATAGTGTCGATGAACCAGAAAATGAATCTGCACCTAAAAATCAGAAAGATGCCATTGAATCTCAAGCGGGGAAATTGGATGGAAATTCTCAAAACGACCTAGCTAACATTGCTTCAAGAAAACAAAGCTTGGATGTCTCTGTGGAAACAGTAGAGGTTGAAAATCACCATAAAAATTACAGAAAAGCCAGCCGTACTACAAGACAGAGATTGTTGGCATCACTTGATCTCAAGTGCAAGTTGGTTGATTTTGGCAATGCTTGCTGGACCTACAAGAAGTTCACTAGTGATATTCAAACAAGACAATATAGATGCCCAAAGGTTCTTCTCGGATCTAAATACTCTACATTAGCAAATATATGGTCCTTTGCATGCATTGCCTTTGAGCTTGCAACCGGTGATGTATTGTTCGATCCTCATAGTGGAGACAACTTTGACAGAGATGAGGATCACCTGGCCTTGATATACATTTGATGTATGTTTCTATGGCTTCAAAAACATTTAGCCACAGGCCACATCCTAAGCGGGCTATTGTAGGCATTGCATGAGCTGATTCAACAGCACATTCTATTCCATCTCCGAAAGCTAAAAGTCCTGTACAATCCAGAATACTGCCACCAAAGGTTATGAAGGCTGAAATGATATAGTGTTGAAGGAAGATGGATTCAAATCTATGTAATTATCAATTATAAGTCTTCAATCATTAACATTATGATGCTTACTGAAAAATCACCTACACCATCCTCTGGCCATTCCTGAAAAATCACTTACACCATAATCACATATTGCAAGAGTCTTCAAAACTACGAGCTCATAAAATGGTCAATAAAATGGTTAATGTTGTTTCATGAATCGTTCTATTAAAAATGTCAGGCAAGAAAGTATCATCTATCATCATAAAGCATTATGGTCAAGTAGTTAACACTTGAATGATCCCGAATTTGTTTGCAACCAATGAAGCCACTAGATTCCCATCGCTGTAATTCCCAATTATCAGGTCTGGTTTCCCTTGCAATGCTTCTACTATTTCATTTGCTGCATCCTGAAAATATATGCATAACAAGTCCATAGATGAGCAAACTATGTATTCAACATAAACAGAGGAAAATGATAACTACATATAGCTGAACACAAACAAAATGTAAATACAGAACTCTTAAAGCAACAAAGAATCTAATGATACAAATGCAAGTTTAAGATGATATCTGGTCTTTATCAAAACCTGTATTCCACAAATGATAGATGCCCTTATTGTTGGAAGCTCAAGGATTTCATTACCTCTCCTCAAAATCTTCATATGGTGCATCCTTTCGGATATCAGACAGGATTTCCTCTGCCTTGCCCAGGGCTATTTGAAGCTGGGACACACTATCTATCATATCGTTCACCATAAGTTTCTGCCAATCAAGGGAAATGGATTAAAGCAAACAGTCCATTCACTAAACCAAGGTCAATGATATAAAGACTAGTTGTGCAGGTTCCCAAAATCTGATGTGACTTGAACAAAGTAAGACTTCAGTATAACTTTTAAGTCAGTTGAGTAAGCACTAGTAGAGGATTGATATTGTCCTGCTCCTTCCCAGCGTTAGTGAGATTGGCCTTAATCTCAAATTTTGAGCTTATAGTTAATTGTGTCTTCTAGAAATGGAAGAAACTTGAATCCATGGAGAAGTTCTGGACATTCATGTGAAGGTTTATCCAAAACATTCAAAACTAGTGAAATTCCTTGTCTATCTGAGAAGAGAATGCTATTTCAAATACATTTCAAAATGCAGAATTTGCCTTCCATGATATGAAGCACAGTATACATTCTGTAAATAACATCAAGTAGCATAAAGTATAATCTATATGGAAACTGACCAGATAACTCTTGTCCTGGACCTGCTTCATACCAAATGATTCTAGCCATGAGATAAAGATAATAACATGTAAAAGATTGCATTATTTTACCTCACCAGAATAATTATACGTTTGCAGGAAATCCAACAAGGGCTGCATGCTTTGTGCATCATGAAAAAGCCGGCATGACAGATGCCGGCTCAAAAAATGGACTCCATTTCCAATTGATGAGGGCCTTGCCATACGAGGGAATGATGCATTGAATGGCGCAAAGTCCAGTTCCAAGGCATAGTCACTCTTGGGCCTGTAGGTACATTACCACGAATACGCTCAGTTTTTCACATTGTGATAAAACAAAAGAAACAGGGTAGATAAGGACACTTCTATATGCATAATGCATCCTTTTCATCCAAGTATTAACCCCAAAAATTTGTGTGTATCATCCATTCACAACACTAAACATCAATAAATCTTGTAAAACTGATATCAATGCCTCTTTCTGCTTGAACTTGAACATTATATGCATCTAAACACAAAACCTAAAATATCAATATGCATTTGTAACTTTACTCTAAGCATACTTTTGTTCCCAACACCTTAAAATGCAAAAGAGAAATGTGTTTTATTTGGTATCATTTTTACTTCTCCAAGAAAAAGACAGAAACATAATTGTTCCTACCATTCCTCATCCACGAGGCATTCCTTGAGTTTTAGGTATTCTGGTACTGTAATTTGCTCTATTGAAAGATCATTGGAATTGACACGAACATATTCCCAAACTCCAGGTTTTGTTCGTATAGCCAGCCCAATAAAGGGTGGGACAATGACAACCTCCTACTTAATGATATATCAAATATTAGCATCAATGATCAGATAGTAGATCACAGCCTTACACAAATAAATGGGAATGGACAAAACAATCATGAAAATGAAATTGGTATACCTTTGTTGACTATAACATACGACCAAACATCCCTTCTTGAATCTTATTCCTTTCGGACGGATCGCCTATTATTGTTGCAAGCTCGTTCATTAATTCTTGTATTTGTAGAATCCTTTTGCCTTGTGAGACAAACCTGTGGCATTCATCACAGAATCCTTAAGAAAAGTAATGTACATAAAAGCTTCTCTTATCAGTATTCCTGTTGTTTGCCATTATTTGTTAACTAGGTTGGGCAAATTTTCATATAACTGCAATTCTTTGTAGGCCCAATATATACAAGGTATACTCAAGTGATATGAACTTTCATAGTGAACTCAAAGCTTTTTAAATATCTGATTCATGTATAGTAGATGTGACAAGCATGGCAGTGACCTACATACTTTTACTGTAATTTGCAAGATGATCCCCAATGAATAATTGTTTTACTCAATTTTGAATGCTCAAGGCTACAATGTTCTCTAAAAATGACTTCAAAATCTACTAACATGGTGAGTTAGGAGGTGTCATGGTATCTAGAAGTCTCACTCTTATTTTAAGACAAGTACTTGGGTTGTTAGTCACTACTAACATCCTCGAATTT
>LPNX010912305.1:0-48103 GCA_001517045.1 Pseudotsuga menziesii | reverse complement strand
GTAAATCCCTATTGCATAAAAATAGAATTGCAACTCTGCTATGAGGAACCTCTTCTCTATTTTTCCTTGCTATCATGGTGATAGATGATTTAGGTGCAATAAGAAGTCTGGTCAATATCATCATCCTGCATGGTGGTTGTCTCTGTTTTCTCTCTCTCCTTTTAAATGTGAATGTGTTCATTGGTGCATGTTATGCTAGCAAATAGAAGCCTCTTGCTTTACATTATTTGTCTTATGCATATTTTTACCAAGGATTCTACATCCCTTGGCATAGTGGATTTTCCTCCTCCCTCTCTCATGAATTAGGCCTATTTTCAAAGTAGATAGTGATGAGATTTCACTTCAAGCCACCCAAGACCCAAATTTTCTAAATCAATCAAAATCTACAGTTAGCCCACCCTATCAAAATATTTGTGTCATGGTGTCACTCGCATAGACAATGATAGAGACATTGATTTTACAAAGAGCTTCCAGCCTTCCCCCATGGCACATGCACACCAGCTTGTACACACTCCTCACTCCTAGGGGATTAATTTGCATTGATGTCATCAGAACATGATATATATACAAATTAGTAGGTCAGCCCTGAAAAAGGGTGGGACAACCCAACTCTATGCACAGGTAAATGATAAGCAAAGATTTTCCCAAATCAAGGGATAACCTATGCTCTCTTTCAATACATTACCCATTATATCTAGCTATGAATTTGGGAGCAAAGCTTTCAACCAAACGTCCATCAGGCGGGGTAAGAAGCTTCATTTACCTGAAATGAACTGTGCAAAGGAAAGGCACTTACATTCATTAGGATAATGAAAGGTCTCACCTAGCTAGCAGGGTTAGTCCTTTACCTAACTTCATTAGAAGGATCAGTCCTGTTCTATAGGTTACCTGAATCCAGACCATCAACTAGATCTATATCTTTGATAATGAAATTACAATTTTTGAGTTTTCAGGGAAATATACAGCTACAGCTGCTGGATGGGGGGGCGGGGGATATTCAAGATGTCTATTTTCTTCGGAGGGGGGGAGGGATTCAAGATGTCTATTTTCTTCTTACTTCATAGAGGACAAGCTTGCAAATTGCAATCCATAAATGACAATTGTACTCAACAAGTAAAAAGGACCAGGTGAAAACATGCTCCAACCATTGAAGAATAGAATGTGACTGGGTATAATCCTAGCAAAGATCTTACTTAATTTTTTGTTTTGTTTTGTTTATCTGATTTCCTAGCAAAATGCTACATTTTTTCAACAAACTACTTTTCTCTTAAATCTACTTGTACAAGTGATTAGAAATAAGAGAAAGTGTGGCTTTACCTCAATATGAGAGAAGCCATCATTCTCAAAAGTGATAACACATCCAAGCATGTTATAAGCAAGAAAATTCCGCTTCCCAGATTGCCGCGGCGTTGCACCAGGCTGAAATGTTTCTTGCATTGCTGATTTTACTTTGAGTGAGTCTTGACCACTCTTGAGAACCTTTGCATTGCTCTCTTCTTTGCCCTTTTCAACCTTCACCAAAGGCTTCTTCTGTAATATCTTCCTTGGAATCTTACCCATGTCATCATCATCGTCATCGTTATTTCCTATCCCATCTAGGCTTCCAGATACACTATCGTCCAGCTCTTCTTTATATCCAGCCATGAAAGAGTCTTCATATTCCATGTTTTCATAGCGCTCTGCACCGTCTGCAGGGGATTTCATATGAGATGCAATAGGGGATTCCCAAACCCCAAATCTTCCCAACACATCAATCACAGCTAATGCATTATCACTGGGCTTCCAGGAAACTGAACAAATCGGATTTTCAAACCTTTTCCTATCAATATCTTGCCTCCTATCAGCATCCCAAACCATGACCTGCCGATCAGCCCCAGCTGTAGCAATGTACTTCCCATTAGGCGACCAGGCCAGAAAAAAAATAGTATCTGAATGCCCACCTTTGAGGCTGAACGGCTTCTCTGCAGTATCCCTGTCATACATTGAAACCTCGCTCTTCTTGCCCGGAACAGCCAGCATCTCACCATCAGGACGCCAACTGATTTTATTTAAACTTGCTGCCGGATTGGAATTTGTATTCGGTGCAATTTTTTTCAATGTATGTACAATTTTCCCAGTTGAAAGCTGCCAATATATGACTGTGCCATCACTGTCTGCAGATGCCAAGAACTCGTTTTTGGGGTCGAAAGAAAGACTAGTAACAGGGCCATTGTGGCCCTTGAGCACCCTTGCAATGGAACTATCTATGGTGCTAATTAGCTTAATTCCTTCATCATCCCCTGCAGCAGCCAGTAACTCACCGGACTTGTTAAAGGCCATAGATTGTATAGGCAAAGTAAACTGTGTTACATTGCTCTGAAACTCACCCCCTGAAAAAGAGAAGTTAATTTAGAATCAAATGCAGGCCATAGAAGACAAAAAAACAATTTCTCCTAAATGGCATGTCTACAAACCCATCAGGAACAAATACATCACTATTCATATTTATAATTCTCTCCAAGATATTTTGGCCTATGAATAACTGAATTGTTCAATCACAAAACAAAACCCTAATAAAATGTCGATCAATTTTTCATATTTCTCACTTTTGATTCTGTATATCATATAGGATGGGTAGATCTTACCTGGATAAGAGTAGAGCTTAACAGAGTGATCGACAGACCCAGAGGCAAGACTTTTCACATTGGAGATGATAGCAAGGGCCGTGACTGCATCCTTGTGATGGCGAAGAGTGATGGGTTTAGAGGATGAGGTTGAAGGATAAGAATGGATTAGAATGGTGTTATCGGCCCCTGCAGTGATGAGATTCTTGGCATGCCAATCCCATAGAATACAAGCTACTGATGCTTCGCTGTCTTGGTTTTGATGGGCATCTTGCAGCTGGACTTTACTGCCCTTCATCCTTGATCTTGCTCTCTCCTGCTGCTGCTTCTTTCTTCGATCAGTGATATCTGCCTGGTATTAATTTTATTGGTTTTGACTTGCGTTGTATTGTTTTTGGGCGGGAGCCACTTTTTGGGCGGGGAAGTTTGGATTTTGCCTTGCAAGCGTGATATCAATTTTAATTTTGTGACGGCTAGGCGTGGATACATTGACGGCTAAGAGTCCAGGCGTGGATACAGCGACGGCTAAGAGTCCAGGCGTGGATACAGCGATGGCTAGGCGTGGATACAGTGACGCCTCGTTCCTGTTACATTGGATTTTATACCAAAAAGTAAGAAACTTGGAAAACCTCCGTGGAAAAATTCGCGCTTTTGTACTAGTGGGTGATAGCCTTGCAGTATTGCCCATCCATCGAGCAAACTGCTGATATTTTCACCAAGAGTTTTACTGAGAATACCTTCACTTACTTGAGATAAATTCTTGGAGTGAGTGATGCACGGTGACAGTTTCCATTCACCTTCATATTTTCAGCGCCATGTCCATTTTTTAGGAGAGGTTTTGCTCCCATGTGGTTTTCCTCTTTTCCTTGTTTTTCATGGACAAATAAATTTATGTTATATGAGGTGACTTAAGCCTTTGTTTCCAAGGCCTCCATATTATTTTTGGTTATTTTGTACTAATCAATGGTTAATGGGGACTTTTAGAACAGTAATCCATCCTTAGTACCTTATTTTATACCTTAGTCAATTGTATTTTCTTCTAAGCATTAAGTTGATATGGTTTAGACTTAGGGAATTTGATCTAGGAGGTGAAATGGTTATTTCAAACCATTCACACAAACACTAGTGCTCTACCTTGGTAAACCTGTCCCATGTGTGCCCTCATTAATGTCTTGGGGCACTACTTCCTTTTTTTTAGGAATCTAGGTTTGATTAGGGGTGCTGATGATGTATTTTGTCCATTTTGGCTCTCATAGGAGCATTTATTATCACATTGAGCCTCCCACACACCTCTATTTTCTCACCCATGCATTCCTTGGACTCATTATTTCCCCAATACACTTCACCAATGTTCACATGAGGTTTTGTGATCGTTTTGGATGAGTTGGAGATTGATTGGTCCACCTAGGGGGGATTGAGGTCAATTTTGGCCATGTCACATGTACACTCAGATTTGGATTCCTAAGCCTCATGAATTGATCCTAATTTAATATATATACCTTATATAAAAACATTCATATGTTAGAAAGTTCAATAATATTCACTTTGTGTTCACATGTGTATGTAAATTTTGTTCCTGTTTCAAGTTTTTTGCTGGTTTTTGCAAACTAAATTGAATTGTGAGAGTCTCTTGCCCTCCTATATCTAGTTTTAGATCAAATTATCACACACTTTATGGACATCTATAATTAGTAACTACACTTTCCTGTAGATTCTTCCTTATTCTTCTTTTATCCATCTTTTCTATGGATAAGGAAAAGCTAGTTACTAGGGAACTAGTATATTTTGTTTCCAACCCATCCTCCATGATTTTATCTCCATTTTCCAGTATTATCATGTTTATCCATCACTTTTGACAACACACTCATGTTTTTTCTAATTCCTGAGGTCCTTGACTGATTTGGGAAGTGCTTTAGCTACCTATGGGGGTTTATCATATTTGGTAAGTCTACATTTCTGATCTTTATGAGTTGTCTCCATACAGCTCAATTTTACCTATGAGGGATGTACTATTTTTGTACACTATTATTAATCATTATTCAATGGAAGGATACACTCCAATATTCATCTCTTCATTCATGTGATTCAGTCTCTTTTCTTCTCTCTATTTTTCCATTGTATGCTTGTGAGAATTATCTTAGTAGGAAGATATATCTCCTGTGATTCTTGTTAAGCATCATTTCTCATAGAATTGAGATATTATTTATATAGATATTCAAAGGTAGACACAACACCATGACTTCCAACTATATCACTCTCGACTCCCAACTTCCGAAGTCAGCACAACACCTCCTCCCCGACGTCAGGAGTTAGAATTTGGCATGGCATAAGAAATTTGAATAATTCCCCTCCATACTTCTACATTTCAATGTCCGCACTTTTCCTTCTCGACGTCAGAAGTCAAAATTCATCTCATCGACACTAAATCGATGACTTTGATTGAACCCGATGCAATGATCGATGGAGAATTAACATTTTGATTCAAATTCTTATCTTCAATTCCTGTCAAACACATGGTTATAGCATGAATATGGCCTTTTTATATTCCTTTTATGAATTCATAAAATGTAAAGAACACTCACAAAAACCTTCGATCATGCAGAACAAGGGTTTAAATGCTTCATTTAAGCAATTGGTGCAGCATAAGAATAATGAGGCACATGTATCCATTCCATATGTTCCAATGCAATTGTACATGGATACTCATCCCCAATAACACAGATCCAAAGCTTGAATATGACTAAGACTTAAAAAATCACAATGAAACATACACAACAAATTGTATAAGGGACTACAAAGCCATTCATGTACAAGTTCACCCTGTTTATACAACAAGGGACTGCTATTTCCTTTGTGCTTATTACACCTTCACCAAGATTACATAACTTATGCAAATATCATTAAACGGAATAGTCAAGAATACCAATAATCTATCAATGCAATTGCATACATACAATGGCAAATGTATCACAAACATAGTCACAAAGATAGTATGCATGGAGATAACTCATTTCAAGCAATATATAAGCATCTCAATGAACAATTCAAGATTCCATTTCATTTCAATCAACCATGAATAATTAAGCATCCATTAAATAACAGTAATGTACATTCATACACAACAATACTTATCTTTTGAAGGGAAAACAATCCAAGTAACTCGCTATGTGGGTGCAACGTTCTACCCATTCGTACGCCTCTTCTTAACCTATATTCTTCTAGCACTTACATACCACACCCAAGCTACGCTATGTTATCTACTAAGGAGTCTCTCAGGCTCACTTACAACACTCCACACCACCCTCGGGACAAGCCAACACTCAATTGGGTTTATCAAGCCAAAAGACAGGTAATTACAACTCTGTCAAACCCATATACTTGGCAATGAAACTATTGCATCTCAATGTCTTCAACAAATCTTGGAACCTTCTTCTCCTCCACGCACAGTTGATTAAGGTTCCCTTCTTTGCCTCCGCAGTCTCTCGAGTGTTTCCTTCCCTTAATTACTATCCTGGGAAGGTATATAAATTCCAAAATACTGGGCCGGTGAAGATCTTGCCCCATGTCCTTCACATTCCACCATCAATTTATAGCATTTCACACATAAGGTTCTGGTGCATTTCACGTAAAGCTATTACCACTCCTCCCTGCTATGCGTAGATCTTAGGTGGGTGAGTGATCGAATGGAAAATCAAGACATGATACCGTGAATGAGGATGGGTTTCCCTTTTCTCATGAAATTTCTATGGATCAAATTCCCATGCACAAGTTGTCTTCTCAACCAATCAACGAGGCCCACCTAGCGTCCTTTCTTCTGCACACATTAACTCGACAACTTCCCATGAAACCACCCTTTATCATCATGGTTAAATACCACTTTTAGGGAATCTAATGAATGGATTTTCATGCCATTTATGGACTAGGGGTTCTTATTTGTGACATTTGGTAGAAATGGGTCAATCCCAGAACCCCCTCACACCTCCCTAGTGGGTAACATAGATTCCATAGTTCATGTTTCCTCCCCATATCCAGCCTTGGATATTTTATATTAGCATTATGAATATTTACATGTTTTTACATTCGTCGTGGCCTACCAGCACATGGTATATCAAACCTAGCTTACGTTCCTTCACGAATAGGTCATTCACTAATGGGGCCTTGGCCTTTAGCTCCAGGTTAGGAATCCATGCTAATACATTTACATCATTTACATGATTTCATCCAATACATTACAGGGTTTGACTAGGGGTATTACAACATCTTCCTATTGCAAAGTAGGTTTGGAATAATAAACTCAGTGTTAATGGGAAATGTATTTCTTTAATACTCTTATTGGAATTTTGGGTTTATTCCTTTTTTTGTAATTTCCCTTGAGAGTGGGTATTTAGATGGACATACTCAAGTTTTCTAATGAATTGGGATTGGAGACATTTTATAGTATGTCAAAGAAATATGAATTTTTTGGTACATCTCATGATAGACAACCAACACTTCGATTCATATTTAGCACTCCAGTTTCGATCCCCTTACTGAAAGAGTGACCAGTAGGCATCTTTGGGTTCTGCTACCTACCTTACCATTCCCCCTCTGGAATAAGGGTATCCTTATTGATCTGGCAAACCTTCTTGGACGGTTTGTTGATCTTGAGAGGGATTTCCATCTCATTTATGACAAAAGGATGGCAAATGTTTTGGTTGAAGTGGATATTACTAAGGGGCTTATACCTGAACTTGATATTGTCTGTGGTGATAAAGTTATTACATAGAAGCTGGATTACCTACATATGCCATTCAGATGTAATTACTGTCATGATACTGGACACTTGCGTAATTCTTATCACCATCTCCGGACTGGTCAGCCGATCTAGAAGGGGTTTAACTTGTTATCTATACCTGATTTACCCTGCCCTGATACCAGCCCCTTGCCTGATGTACCTCTAGAGGATTCTACCGATATTGTTTATGCTTCGTCTTCACCCTCCACCTTTGATGACCTCTCGAAAGGCTAGCAGATGTACATCGAACATATGGAAGCTGTTGCTCTACACTCTCGAGCTGCCCCTGGGGAGACTTTGGTTTCGCCTTCTTGTGACTCTTCATATGAGCTTGCTGCTGCAAATGGTCCCCCTCCTTATACCCTGGATCAATACCCCTCTCTCCCTCAGTCCTCTGCAGGGCCATCTCATTCTTCTGTCCCGCTCTTATCTTCTACAGGCTGTACTGTGACTCTATCTACAACCTCTTCTGATAGTCCTTTTGATGCTCCTGCTTTTCAGGACCCTTCTCTCCTTACATCTCTCTCGATATTCTCGGAAAATACTCCCATTTCTCCCTCTACCTTACCCTTGGACTCTATTCGCTTCAAAAATGTCACCATCAAGAAATCCAAGAAGCCTCCAAAGGAAGAAACTGGGGATCCAGGATCTTACACCCCTCTTTCGACTCATTTAAAGCAGGCAGCAAGACAGTCACATTCCTCTCCTGGTTCCTCTCAGGTCCTTAGAACAAGTACACCTGTGGAGCTCCCTTCTCCATGAAAATCCTGTCCATGAACATTCGTGGGTTTGGGGGGGTAGCCAAACAAAAATCCCTTGGTAGATTACTCTCTGACCTAAGACCTGATATGATTCTTTTTTCAGAAAATTATGTGATGTTACTCGCAATCTCTTTATTTGTTTTCAAAACTTAAACCTAGTTGGAAATTCTATGCCTCTGATGCTACGGGGCTATCTGGTGGTTTGCTTGCTGGATGGGACCCTCATTTGGTTCGGTGTAAGGCATTTTCCTCACTGGCTGGTATTATACTGAAATCTAGTTTTAAAGGTTTGGATGAGACTTTTACTGTTATTAATTGCTATGGGCCCTATACTCAGAGAATTACATTCTAGAATAATGTGGTGGCTGGAGGGCTTCTGGGGAAGCCTAATTTACTATTGGCTGGGGATATCAATTTAAATTTATCCTCTACTGAAGTCCAGGGAGGTAAATCTAGGTTGGACCCTTTGGCATCTTTCTTTTCCTAGCTCATATCCTATAACAAGCTGGTGGACCTTGCTATGACTCTTTCTGGCCCTACCTGGAGAAATGGGCGTTCGGGGGCTGCTGGTATTAGTAAAAGGCTGGATAGGTTTCTGTTATCTGAATATCTCCTCCATTTCCTCTCTTACTATTGGACCTGGGATACCCCATCTGATGTATCTGATCACTAACCCATTTGCTTGGGATGGGGATCGAAAAGCAATGCTCATTGCTGGCCATTCAAATTTAATAGAGCTTGGCTATTGGAGGAGGACTTTGCTCATTTGGTTCTCTCTTCGTGGAAGGTGCCTTTGGATAAGGATGTCTATTGCCATATGTATGTACTCTCTATGAAATTGTGCAGACTCAAAGGTACTGTAAAGGATTGGGAAAGGGGGAAGAACCTTGAAAGGAAGCAGCAGATATTGGAAATTAATGAAGGTATATCAGAGCTCTTGCTGGAAGACTCGGGTATTTTATCAGTCACAAATACTGATAAGTTGAAAATATTACAAGAAAGGAAAAGAAAATATTGGGCTCATGAGATTACTACTCAGATACTGAAGAGAAAAGTTCAGTGGATTAAGGAGGGGGATGCAAATACGAGTTTTTTTCACTCCTTTGCTTCTACTAGAAGAAACACAAATGCTATTTGGTCTCTAAAGGATCAGAATGACATAACTGTTTCTAAGGATCTGGCACTTAAGTAGCTTGGTAAACAACACTTTAGTGACCTGTTTAGTGATGACAAGTCAACAAATATTGCTGACCAACTTAAAGTTATCAGTATTTTCCCTCACATGACAACTGATGAAGATATTGATAGTTTCCTCAAGCCCATATCGGCCCAGGAGGTTGAAGCCATACTTAAGGGGTTCAAGAAGGAAAGGAGCCCTGGACCTGATGGGTGGCCTGTCGAGTTTTTTCTGGCTTTCTTTGATCTGGTGGGCGGGGATTTGGTGTTGGTTGTGGAGCAAGCCAGAACTTAGGGTAAAGTTTCTGGTGCCCTTAACTCTACTTTTCTGACCCTGATACCTAAATGTGAAAAGCCCCTGACTTTTGGTAACTTTCGTCCCATATCCTTATGTAACTTGATCTATAAGGTTATATCCAAACTTGCTGCCATAAGACTGAAGCCCATACTTAACCGTTCACTATCTATCCATCAATTTGGTTCCCTTAAGAACAGACAGATAATTGAACCTGTGGGTATCACCCAGAAATTAATACACTCTATCAAAACTAAGAACTCTAATGTATTGGTCTTAAAGTTGAACATGGTAAAAGATTTTGACAAAGTCAACTAGACCTTTATTAGACTTTTGTTCATTCAGATTGGTATACCTCTATTGGGTGTAAATTGGATTATGGGTTGTGTCTCTAGCTCATGTTTTGCTGTGCTTGTTAATGGTTCTCCCTCATATTTTTTCCCTGCTTCCAGAGGGTTGCGCCAAGGCTGTCCTTTGTCTCCCTTGTTATTCATTCTGATAATGGAGAGTCTCAGTCGTATTATATTGGATGCTCAACACAAAGGTCATATTAAGGGATTTCGATACTCTCCTCATCTGTCAATTACCCACTTGTTATTTGTGGATGATGTTATATTAATTGGTGTTGGTACTGTTGAAGAATGGAGTGTATATAGAGATGCCCTTGACTTGTTTTTCTCTACATCGGGGATGACTGTTAGCATTGAAAAATCTTCTTTCCTCTATCAGAATGTGGATGTTGATATTAGAAATAAGATTGCTGAGTTTCTCCCATTCACGATGGAACCTCTCACTAGGGGATTTAAGTATTTGGGCTACCAGATAAGACCTTTGGGGTACCTTACTTCGGATTGGAGATGGATGATCGAATTATTTGAGAAAACAAATCCATAACTGGACCTACAGATATCTCTCACTTGGTGCCAGGGTGGTTCTTATTGAAGTTGTGCTTACTGGGTTGGCTGTCTACTGGTTTTCCTTAGCTAGATTCCCTAAATCTATTCTGAATGCTCTGTACAAGACTATTTTCTCCTTTCTCTAGGGTTCCTCTGATGGTCATCACAAAGCCCATCTGGTAAGCTAGGAAACACTATCATTACCTGTAGAATTTGGTGGCTGGGATATTAAGAACCTTGAATGGTTTGAAATATCTTTGAGATTAAAAAGCATGTGGAAACTACTAACTGGTACAGGTATCTGGAGTAGAATTATTGCACATAAATACTTTAAAAACAGATCCTTGGAAGAATGGATACGTACCCGTATTTTTAATGTCAAAGGCACCTCATTATTTTGGAATGGGTTTCTTAGGATCTTTGAGTGGATTACTTGTCAGTTGGGTTGGAGGGTGGGGAATGGATTTAAAATAAAGGTTGGGGTTGACCCTATTGCTGGGATAAACTCGCTGCATCTTCTATCAGAGAATCTTAGGTTTTATCTTCATGATCTGGGGATCTCTTATCTTGCTTAGGTGCAAAATCTGGATGTGTGTGGTCCTGGTGGCCCCAAGTGGTACTCTGCCACTGACATAATGTTGGGTGGTGAATGGGTTGTTCAATGAATCTCTTATGTTAATGGCTTGACCCATGGGGATATTAGGCTTGGGAATGCTGAGGACAACATTCTATGGATGTATGATGAACAAAAGGGATCGGTGACTGCAAAAAAAGCTTATGATATTATTGTTTCAAATCATAGATCTATCATGGGGAATGATATTATCTTGAAGATTTGGCACTTTAATATTCCCCACAAGCTTAAGTGTTGTATCTGGCTCACAAGTAAGAAGAAAATCAATACCTGGGATATTCTGTGCAAGAAAGGCTGGTATGGTCCTAATTGGTGTTGTCTTTGTAATGAGAAAGTTGAATCTGTTGACCATCTTTTTGTTGGCTGTCTATTTTTGAAGAAATTGATATTGGGTCTTAACAGTTTGCTCAAAGTGCATTTTATTTGGAATGCTCCTACTTTCATGGAAAATCTATCCAACTGGGTTTCTAAGGCTGGAGACTTTCGGTATCTGCCTCTCTTTCTTACTTGGAATATTTGGAAGGCTAGAAATTGCATGTTATTTGATGAGCGGTGTCCCTTGATAGCTGGTCTCTTACATGTTATCATTGATGAGGTGAACACCTACAAACCTGTTATGAAGAACAGGAACAAAATCTGAAACATTGGGAAGCCACCTGTTTCAAAATATCCCAGGATCTTTTTTGATGGCGCTGCTGCAAAAAGTATAGGTGTAGAAGGGTTTTGTATATGGCTGAATGATCATCATTTGTTTGACTGTAAACTTGGATGTGGAAATAGTACAAATACTAGAGCGGAACTCTTAGCACTATGGGCTTCATTACAGGTCACCAAGGATATTGGGTTGCCTTACCTACATATCTTTGGTGACTCCTCTGTGATTATAACTTGGGAAAAAAAGGAATCCACCCTGGACATGGTGAATTTGGAGGCTTGGTGCTACAACACCAGATTGCTAATGTCCTTTTTCACCCACGATCATAAGTTGCAGATAGAAACAAGCCGTCATGTCATTACCTAATGTCAATAGTCATCAGATTTTAATAATATGACAGAGCACTATGTATGCAATGATACAAAAAACACAATATGGATCAGACAATCTTAATCTTTATTTACTACTCTTTGAATCATCAATTTTTTTTTAGTTTTTACTGGAATTGGAATTATAATTATGAGACTTCATTAACTTGTGGTAAATGAATATGTATAGGGTGTAAGTTAAAGTTTACTAATTCATGGTTAAGTTAAGATGTACATTTTATAGTTTAATAGGAAATGTGTGTAAGTTTTTATGTGTTCATTTTAGAGTTGGCATTTGTCTTTTATAAAAAGCAATAAAATGTTATAAAAATAATATGTCCTCTCAAATTAGATTTTAAAATATTTTTCTAGAACCACATATATAAGAGTACAAATTAAAAGGTCCATAAACATTCCGTTCACATTTCCTTAACATTTCCACTCTAAAAAGGATGTTTGATGCTGCTTGGTAGATCCTTTTTAAGATGGATCTATGTTGGTTATCTGTATTTTAGCTTTTAGTTATCATACTTAAATTAATTAAGATATTTTTTTATAATTGTTTATTTTGAATTTAAAATAGGAAAAACTTGTATAAACTAAACTTCAAGAATACACGATTCTAGTTTTCCTGTAATTTAGGAACAATATTTTTCAGTCAACATCATATTGAGAATTGTATAAATATAAATATAAACACGTATTGATATAATTATGTAAATGTAATTGAAGGAGCGAAGATGAAGCTCTATAGTGGCATGAAAGGGTGCGAGGGTGTGGGGAACAACGAATGGGTGGAGGTTGCTCTTTCTTTTTTCTTTTAATTTTTTAAGAACATTATGACCGCACAAAGTCACATAGGGGAAGGGTCACGTCGTTGGTGCAAAATAGAGCAGTACACATACTCAAGGAAGCTAACATGTATATCAACGAAGTAGATTATGATGACGAACCCCTCGAAGGCTCGATCTTTTGTACATACCACGAGGTACACCATGCACAAGCAGAGGTACTCGAGGATATCATGGCATAGGAGGAGGTGCAGTCACCTAAAGCGATGATAATATACCACATGATAGAAAATGATGGGAATTCCATCATTGAGATACAACCTTGGTAGGAAAAATTGTGGAAAATTAAGGGTATAAGCCCAAAAAAAGGAATTGTAGAGCTAACTATAAGCAAAGACATACAACTTGAACAAATTCCAAAATACCTGAATTTGGCCCTGGTAAAAAGATTTTGTGGGAAGGGTGGGGAGTCTTTAGATAGGTGGATAGAGTCCAATTGGAGCAGCTACCTGGGCTACGTGTTGGAATTCCATGTACTCCCCAAGAGGTTGGTTCCTTGTTAAAATGTGAAATAAGGAGGACAATGAAAAATTTATGTAGAGGAATTGGAAATGGGGGTCGTCGGGTCTAATACTAAAGAAGTGGAAGGTGGATTTCAACGTGAGGAAGGAACCACACAACATTCAGCAAGTATGTGTGATATTTCAAGGCCTGCCAATGGTATTCTTGCAGGAGAAGAGACTGTGAGCAATAGGGAATAAACTCGAAATATTTGTGGCCTTGGAGGAGAATTGGGAAACTAAAATCAATCGTAGATGTGCCAAAATGATAGTAGAGATGGATATGAGAGAAGGCTTGTTTGAAGAAATCATAATTATGTCTTATGGATTGAATAGATTTTGTGTTTGAATTGTTTATGAGATCCACACGCACTAGATTTGTTTATCAAAACTTTTAAAGTTCAAGAATCTTTCATTATTGCTCAACCATTGACAAAATCGACCATTGTGCATCAAGAAGGAAGAAGAAGAGTTTAAAAGGCTCCTCAACGAATGGGAGGATACATGTGATTCTTTGAAGAGAACCCAAGAAGATCTTTAAGAGTCAAGGTTGTGGATTGATCAACTTTGAAAGGATTTGAATGTACCACACCCTCCATCCTAAATGGAAAATGATCATGTGCACATGGTAGGAGACACTTCGGATGTGATGGAAGAACCTCATGTGGAGGATAAACATGAGGAAGATGAAAAATCGCAAGTGCTTGTGAAGAGCCACGATGAAGAGGATTTTGGCTAAGCACTTATTTGGTTTGAAAGGAAGACTGAAGAGTTCTTATCTATGGGAAAAATAGATGAGGACATGTCATGAATTGAACCAACAAGCAAAATTATCTATTCATGGATTGGGTAGATAAATATATCACTGAAATGGACAATCAAGGATTGTCATGTCCCCTAATTGATGACTATGGCAACAAATTCCTATCCCAATTGATCCCTTAGGTGTAGAAAAAGAATAATCCATTGACAGGATTAAATTTTGTATATAGGAAATTCATTAAGTAAATGTATTTGGGATAAAGTATTTATTTCATAAATTAAGTTAATTTGAAAATTAAACAAATGAATAATAGGCCAAGTGGGACACATAGGAGGATAAGGTGGTCCAAGGAATATTGGGAAAAAAAAGGAAAGAGAAGTAAAAAACATGCACAAAAGCAGTCATCCAGAAAAGCATGCACAAAGCAGGAAACTGCATGAAAAGCATGTCAGTAAGAAAAGAAGGAAAGTTTAGGAAAGTAAAGAGAGAGCAGTTTCTAAAAGGGATAAAGGAATTTTAGTGTGAAAATAAGGAAACAAGAGGGCTCAGTTTCCAAAGGAAGAGAAACAAGTCAGTTGGAAAGGAAAGAAAGAAAGACAAAGCAGGAAAGTTCCTAATCCATTCATGAGGACGCATTGGGCAATGGAAGTGGACCATGTGTTGAGTGAATTCGACCATGAAGAATAATTATTCTATAAATTCATGATAACACATCACTATCGGTACTTTTTTATCATTTGAGAATTGAATTCAGAGCATTGTGCTACTTAGACTTGGGAGATGTGCCCCTAGTTAAGCCAAGAGATGTTCTCCTACTTCCATTGAGAGGATGAAGGAATTAAGATTTCAAACTTGACTTTATTTTAGGTTATTTATCATATCTAAGAGTGTTTCAGTTGAATAAAGAATCCATAGATCTAGAATTCTCCTTTTTTGTAGTGAATAGTGCCTCTAATTGCTATATGGTTATGTAATGATTATGAAGAATGTGTCTTGAGATACCTCTGAGTTCTATTTCAATTTAGTTCTTTTATTTAGGGTGTAATAAATACTCTCTAGAATTTTGATAGAATTTCAAGTTGTTTTGATAATTTTATGCATGAGTTAATTCGACCATGTCTAGTTTTACATGCATTTTTTACTAGTTTTGTTGTGTTGAGCATAAATCGCCATCCCTATAATCAATTCTCTTAAATTATTTTCTGATAGGTTTTTGACACACTCATATACTGCTTCTATGTCCAAATAAATCAATTCATGTCTCCCTTTCACTATTTGGGAAGGCCAGAGGTCGAACCCAAGGAGTTGTCCACTTAATTAGTTTTACTAGTGCGACCCCAAGAACCTTTCGAATTTATTTTAGACTTGTAAAAACCTGTTTATACTGACCCATAAATTCATAGCATAGTTTCTATGATATCCCTAAGCCCAATATTATCACCACTGGTTGTTGGAGACTAAATTGTAAAGGTTCTAGTTGGCATATGTTGGGACTCCCAAAATCTTGGAAGTAGACTTCATCCTAGCCGATGTTGGAACCCTAAAAGGACCCAAAACATTATTCTTAGGAACCTAAACATTCATGACCATTCCCTTTCCTTTTTTATCTTCTTGGATCATCTTTTTTCTCACTCCTTAAGCTCAAAATTTTTTGTGCCTAGTAACTTGTTTGTCGAAATTTGTGTGCAAGAGTTAGTGAACTATTGAGTATGATTTTGGTTCATTGCAGTGGTATCAAATCATGGTCCTATAAACCTACTTAGTGTTCAATAATGATTCATAGAATATATCCATATCTCAAGAAGAAAGATACTCTAAGGGATGATTCAGATGCCATGAATTCTATTGAAGGAAAATTCCAAGGAGAAAGTGAAAGACATAGCATGGGAGGAAATGATGAGATCCAACATTTGATTATAGGCATGCTGCAAGGATTCAGAGACATGACCAGCAACATCATATTTTCCATACAAGAAACAAGATAATTTATTGTTAAGCATTTGGAGAACAAGAATGGTGAAGGAAGCAGCCATGGGTCACCACATGAAGAAAGGAAGAGTTCTAAAGAGTTTGTCCTTTCAAGTACCGGGCCTCATAATCATCCTAATGAGTTCACAAAGGAAATTTTAAGTCAATATAGGCCTCATGGAGGATTCACCTTGTTGATCAATATCTTATCACGTTCATTCATAAAGGGGGGTTTTTTAATTATGAAAAATAAGGTCAATATATTGTAGGTATTGGTGGGGTGGGGAGTAGGGTATGGGGGGTTTATAGGTATTCGAGGGTATAAAAGGTGGTATCTAAAAATAGGTAATACCTCGTAAAAATAGGTTTTTTTTAATTGGAAGTGTGTATTGGCATGGGGGCTCAAAAAAAAGATTTTGGTAGGTATTTATCAATATCTAGTGAAATTAGGGGTATTATTTAATATCCCTTGAACAAAGACGCTACGGCATAGTTTCAATGATTGAAGACCCCGTGTCATGCCTACTATGCCCAAGTTCCTTGATGAGAAAATATAAGAGTTGGAGATCCATAATGAAAACATTGCTATTGTGGAGGACAATCATGTTGAATATCTCACCCTGAATGAAGAATGTCGAAGGGATTTGACATTCAAAGAGTTTTGTGAACTTTGATACAAAACCAAATCAAGAAGTGGTTTTTGAAATCATAATAAAAATTATGAGTTGAACAATGTTATCTAAATAATCTCTCTTCCCTAATTTGATGGTTCATCAAAGTGTATAGCTATCTCATGGGTCCAAAAGCTAGATACATACTTTCAGTTAAACCCAATGGATGAGAGAGAAGCTATCAAAATGGCCACCCTACACTTGGATGGGGAAGGTAATGAATGGTGGTTTCATGGGATAAATACACTTGGACATGAACAAGTGACCATTTATGATGAATTCACAAGAATACTATTGGATAGATTCGAAAGAAGAGACCCTGAAATCTCTTTCAGAGAGCTTGCTCATGTGAAGCAAATTGGGACCCATGAAACTTACATCTCTGAGTTCCAGAAGTTGGTTGTTATGGTAACTAACATATCAGAATATATAATGATCATGTTGTTCATTCAAGGAATATTCAAACCCTTAAAATATTTGGTGAAAGACAATAGACCCTGCACCTTGCAAGAGGCACTAAATAGGACGAGATTTGCAGGATGCTATTCCAAGGACAAGGTTCCCTTTTAGGCTGAATTATCCTTCTCATTTCAAGAAACAAAGGCCACCCATAAATATTCCTACTGATAATTTTAACAAGGATAAATCATCTAAATATTGGGATGAACTGAGAAGAAGGAAGTTATGTTTCAGCTGTTAGGAACCATGGGTTCTAGACCATAAGTGTGATCAGGGGAAGGCACACTATATTGAAGTATTTTAATAAAGTGAAGTTGAAGAGGAAGATGAATCTCCACCAATAGATGAAAAGGAATCATATGAAACAAAATATGAAGATCCTCCTCTTGAAATAAGAAAATTGTAGTATTGTCAAGGGTGCCTCGTTTCCACACTTTTAGATTCAAAGGAGTGGTACAAGGGAAAGCAGTCAATATTTTGGTAGATGGATGGGATACACATAAATTCATTGGTACATCCATGGTGGAAAGAATAAATATTCCCACTAAAAAATTTGGAGGCTTCACAGTTACCATACCAAGTAATCACTCTATGGAATGCTCCAGATGGATTCCTTAATTGAAAGTAACCATAGGATGTTATACTATGACCGATAGCTTTTATGTTGTGAATGTGGCTACTACTAGTATGTTATTGGGAGGGAAATGGTTGTACTCTATTGGGAAGCATACAATATAATATCAAATACTTGAAATGAAATTCCAAGATGTTGGTGGGAAATAGGTAGTGTTGAGGGGAGTCAACACCTACCCAAAGCAAGTAGTGACTTCACATACTATGTGATATATTATGAGACATGGGGATATTCAATGGGTTGTATAGTATTTGATCAATAATCAAGTCATCTCCTTAGAGATAGCACAGTACCCCAAATATATTCAACAGTTACTTCAAAAGAATAAGAAGGTGTTTGGGGACCTTCCTCATGGTAGGCCACCTGACTGGGGGTTGAGCATAGGATTGAACTAGAAATAGGGCCTTCTCCTATTAAAGTTCATCCTTACAAGCATCCCAAAATATTCAAGGATGAGATAGATCGTACCATCAAATAATTGATTGACTTGGGGTTTATTAAACCAAGTTTTATCCCTTTTGCTTCCTTTGTGGTGTTTGTTAAGAAGAAGAATGGGACTATACACATGTGCATAGACTATAGAGAACTCAACAAAAAGACCATTAAAAATATATATCATATTCCAAGGATTGATGAACTAATGGATTAAATTCATGGGGATAAATAATTTTTAAAGATTGACCTTTACTCTAGTTACCCCAAATCAGAATGAAGGAGGAAGACAATCAAAAGATAACTTTCCGCTATAACTACGAGCATTTTGAGTCTGTATTCATTTCTTTTGGCTTGACTAATGTACCAGAAACTTTTCAATCATGCATGAGCCAAATGTTTAACAAGAAGCTCCACAATTTTGTTCTTTTTTTATTTGATGATATTTTAATCTATAGTAGAAACTAGGAGGAGCATCTCCATCATTTGGACATTGTACTAACTCTTTTGGGAGATCAGTCCTTCTATGCCAAGTTGTTCAAATGTGATTTTGGAATGGATGAAATTCTATATCTTGGTTATGTGATTAGATAAGAGGGATTCAATGTCTGTATGGAAAAAATCCTAGCTATTTTGGCTTAGCCAAGTCCCAAAAACCTCATTGAGCTAAGAGGATTCATTGGATTGTGTGACTACTTACGGAAGTTTGTCAAAGATTTCTCCAAACTATCATCTCCTTTGAAAAAACATTACAAAAAAGGAAGCCTTCATCTGGTCAAAATAAGCAGAGAGAGAATTCAACAGAATGGAGGTAATTAGTAGTTGTCATATTCTTGCACTTCCATATTTTTCTCAACCTTTTTTCCTTGAATATGATTCCTCAGGAAATGGGATTGTGGTTGTCTTAATGCAAAATAAGAATCCCAAATCCTTTGAAAGTAGAAAGTTTCAACCACATGAGATTCTCTACTCAATATATGACAATAAAATGTTGGCTATCATGCATGCACTAGTCATGTTTAGAGAATATTTGGTGGGGAGTAAGTTTATCCTAAAAACTAATCATAATAGTTTAAGACATTTCCTGTCACAGAAGGATTTGAATGATAGGAAACAAAAGTGGGTAAGAAAAGTACAAGCCTTTGATTTTGACATTGAATATACTAAGGGAAGTTGAATGTGGTAGTTGATGCACTTTCTAGGAAACCAATGCTTGCAATGTTGAAATTGCATGATGATTGGAAGGTACGACTAGTAGTAGAGTATTCCAAAAGTTAGTTTGCACGTGATGTGTTGGATGGGATGATTCGTGATGATTCTTATAATATCCTCAATGAACTCATTTATCATAAAGGAAGGATCTACTTGATTCTCAAATCCAAAATGAAAAGGAATATCCTAGAGGTTGCTCATGATGTGCCCCTAGTAGGACATCTGTGGTTCTTGAAGACATACCGGAAGTTGAGAGAAAGGTTCTCTTGGAGATGACTAAATAATGATGTCATGGAGTATGTCAAATCATGTGTGGCATTCCAACAAAACAAAGTGGAGCACACTCATCTGGATGGTCTATTACAACCCCTTTGCATTTCGAAACAAAAATGAGAAAGAATATATATGGACTTCATCATCGGGCTACCCAAAATCCAAGGTAAATATAGTATTTTTTTGTGGTTGATAGAATAACAAAGTTTGCACATTTTTCTGTTGTCACCACTAATATTATAGCCATCCAAGTGGATTATCTTTTCATTAAAGAAGTCTTCAGACTCCATGGCATGCCCAAGTCTATCATCAGTGACCAAGATAGTAAATTCACTAGCAATTTTTGGCAAGAGTTGTTCAAGTTAGTGGGGACAATATTGGACCTTATTACAAAATAGAATCCACAGATTGATGTCAAATAGAGAGGGTGAACGAATGGCTTGAATAATTTATTTGGAACTATGTTTATGGGTAGCAGAAAACATGGTCTACATGGTTGCACTTAGGGGAATTCCTCTATTACATTACTTTCCATCTATCCAATGGAGTGACACTTTTCAAAGAACTGTATGGAGATAATGCACCCACATTTGCAGATCTGATATTTGGGTATTGCAGAACCAAAATGGAAAAGGATTGCATTCAAGAGATTCAAAAAATACTCCAAACACTCAAGAAAAACTTGTTAGTAGTACAAAATTAACAGAAGGTGAATGCATACAGGCATCGAATAGAAAAAAACATTTCAAGAAGGGGATCTGGTTTATCAAAGGTTGTAGGCATATAAACAATCCTAATTGAAGTCAAAGGGAGCTGAGAATTTACAAACAAGATTCTATGGACCATACAAGATCCTAAAGAAAATTGGGGAAGTGGCATATGAGCTAGAATTTCCTCCTAGAGGTAAGATGCATAATGTGTTCCAAGTATCATTTTTGAAGAAGGAAGTAGGGAAACCAATCAGAGTATCCAAGGGGTTTCCTCTGCTTGATGATGAAGGGAATTTGGTGCTATTTCCAAAGAAAATTGTATAGGTCAAAGAGAGGATATTGAGGAGCATAATCATCAAAGAATACCTAGTACAATGGAAAGGGATTCCTAGTGAGGATGTAACTTGGGAAGGAGAGCATATTTTGTAGTTTCCTAGTTTGAAATTTCTTGAGGACAAGCAATATTTGGAGAGAAGTACTGTCATGTCCACTCATTGATGACTATGGGACCAAATTCCTAGCCTAACTAATCCCTTGGGTGTAGCAAAATAATTATACATTGAGAGGATTAAATTTTGTATGCAGACAAATAATTAAGTAAATGTATTTGGGATAAAGTATGTATTTCATAAATTAAGATAATCTAAAAATTAAATAATTCAATAATGAGACAATTGGGGTGCATAGGAGGATTATTTGGTCCAAGAAATCTTGGGAACAAAAAAAGGAAAGAGAAGACAAAAGCATGCACAAAAGCAACCAGAGAGAAAATCATGCACAAAGCAGGAAACTACAAGACAAGAATGTCAATAAGAAAAGAAGGAAATTTTAGGAAAGTAAGGAGGGAAATTTTTTCTAAAAGGGATAAAGACATGTTAGTAGGAAAATCAGGAAACAAGATGGCATAGTTTCCAAAGGAAGAAAATAAGGTCAGTTGGAAAGGCAAGAAAGTAAGGAAGACAAAGAAAGAAAGTTCCTAATCCATTCATGAGGGAGCATTGGGAAAGGGAAGTGGGCCACATGTTGAGTTAATTTGACCATGAAGACTAATTATTCTATAAAACAATGATAGCACATCACTATCGAAACTTTTTATCATTTGATAATTGATATGAGAGCATTATGCTACTCATACCTGGGATATGCACCCTTAGTCAAGACAGGAGATGTGTCCCTACTTCAATTAAGAGGATGAAGGAATTCATATTCCATCATTGAGTTTTATTTCAGGTTATTTATCAAATCCAAGACTTTTCCATTTGACTGAAGAAGACAGAGTTATGAAATACTCCTTTTCTCTAGTGAATAGTGCCTCTAATTTCACTATGCTTATGTAATGATCATGAAGACTATGTCTTGAGATACCTATGATTAGTATTTTGACTTATTTATGTTATTTATGGTGTAATAAAGACTCCCTGCAATTTTGATGGCATTTTGATTTGTTTTGATAAGTTTATGCATGAGTTAATTTGACCTTGTCTAGTTTTACATGCATTTTGACTAGTTTTGTTGTTCTAAGCATAAATTACCATACATATAAAAAATTCTCTTTATTTATGTTTTGATAGGTTTCTAACACACTCATATATTGTTTCCATGTCCAAATAAATCAATTTGTATATCTATTTCACTGTTTGAGAAAGACAAAAGTCGAACCCAAGAAGTTGTCCACATAACTAGTTTTACTAGTGCAACCCCAGAGACTTGTACAACCTTTTTATACTGACTCATACATTCATATCATAGTTATGAATGTCCCCCTAATCCCAATCCTATCACCATTGGTTTTTGGAGACTGACTTGTAAAGGTTCTAGTTGGCATATGTTGGGATTCCCAAGAGCATGGAAGTAGACTTCATCTTGGATGATGTTCGAACCCTAAAAGGACCCAACACATTGTGCTTAGGAACTTGAAAATTCATGACCACTATGTTTCCTTTTTTATATTCTTGGATCCTTTTTCCTGCTCACTCCTTAAGCTCGAAATATTCCATGCCTAGTAGCTTGTTTGTCGAAATTTGTGTGCAAGATTTAGTGAACTATTGAATCTTATTTTGGTTCATTACAAGGATACACTAGACTTTCTTGCATGATTAGAAGGTTGTTTGACATGCATGCCTTGAATGGGAAACCTCATGAGCTACCATTATGGATGGTAGATTTTACTCTATAGGAGTTGGTTGATCACATTCCATATGGATTGGAAAATAAAATTGCCTATTCATCCATTGATTGGGTGGATAGAGGAATCATTGAAATGAAGACTCTGAGAGGTAAAGGTTTCTCTTGTTTCTACAATAATTTTTTTGTTATAATTGGCATTTAACTAACATGAGAGCAGCAACAAAGATATATTTTATATCCATTAGATTCCTCCAGTACACATGCACATGAGGTGCATTCTAATTTGCATGTGCTTGAGTAGTTTGAAGTCAAGCAAGATGAATACCATGCACCTGTACATTTCCAGAGAGATTATGAGTTATCTCTAGAATGTTGTTACATATTTTTGGAGGAGATACATGATATCACTTCGATTGAGCCAGTCTGATGGATGATTGTTTCCAATATTTGGTTCACTATTTTTCATCCCACACACATATGGTAGCCAACACACATAGGGGATGAAGTTTGGGTGAAGGGATTTTTCCTATTGGTGTCACATGAGTAGCATGAGGCTCCCACATCTTACATTGATGGTTTTATGATCAATCAATGTGGTTTGGAAAACACACTGATACCTTCCTAGCAACAACAAAGGGATACATTGATGCCTCCATCATGCATAACATCACATTGGAGTTACACTTGAGCCATTTGAGATTTTATTTATCCATTGATTGGGCGGCTAAGAAAATGATTGATATGCGTACCCCATAGGGTAAACATATCTCTTACATCAATGGATATTCATTAGACACGTCATACATATTATGTGAGCATCGAAATGAGCATCTATGGCTACTATATGATGCTCTCAATATACATCGATGGGCATGGGATCACCACCTGTGTCTTTGGAGAAGAAGTGATGTGATTTTAGTGCTAACTTGCACATGGAGTCACATATTTTGGAGGTAATAAACATGATTTAGTCCCACACTAAGGAGCTCTATGATTAGTCAAAGAATCTCATAGATATTTAGTTTTGCATTTGGAGTGATCAACTTCCAGTGGGGTGGTGTGATCCTAACATCCATCCCAATGATATATTCTTCCAGTTGATTGTGATGTTTGGGAGAATTCAGTTGAGAGAGCAAGACCTTGGAATTCCTTGGAGTGATAACTTTCCAAAAGTAGTAGGGAAATTTGGAGCCTTGCAGAGGAGACACCATGCAATTTTTAGACTTATATGAGATCCAAGCATTCTCTTTATTGTCTTAACTGGGTTAAAACATTTGTTGCAGGGAAAGAAGAGTTATTCATTGGGGGGGTGGCTATAATCATAGTAGTGCAATAGAAACATGATGAGCCTTTTGTACTTATCTTGGGATTGAGGATTCCAATTCTAGTCAATAAGCATCATATATTGAGGATTGTAGACATTGGTTGAGTTCATATATAATTGGAGTTGGATTCTTGCTCGAGGACAAGCAATTTTGGGAGGGGAGGACTGTAATATTCCCATTTCGACATCACCATGAACAACCTCTAACCCATCCAAATCCTTGGATCCTAGTGAAAATATTAATTAATTATTCAATGAGGGAATTAATTTTGACTATGGTCATTAATTAAATAAATTAGGAAGGACCATAATTTTGAGATATTTAATATTACTAATATTTCTAATGAGTTGGAAATTGGCTAAGTGGCCCATGGTGGCACACAAGTAAAAAGGATACTTCTTGAGAATTTTAAATCAATGAATAAGTAAGGTGGAAAAAATAAAACAAAAATTAGAAAGGCATGCAAAAGCAAAAAAAAAAGCAAATGTAGCCAAAAGCAAAAAAAGACAAGAAACTTAAGAAGGCCTAAGAAAAAGCAGGAAAGCAAAAATAAAGAATAGAAACAACAAGAAAGAAAGTATATAAAGGTAAAAATCACGTTTTCATCTAAGGAAGGAACCTTAGTGAATTGGATGAGACCCACACGTGCCATGTTTCCTCATTGGCCTCATGAATTTGAATTCTAAGAGGCAAGTCAAATTTAGAGGCAACTTACAATAGTTCTCTATAAAAGAAGGTTATCAACTCCTTCTCACATCTTTTTCCACTTTGATCATTTGATTTTGAGAGATTAGTATCTACTCTTTGTTTGGGTGATGTGCCTTGTTCCTGCATTGGGATATGTGCCCCTTTGCACCCATTGTTCCAGTTCAGAATTGTCGAGTCTTTTCTATAGGATCTTAAAGAAGAGTTTATCCAATTTATTCCTCAGAGCTTGTTGCAACCATTAGAATTTTTTGCAAGTATGATTTTCTACCATTATAGTAGGGATGTGTTCCATATTGATGAGAAAAGAACACTCATGTAGTAGTTCCCAAGTACCATGAGCATTAATCCAATGAAGAGTAGAAGTTGAAGATTTCCCTCTAGTGAGTTAGACGAGCTTTCCATGCACCTCCAATAAAATTGGTCATTCTATTTATTTGTTCTAGGAACTATACCAAAATTTAAAACCCCCTTTTTCTTCTCATAAAACTCATATTTTGTCCCTACTATGTAAAATTTTGAATAATATGGATTTCCAATCTGTCTAGCATTAAATAAGTGAATTTGGCACCTCTGTAAGCTTGTAATAGTTGGATTGTATTCATTGGAAACTAGAATATTCCATACTTGTGGTTATCTGCATATTTAGTGATTTTTAATATTTTTTGGATGTCTACTTTCTTCCTAGTGCGTGAATGGTTATGAAATTTAACTAGTTTTGTAGTTTTTGATGGTAAACTGCTTTATACTTAGCGAAATCATTGTCTATCAGTTCCTGTGGTTATTAGAGACTTAACTAGACCCTGTATAGACTTATGATCAGATATTTGGAACCCTTGGAAGGAATTTGGATTTACTAGTAAATCCACCTTGTGAGTAGTCCTAAAACTAGTTTTCATTTTTTGTCCTCCCAAGCCACCCAAGAGACTACCAAAATTTGAAAGAATCACCTTTGGATGATTTTTAATCTAACCCTAAGTCTAGATAAACCTAGTGGATGCACTGGGAAACCTCTAATAGTCACATCAACCCCAATTTGGGTGTGATGAAACCAGTAAATGTTCCCACTTCATAGTGTATGGAATCCATGCCCATCCTTGCACACTTATGAGTCTCTCTAGCTTCTAACAACTTCTTTGTAGACCTATCATATTAAACTTACCTCCTAGTTTGAGTATATTAGAAGGTTTGGGGGTGTTTGGACAAGTCCTGAGTCAAGTCTAGTCAGTTTACCCCAAAATTTTGCATTTTTTTTACTTTTAAGTTTTCCAAGTTTTGAGTTAGTGTGTTTGTCCTTTGGTAGGTACATTACACCCTTGTTCAAGTTTTCTCCATGAGTCGTGATCAACCCCTACTTAGGCTACTTCCACCCTTTCTTTCCCTATTCATTCATAAGGTATCTCATACCTTGTTCAGACTCTAGGGGCTTTGCCTAAGCAAAGGAAGGACACATCCTTCCCAACACTAGTCCACCACCAATTTACATAAGTGCACATATACACAAGAGATAGAAAATATACCTCCACTATTTTTATCACTATTTTTCATCCCACACACATATGGTAGCCAACACACAGGGGATGAAGTTTGGGTGAAGGGATTTTTCCTATTGGTGTCACATGAGTAGCATGAGGCTCCCACATATTCCATTGATGGTTTTACGATCAATCCACGTGATTTGGAAAACACATCGATACCTTCCTAGCAACAACAAAGGGATACATTGATGCCTCCATCATGCATAACATCACATTGGAGTTACACTTGAGCCATTTGAGTCGAACAAGTGTCAGAGAGTTAATCCATTGTACAACTGTGTAGGTTACACCAAGAGTAGTTGATTTCTTTCCACCTAGATCAGTCAATAGGAGATTTTATTCATCCAATGATTGGGTGGCTAATAAAATGATTGATATGTGTACCCCATAGGGTAAACATATTTCTTACATCAATGGATATTCATTAGACACATCATACATATTATGTGAGCTTCGACATGAGCATCTATGGCTACTATATGATGCTCTTAGTATACATGGATGGGCATGGGATCACCACCTGTGTCTTTGAAGAAGAAGTGATGTGAATTTTAGTGCTAACTTGCACACGGAGTCACATATTTTGGAGGTAATAAAAATGATTTAGTCCCACAGTAAGGAGTTCTATGCTTGGTGGGAGAATCTCATAGATGTTTAGTTTTGCATTTGGAGTGGTCAACTTCTAGTGGAGTGGTGTGATCCTAACATCCATCCCAATGATATATTCTTCCAGTTGATTGTGATGTTTGGGAGAATGCATTTGAGAGAGCAGGACCTTGGAATTCCTTAGAGTGATAACTTTCCAAAAGTAGTAGGGAAATTTGGAGCTTTGCAGAGGAGACACCATGCAATTTTTAGACTTATACGAGATCCAAGCATTCTCTTTATTATCTTAACTGGGTTAAAAATTTTGTTGCAAGGAAAGAAGAGTTATTCATTGGGGGGGTGGCTATAATCATAGTAGTGTAGTAGAAACATGATGAACCTTTTGTACTTAGCTTGGTATTGAGGATTCCAATTCTAGTCAGTAAGCATCATATATTGAGGATTGTAGACATTGGTTGACTTCATATATAATTGGAGTTGGATTCTTGCTCGAGGACAAGCAATTTTGGGAGGGGAGGACTGTAATATTCCCATTTTGATATCACCATGAACAACCTCTAACCCATCCAACTCCTTGGATCCTAGTGAAAATATTAATTAATTATTCAATCAAGGAATTAATTTTGACTATGGTCATTAATTAAATAAATTAGGAAAGACTATAATTTTGAGATATTTAATATTACTAATATTTTTAATGAGTTGGAAATTGGCTAAGTGGCCCATGGTGGCACATAAGTAAGAAGGATGCTTCTTGAGAATTTTACATCAATGAATAAGTAAGGTGGAAAAAATAAAACAAAAATTAGAAAGGCATGCAAAAGCAAAAAGAAAAGCAAACGTAGCCAAAAGCAAAAAAAGACAAGAAACTTAAGAAGGCCCAAAAAAAAGCAGGAAAGCACAAATAAAGAATAGAAACAACAAGAAAGAAAGTATATAAAGGTAAAAATCATGTTTTCATCTAAGGAAGGAACCTTAGTGAATTGGATGAGACCCACACGTGCCATGTTTCTTCATTGGCCTCATGAATTTGAATTCGAAGAGGCAAGTAAAATTTAGAGGCAACTTACAATAGGTTATCAACTTACAAGGTTTACATAGTTGTCCCTAATATGTAAAATTCTCAATAATATGGATTTCCAATCTGTTCGGCATTAAATAAGTGAATTTGGCACCTTTGTAAGCTTGTAATAGTTGGATTATATTCATTGGAAACTAGAAGATTCCATACTTGTGGTTATTTGCATATTTAGTGATTTTTAATATTGTTTAGATGTGTACTTTCTTCCTAGTGCACGAATGGTTATGAAATTTAACTAGTTTTGTAGTTTTTTATGGTAAACTGCTTTATACTTAACAAAATCATTGTCTATCAGTTCATGTGGTTAGTAAAGACTTAACTAGACCCAGTATAGACTTCTAATTAGATATTTGGAACCCCTGGAAGGCATTTGGATTGACTAGTAAATCCACCTTGTGAGTAGTCCTAAAACTAGTTTTCATTGTTTGTCCTCCCAAGCCACCCAAGAGACTACCAAAATTTTAAAGAATCATCTTTGGATGATTTTTACTCTAACCCTAAGTCTAGATAAACCTATTTGATGCACCAAGAAACCTCTAATAGTCACATAAACCCCAATTTGGGTGTGATGAAACTAGTAAATGTTCCCACTTCATAGTGTATGGAATCCATGCCCATCCTTGCACACTTATGAGTCTCCCTAGCTTCTAACAACTTCTTTACAGACCTGTAATATTAAACTTACCTCCTGGTTTGAGCAGATTAGAAGGTTTGGGGGTGTTTAGACAAGTCCTAAGTCAAGTCTAGTCAGTTTACCCCAAAATTCTGCAATTCTTTTACTTTTAAG
Source organism: Pseudotsuga menziesii (assembly GCA_001517045.1). Taxonomy (NCBI): domain Eukaryota; kingdom Viridiplantae; phylum Streptophyta; class Pinopsida; order Pinales; family Pinaceae; genus Pseudotsuga; species Pseudotsuga menziesii. Next base: position 19,299 of record LPNX010912305.1, on the reverse strand, counting down.
TTTTTCAATTTTTGAGTTAGTGTGTTTTTCCTTTGGTAGGTACATTACACCCTTATTCAAGTTTTCTCCATGAATCACGATCAACCCCTACTTAGGCTACTTCCACCCTTTCTTTCCCTATTCATTCGTAAGGTATCTCATACCTTGTTCAGACTCTAGGGGCTTTGCCTGAGCAAAGGAAGGACACATCCTTCCCAACACCAGTCCACCATCAATCTACATACGTGCACATCTCCACAAGAGACAGAAAATATACCTCCACTAATGATTTTTTCCTCTAGGGGAGTATGTCATTCCTTTTGTTCATAGACCTAAGTGACTAGAAACATATATAAAGGGATTCCTTCCCTTAGAGGAACTCAATATTGGTTGGGTTGTTGGTGCTGCTAAAAGATATTTTAGGTATGTGCATCACGAGAATAGTTTTTTTGTTGTGTTATCTTATAAGTATTTATTTACTTCTTCTTGGAAATGAGTGAATTTTGTTATTGAAGTGATTCAAGATAATAGTTTTGGTACTCATGAACATATTTTTTAGATTCACTCCATAGTTTGTATTTGTGAGTTGAATCTCAATTGGTTACACATGTTTTCAATTGATTTCTTTATATTCCCAAATATTTTTTTATGTTTTTAAAATTTCATATATGTTTCTTGGGTTATTTAGGTGAGACATTTCCTTAGATTATTTGGGTTAAACACTTCTTTTTAAAAAACTATAGAGTAAAAGAAAACAAATTTTATCACTTTTTTAGAGAATTTCATTACAATGTTTTTAATAAACATTTAAATTTTGATTTATTACTACATATTGGGTTATTTAGGTGAGACATTTCCTTAGATTATTTGAGTTAAACATTTTTTTAAATACTAGATAGTAAAAGAACAAATTTTATCACTTTATTAAGATAATTTCATTACAATGTTTTTAATAAACATTTAAATTTTAATTTATTACTACATTTTTAAATGAAAAAATGATTTATTTTAACATTTTATTATTATAGGATTCAATATATCATAACCTTTCAAAATGAAATAAGATCCTATCCTTCAAATTTGATCGTTATTATCATTCTTATGAAATTTTAAATTTAATCCTTGTTGTCGATCTTATGAAATTTTATTGTGTTTTTAGTAAAATTCGAAAAATATTGACATAATGAATTGTCTATTCAACTGATTTTATCATTATGTCAATCTTTATAGTTTATTGTTATTATGTCAACCTTTGTAGAATCTGGTAATATTACAGATTTCATGAAATTTCAAATGATTGACCCAATGAAATGTCAATTGAACAGATTTTATCATTATTCTTCTAAATCTCGTTGTTGTATTTTTTCTTCTTTTTCTAAAGTTGACTTAATCAAAGACTTAATGATTAAGTCCTGTGTCTTCAGATTTTATCTTTATACGCTGTAACGCTTCCATTGTTCAGTCCTCGGTATAAGTGATATTACTTTCTTTGCGGTTGAAAAGATTGTGGAAACAGTTCAGCTCCACACAGCTCAGCTAAGATGGGCATCAATTATCGATCTTTGACCCTCCCTAGCCACTAGCTTCCTGTGGGCACTTGCGTCAGGAACATAACACTTTCTACGGTTCACATACCACCAGAAGCTGTACATGCAACAAACCATCGTATCATTACCAAATGTCAACAGTCATCAGATTTGAAATTGATGGTAAACTTATGATATCTACTGATAATGATAATATTAGAGATCACTATGTATGTAATGATAATAAAAAACACAATGTGTATCTTATCAGCTAATCCTAATCTTTCATTTTTCAAATATGAGTAAGAATCTAGATTGCTATAAAATAAATTTTGACATTCTTCGAATACGAGTATAAATTGCCATAAAATAAATTTTGAGAGTAAGTTGCAGAAAGGAAGCAAGCTGAGGCTCTTCAACGATTGTATAGTATGTAGTTCTTTGCAAATTGAGATTTGCGATTGTATGGAAAGTAATGGCGAGACCGTCATTGACAGGTTAATTAGGGTTTCAGGAGTTGATGTTGAAAGTTCAATTCTAAATAATAGCAAATTTAGAAGGGTTAATTATGTTTGTAGATGTTTTTATTTGAGATTTAGAATGAATAACGGATAACAATGCATGGATAACTCATAGTTGATGTTCATGGATAACCAACAATTCATGACATATAACTAGATCAATGTAATATAGATATATACATCACACTTGATAAATGCATAAAATGAAGAATATAGGTGATAACATATAGCTGGATAACTCATATTTGAACCTGTTTAATTAGAAAAATATAAAGAATAAAAAAAAATTCAATTTCATAACTATGTTTCAACCATTTAATTCCTATGGACTTGATCCAGCCACAAACTATATAAATGTGCTAGTTTATTAGTTCTGCATTATAGTTATCACAATAGACACCAAAAGAAAATGAAGGGCTATAATGAATCCAGAGCTGCATTAAAATTTGTTTATAACTTTCCTCTATTAGTACTAAAACATCAATTGATGAAGTCCACTTAAATGAAATATACTTGAGATGGTCGCTAGTAACTGAGAAACAGATCATCCATCTCCAAAGAGTAGTTAAACCAAAGGAAAGAATCAAAGCAAGTATTGTAAGGTGAAAGGAAAGAATCTTGACCCTGTTCCTTGTTTAATGAATTCATATCATGATTTTGTTCTATAAACCCGCTCTCTTGTACAGTGCACTGGTCGATTAATAATTCTTTCGGAAGCACTATATTATCTTTATCGTTCTCCAATCGTCGTTGTCATTGTGTTGGAAACCAACCGTTCTCTGGATAGCTGCATAATGGACTTACAGAATTAATTTAATTTGTTTAGTTAAGAGGTGTTGGAAATGGGTGACTGCATAATGGACTTACCCAATTAATTTAGTTTGTTTAGTTAAGAGTAATCGTGAAAGAAATGTATACATTTCTTGTATTCGCTCAGAGAAGAGTCGAAGAGTTGTAAGCTGTTGTAATCTCCATTCATTGAATAATAAGGAAGAACGATACCATTGCTTCGTGGATGTTTCCGGTTTCGACCGTTTTACTACAGTAAACTTTTGTGTTCATTAATAAATGTTTGTTAATATCTTCTGTGTATTTCAAATCCAACGAGTGGTATTAGAGCTGGAATGTCAGATTGTTGAAGGTGTAGAGAGACACGTTGTTTGAATGCTGGAGGAGAGCCATATTTCGCTGCCCAAATTTTTTCTGTCAGCATGAAGGATTGGCAATTCTGTTTGTCATTCAGTGTTCAGGGTGTAGGAGAACCTGTTGGGCGCATGTGGAAAAATAGCGTGAAAGGAAGAGCCGCCAGTCTGTTTCTATCTTGCTGCTAGGACGCGTGGAAGGAAGAACTGCGTGGCGATTGTCGATGTGGAGAGAGCGGTTTTGTTGTTGCTTGGAGAACATGCTGGCATTGCTGCTTGGAGAAACCAACCAGCATGGAGGTGCTACCCGCGGATTGGAGAAAGTGAGTGAACTGTGCGTGTGGACTGAGGCTCAGGCGAGTTTTGCTGCAGTATTGGTGCTATTTCTGTAAAGGAGAGTGGTAATTTTTTTTAAAAATTGCTACTTTATTAAAAAAAAATTGCTGCCGTTATTATTTTTGGAATAAAGAATTGTATGGAATAAATAAATGTGCTATGGAATAAACAAAAAGCGTGAAGTTTGGAATAAATGGAATATTAAAAAAAAGTTTTGAATATATATTTATAGAGTTAAAAAAAAAAATAGTCAAGCTATGTGCGGGTTTATTAAAACTTTGAATATATAAAATCCAAAGTCAAGCTGGAAACTTTATTAAAAGTTTGGATATAAATATATATTTGCAATAGAGGTAACTAGCATGATTTCCAGAGGAAATGGCAAAAAAACAGAGTTTTAAATTTGAAATTGAAAAATTCAATGGGAGCAACAATTTCGAGTTGTGGAAGGTCAAGATGAGAAATGTTGGTAGGGAAAACCAATAAACCCTATGATATGTCCAATGAAGACTGGAACGAGATAGATGAAAAAGCTCTGAGTGCTATTCGATTATGCTTGGTCGATGATGTTTTATTTAACATTGTGTCTCAAACTACAGCAGCACGACAAAATTGGAAAGTTTGTATATGACTAAATCCTTAAAAAGTAAAATCCTCCTAAAACGACAGTTATTCACCTTGCGTATGAAAGAAGGTACAAAATTTTTTGATCACTTGAATGCATTCAATACTCTTGTTTGTCAGTTGTCTAGTATGGAAGATATTATTAGTTCTAAAGACAAGGCGATTTTAATGTTGTGCTATTTACCTGACTCATGGGAACATTTTGTAACCTCTTTCAGTTTTAGTTTTGTTGAGTCTATTACCTTTGATGATGTTGTGGGAGCCTTAATTTCTAAGAAAACTCAAAAGAAATCTAGTCTTGAAAACTCGACATCAGAAGTAAGGATGGCCAGGGGAAGAACCACTGAAAGAGGACAACATTCAAGGGGTACATCAAGATCAAAGTCGAATGGAAAAAAGAGTAAATTGAAGTGTTGGTTTTGCAATAAAGCGTGACATCTTAAAAAATATTGTTGGAAACACAAGCAAGCTTCTAGGGAGGAGAACTCTACAAATGAGGCAAACATAACAAAAAATGATTCAGGTATGATTGATGAAGTATTAACTACATCTACTGCCTCATAATATCATTATGGTTGGTTAGTTGATTATGGAGTATCTCATCACATGTGTCTTCATAGAAGTTGGTTTCACACATACCAATTTGTAGATGGCGGGATAGTTTATATGGGAAATAATGTTACATGTAAAACTGTTAGGATAGGGAGTATCAGAATTAAAATGTATGATGGGATTGTTAGGACTCTAACAGATGTGAGATATGTACTTGAACTAAGGAAGAACTTGATATCAATGGGAGTTCTTGATAATGTTGGTTACAAATTTGCGGTTCAAGGTGGAGTTATGAAGATATCGAAAGGTATCTTTGTTGTTATGAAGGAAAACAGAGTCGGGAACCTGTATAAAATTGAAGGGAGAAAGGAAATTGATCACGCAACAGTAGCATCAATTGGTGCAGCAGACTTCACTCGTCTATGGCATTAGCGATTAGGTCATATCAGCGAAAGAGGAATGAAGGTACTTGTTGATCGAAAGTTGCTTCCTAGTTTAAAATCTGTAGATTTGAAGTTTTGTGAGCATTGTGTTTATGGTAAACAAGCTAGACAAAAATTTAAATCTAGACAACACACTAGTAAAGGTATCCTAGACTATATTCATTTTGATCTATGGGGACCATCTCCTAAAATTTCTTATGGGGGATCATCATATTTTGTTAGTTTTATAGATGATTACTCGAGAAAAGTCTGGATCTATTTGTTAAAGAGAAAAGCTGATGTTTTTGATATATTTAAGCACTTTAGAGCTTTGGTTGAAAAGAGCATTGGCAAGTTCATTAAATGTCTTAGAACAGATAATGGAACGGTGAGTTTACTTCTAAGGAATTTGATAATTATTGCAAGAAGGATGGGATCGAGAGGAAAAAGACCACTGTTTACACTCCACGGCATAATGGTGTTGTTGAATGCATGAACATGACTCTTCTTGAAAGAGAAAGGAGTATGCTCAGTAATGCAAACTTGCAGCAGGAATTGTTGGGATATAGATTATGGAATCCTACTATCCACAAAATCATCATAAACATAGATGTAACCTTTAATGAACTTTTTCTATCAAATTTAGATGTGAGTAATGATTTGAAACAGGCTAATGTACCACATTTTCAGCAAGTTCAGTTTGATACTCAGTCATCTACAAAGGGGACTCATGAGGATGTCCTAGAAGAGGATATTCATGAGGACACTCCTCACGAAGAGGATGAGTAGACAGAAATAGAGGAGATCTACCACAACAATCTCTATGGAGAACTACACGACACAGAATTTTTCCAAAGAGGTATGATCATTTTGTCACATCTGTTGCTTTCATTTTTAATGAAGTAGAACCTAACAGTTATCAGGAAGCATTGAAAGTGTCTGACAGTGACAAATGGAAACTTGCAATGAAAGAAGAAATGGATTCTTTGGCAAAGAACAAGACATGGGATCTTGTGGAACTTCCGGAGAGTAGGAAAGTGGTTGGCTGCAAATGGGTGTACAAACTAAAGAAAGGAGTTGTTGACACTATACCGAAGTACAAAGCGAGACTGGTTGCAAAAGGGTTTTCTTAGAAAGCAATTATTGAATTTCATGAGATTGTTTCACCAGTTGTAAAACTTGTTTCTATCATAATTTTGTTAGCACTAGTTTCCTTGTATGATTTGGAGTTAGAGAAGCTAGATGTCAAAACAACTTTCTTACATGGAGATTTAGATGAGGAAATTTTCATGGAATAACCAGAAGGGTTCGTTCAGAATCACAACAAGAGGTATTTTTGCAAGCTCAGAAAATCATTGTATGGCCTGAGGCAGTCTCCCAGGCAATGGTACAAGAAATTTGATTCTTTCATGGTGACTTAGAATTTTACCAGGAGTGAGTAATGATCATTGTGTGTACTTTAAAAGGTTGGAAAATGACATGTTCATTATTTTGGTGTTATATGTTAATGATATGCTTGTCGCAAGTAAGATTATGTTTGAAATCAGGAGGTTAAAGGCTCAGTTGGCTAGGACATTTGATATGAAGGATCTAGGAGCAGCAAATCAGATCTTGGGCATGCAGATACATAGAGATGGAAAAAATGGCAAGTTGTGGTTATCACAAAAGAAGTATGTGGAGAAAATACTTCAGAGATTCGGTATGAATAAGGTGAAACCTAATAATATCCCTTTAGCTTCTAATTTCAAGCTTTCTTTAGGTTTGAGTCCTAAAAATGATGAAGAAAAGAAGTACATGCCTCATATACCATATGCTAATGCAGTAGGAAGTCTAATGTATGTGATGATAAGTACAAGACCGGATATTTCACATGTAGTTGGTGTTGTTAGTAGATACATGAAAAATCCAGGAAAAGAGCATTGGGCAGCAGTGAAGTGGGTGTTTCAATATCTAAGAGGCACAAGCAACTATTGTATCACTTTTGATGGTTGTAGTGATGAAGTCTGTGGCTATGTTGATTATGATTTTGTAGGTGATTTTGACAAGAGGAGGTCCACTTTAGGTTATGTATTTACTCTTGCAGGTGGAGCTATTAGTTGGATGTCAAAGCCTCATGATATTGTTGCTTTATCCACTACATAAGCATAATATATAGCCGCTTCACATGCTTGCAAAGAGGTAGTCTGGTTAAAAGGTTTGTTGGGTGAGTTAGGAAAAGTTCAGAACACTATAAAAGTTTTTTTGATAGTCAAAGTGTTATTCATTTGGCTAAAAATCCAGCTTATCACAGCAAGACAAAGCATATTCCCATAAATACCATTTTGTTAGACATGTTGTTGATGAAGGTGGAGTGGTTCTTGAAAAGATTCACACTAAAAAGAATAGTGCAGACATGTTCATGTAGTCAATTACCTTAGAGAAGCTACGATGGTGCCTAGCTTCTCTAGGCTTGCAGGAAAGGTGATGAATAGAGCAATGAGCAAGGTATTAGCTAAATTGTTGTCAAGGTGGAGATTGTTGGAAACAGGTGACAATCATTCTCTTGGTAGCTGCATAACGTACTTACCGAATTAATTTAGTTTGTTTAGTTAAAAGAGAGTAACCGTGAAAGAAATGTATATATTTCTTGTATTCTAGTAGAGAAGAGTTGGAGAGTTGTAAGCTGTTGCAATCTTCATTCCTTGAATAATAAGAAAGACCGATACCATTACTCCGTGAATGTTTCCCTCTAGAAATTTTTACCACAATAAACTTTTGTGTTCATTGATGAATGTTTGTTAATATATTCTATGTATTATTTTCTCTGTAGATCTCACATCCAACAACTTGTTACATTCCACTAACCATAAATGAATATCTGAGCAAGATTCTTTAGTTGTGGAACCCTTTGGCAATCCAAGGTGCAGAGTAAACATAAAATTGACAAATTGAGAGTTGAGTTCTACAACGATGTTGTTATCCACGCTGGTTTGTGGAATTGCCTTAGCAATTTGACTCCAGGACAGTGACTGTGCAAAGTTTTTGTTAGGGATACCCAGCTTCTTGCTCAAACAAGTATTCCAGTGATTTTTCACCTCATTGTCTGTTCTGCCCAGTAGTCGACCGGCGATCAGTGACCAATTGCATTAATACACGATACAAATCTCTCAGCTGCAGAGATGGTTCATCTAACGCGTTCTGCAACTCTTTCCACGGCTCATCAGACCTGCATCGCACGGGTGCAGTTCCCCATGGATTAAGCTGAGGGTAATATGGTAAAGGCCTCTGCTAACAATAAAAGGTATTAGAAATTTGGAATGCTGTTTGTTTAGGATGATGAGGTCAGCACAATGATACCTACTTTTTGGGGAACAGTACTCCAACGTCCTACACCGTTAGCTTCGATGTACGTCTTCAAAATCTTGTCTTCCTCTGGCATCCAGGACCTTCGATGAAGCACATCATTTGATGGTTTTGATAAACCATGTACTCTGTAGATGAGTGTTGAACACCTGCACAGAAATATCTAGCTAGCAAGAGAGAACACACAACTTGCAAAACAGAAAAAATAATGAAAAACAGAGAGAAGGAATGAATAATTATGTACTGATGTGTGTAAAAGATTACAATACATAATAGCTATCCTAATTAGTAGAAAAAAAAAGAAACATGCCATAGTGGTGGTCTGAAGAGAACTGATGCATGCCATCAGTTACGGAGTGAACTGACACCAAGGCTTTTAGTTATGGAGGAAACTAAGCCTGCATGGGTCTCCAACACCCCCCCTGAACACTACTATGGGGTAATAAAGAAAGGGCCCCGGCAATTAAGTCCATAATAGGTCACCCAAAAACAATGCAACTAATGAACATTGAAATAAAATGAGGAAAGAGGGAAAACCTCATGGGAAAACCCCCCTCCTCAAGATACAATGTAGAAAAAGAAGAAAAAGATAGTTACTAGGCAACTGTGTCTTTCACTCCAAGATGATCGCGCAGAGAGTGGAACTTCTGCGCAGTGAAGGTCTTGGTGAAGATATCAACAATCTATTCAATTGAAGGATAGAACTGAAATTCGATGATCCGCTTGTGCACCAAATCTCTGATATATTGCATGTGGATCTCTATGTGCTTCATCCACTGCCTCTGTACTGGATCTCTACAGAACTTTAGAGTGCTTTGGTTGTCACACCAGATGACTAGGCCGGTGGAACTAGATTCCCAACTCAGTGAGAAAATGTTGTAGCCACAAAGCATGAATGGTTATGTTGACTACCCCTCTATATTCGGCCTCGGATGATATAGAGCAATAGTAGCCTGCTTCTTGCTCGACCAACAAATTGGCCCTGAACCTAGACTGAGTGAGTACCCAAATGTAGAATTGCGATCAATGCTATTGCCAGCCCAGTCAGAATCAATGAATCCTATTAGATCCAATGCATAATCCACTGCATAATGAATCCCAAAGGTGATGGTTCCATGTACATATCGAAGGATCTACTTGGCAACCTTCCAATGTAGCTCATGTGGCTCTTGCATGAACCAAGAGATTGCCCCAACTGCATACGAGAGGTCTGGTCGAGAGTGTGTAAGATACACCAAGCTCCCCACTAGTTGTCTGTATAGAGTGTTGTCAACCAATGGAGTGTTCCTGCCATCCTCAAGTTTGACCCCAGATAGGAAAGGAGTCGATGCAGACTTGTAGTCTGTCATATGGAATTGCTCTAGAAGATCTCGAGCATACTTGGCCTGAGATAGTTTGATTCCTGAGGCATCATGGCTGATTTCAAGACCAAGGAAGAAATGTAATGGACCCATGTCCGTCATCAAAAACCTGTCATGCAGAATCCTCTTGACTGCAGCAAGTGCTGAAGTTGAGCTTCTAGTGATCAATAAATCATCAACATATAAAACTAGTAGCAGAAGTGAGTCAGCTATCCTAAGCATGTATACATTCGGATCTGACTTACACTGTACAAAGTTTTGGGACAATAGGTAGGAGTCCATCTTGGCATACCATGCTCTCGGGGCTTGCTTAAGGTCGTAGAGAGACTTCTTCAATCTGCAAACCAAGGATGAATCTTATATGAAGCCTTGTGGATGCTCCACATAGATCTCGTCAGAGAGATCACCATGAATAAATGCATTCTTCACATCCATATTATGGAATTCCCACCTCCTGGATGCAACAATGGAAAGTGCCAATCGAATGGAATCCATCTTTGCTACTGGAGCAAAGGTCTCATCATAGTCTAACCCATGAACCTGTTGAAAACATTTGGCAATTAGCCTGGCTTTGTATCTGTTGATTTGTCTGTCTGCTACCTTCTTGGTTCTGTAGACCCATCTGCATCTGACAAGCTTCATGTATGAAGGAAGTGGCACCAGATCCCAAGTCTGGTTCCTGAGGAGAGAGTTGTACTCATCCTGCATAGCAGCTTCCTAGAGGGGATTCCCTACAGCCTCCGCATAGGCCTGCGGGTCTAAAGAGAGAACCATGTAACAATGCATGGGAATCACTGGTTCGGTAGCTATGAGTGCATGAGAAGGCTCCTCAAACTGGGGCTGTTTCCTCTGATCCACTGGATCCTCCACAAGGTCACTTGCATCCTGTGGAGTTGTCTGTGCATATATCTCTCTTAAGCTCCTTGTTCTCTTAGGGGAGAAAAGAGGTGGATCAACATATTCATGCTCATGTTCTCCGTCAGATACGGAACTCAAATATGAATCATGATCTGAATGAGTGGACTCATCATCATGGATGTGTGGTGTAGGTAGAGGAACAAAAGTCTCTGTATGTGACTCCAATGGTGCATGCAAGGGGATTTCCTCAAACTGGACACTTCGCTTAATAAAGAGCTTGTTTGTAGAGGGATCAATCAACCTGTAACCCTTCACATCATTGGAATATCCCACAAAGACGCATGCAATGCTCTAAGGATCTAATGCTTTCCTCTTTTCAGAGGGTATGCGGGCCCATCCACGTGATCCAAATATTCGGAAGTGGGTGACTTCCGGTTTGCAACCGCTCCATGCCTCAAAAGGAGTAATGTCCTTGACAGATATGTGAGGAGATATGTTTTGTATGTAGTTGGCATAGTTAAGTTCCTCAACCCATAGTTTAGAAGGAAGAGACCTTGCATGCAACATGCAAGAGGCCATCTCTTTGAGGGATCTGTTCTTTCGCTCAACCACTCCGTTCTGTTGTGGAGTGTATGGTATTGTATGTTGCAACCGTATACAAACCTCTGAACAAAGAGTTTGAACATTCCTGTTCACATATTCCCCCCCATTGTCTATGCAAAGGATTTAATCTTTCTTGTAGACTGATTCTCTACAAGTGCTTTGAAGTCTTTGAGATGTCCAAAAACTTTGGATTTCTGCCTGAGAAAATACACCCAAGTATATCGTGAGAAATCATCAAGAAATGTAAGAACATACCTCGCCTTGTTGATGGATAGATGAGGAAAGGGTCCCATCAAGTCACTATGGATGAGATCTAAGGGAGAGGAGGCCCTCTTGGCCTTCCCTTTTTCAAACTTCTCTTGAGGATGTTTTCCAATAACACATCTTTGACAAAATCCTCTTGAAAAATGAATGTTGGGCAAGCCAATGACCATTCCCTACTTGTAGATTTGTTTCATGTATCTGAAATTAAGATGACCAAATATTTTGTGCCATAACCTACTACTATCATCAGCATGCGTAAGTAATAGGGAAGAATCTGGTTCAATGAATTCAGAAAATGTGTAAAGCCTAGATCTGTGATTTACCTCACCAGTGGCAAATTTAGAGTTGCTTTGTATGTCAAAGATATTCACAGCATCAGGAGTGAATTCAACTCTCTTTCCGGTGCCAGAATGTGTAATCTGATAGACGGAGAGAATATTCACCGAGAGTTTTGGAACATGTAGCACATCCTCAAAGCTGCCATGATTGAGTTCAATTATTCCCTTGCTAGTGATATCAACAGGAGAATCATCCCCCATGAGTATAGGAGGACCTTTGCATGCATCCAATGAAGAGAAGGATTCCTTTGTGGCAGCCATGTGGTGAGATGCACCTGAATCTACAATCCATGCATAGGGAGATGAATTAATGGCAATCAAAGCATGGCTAGAGTTACCTTTCCCAAGAGCATGATCTTTAGGCTTCTTCTTGGCGACCTCTGGAATGTGATCCCCAAGGTTGTGCTTCTGAAGTACCTGGGCCATCTGATCTATCTGCTTCTTCATGCATGAGGATTGTGGATGGAATCCTTTCTGGAAGTATGTGCATTTCTCCATTTTCTTCCATTTTTCACCTTTGAATCCGGAGGTATCATTGAAGGGTTTGGTGTTCTCTTCCTTCTTTGGATTTTCATGTACCTTTCCTTTGTCTTTGGATTTAAATATTTGTTTTGGGTTATGACTGCCATCATGCACATCAAGAGCATGTGTCTTGGAGCCCTTTATTTTTCCCATATTGATGAGCTTGTCTTGTTCCTGAGACAAAGATTCAATAAAAGCATCAAGAGTGGGCATGGTCCAGTTCTTGCCAGAGGTGAGCCTCACTGAATGAAACGTGGAGACAAATATAGAGTATTCCGGTCCAAGCTTGGAGAGGATGGATAGAACCATCCATTTTTCCTCCTTAGATTTATCAACCCTGCAACCCTTGAGTTGCAACAGCAAATCCTTGTATCTTGTGAAGAAATCCTATATATTGTCGAAGCTTCATGGATCCAAAGAAAGCAACTCCACTTCGAGCATGTGGCCTTTCATCTCATCTTGCTTGCCAAATATTCCTTTCATGGTGGTCCAAACTTCATTGGGAGTTTTGCAAGAAGAAATATGGAAAAGCAGCTCAGGGGAGATGTGCATGCAGAGGGCTCCGTAGGCCTCGTCCATCTGATTAAGGTATTTGGAATTTTCTAGGGCTGCTGTAGGCTCACCTTCTGTGGCCATAGCAATCCTATACAATCCTCTGCTTCGAAGAAAGATCTCCATCTTTGCTTCCCATGCAAAATGATTGTATGGTGTAAGAATAGCTTCCTTTGGAAATTCCATTATTCCAACGATTTTCGATCTTCTATGCTTGCGAATAAAAAATGCCGATGCATCTTTGTCCTAGTAGTAGAGCTCTAATACCATGTAGATGAGTGTTGAACACTTGCATAGAAATATCTAGCTAGCAAGAGAGAACACATAGCTTGCAAAAAAGAAAAATAATGAAAAACAGAGAGAAGGAATGAATAATTCTGTACTAATGTGTGTAAAATATTACAATACATAATAGCTATCCTGATTAGCAGGAAAAAAAAGAAACATGCCATAGTGGTGGTCTGAAGAGAACTGATGCATGCCATCAGTTACGGAGTGAACCGACACCAAGGCTGTCAGTTATAGAGGAAACTGAGCCTGCATGGGTCTCCAACATGCTCGCTTCATGATTGGCAACACCCCATTTGATGGTTTTGATAAACCCTCAACAATTTTTTAGCTTCAGTATCAACGGAAACAATAGTTGTGCCAGCTCCCCGGAAAGTGTGCTTATCCTGTGCTGATACAAACCCGGAGTCATGGATTTATAAAAGGAATGAATGCATGAGACCAATAGTTTTTGCATAGAATGGTAGTCTCAGAATAATTTGAGGGCGAGGAGTCATATTAACAGTTTGTATCCATTCAAAGACGTCATATAGATGGAAAATTATAATTGACAGAGGGATAGAGAGACAATTTACCAATTTGACATATCAAAGGACTCATTTTACACTCTGTGAATGTACAATTGAGGGATTTTACCAATCTAAGTTCTCTACTCACAAACTTAATGTTTTCTTTCATGAACCAGAAAATCCTTTTGTTTGTGTTATCAAGACCTTCTCCTCTAAGTTCAATTTCAAGAATCCACTTTTAATATCTATCTAATTATGCTGATAGGTATTTGATATTATTTCATATTTTGGATTTGCTTGGGTCTATCAACAAGATTAACCAAGTGTAAAGGAGAGATTCATTTGTTTTTCATATCAGTTTTCTGTGCTTATATTAACTTTAACCATCTAATGTGAATAATGGATAGAAATTATATTTTTTTGTCTTTGTTTAACAACCAGCTATCTTCACAAAGCTAAGTGGTTGGTTGGCCACTTTACTTGTAATCCTGTTAGTATACATTCATTCTCTCCAAAATGAGTAGTAATAGAGATAATCAACTAAAATGTTACTTTATAAAAGGATTAAATATTTCTTTCGTAATATTCCCTTTCCTAAACACTTTTAACATCCATCTACTAACAAATGAGCAGCAATTGAGATAACGAACCAAAATGTTACCATCTAGATAACCAACCAAAATGTTACCATCTTCATAAGAAATAGGGATAACTAATTAAAATATTACTATATTTATAAGAGGAGCAAAAGTTTCTTCATAATCTTTTCCTTCCTCATGGGCATATCATTGGCAACAAGTTCAACTTTGTACTTGTTCAAAGAATGATAGCATCTACATTTAACCTTATAAATCCATTTATAACCAATGAAATTCTTCAATGAAGACAATGTTGAATGCACCAAAGTCTTGTTTATTAGTCACAAATCATATTCCACATTCATAATAACTTCTAATTCATTATTTCTATTGGCTTCTTCGAATATAAGTTAGATCTGAAAAATTACTTTCCCATTACCTTCAACAATTTGTTTACCCAATTGGGTACACTAGCTAATCTTTCTACACACCCTTCACCATGGTATAGTACCACTTTGGTTTCTTTGGGTTAGTCCTCTTGATCTTGCATTGAAATTTGAGAATCACTCACTTTTTCATTGGATGCACTCTAGAATTTCAATCTCGTATGTTTTAGGCTTTTCCACCTATTAGATTTTAACACTAGAATTTTCTCTAGAATCTACAATAATTACCCATACACTACTATCCATAACTTATCTGAGAAGAATGATATTTTCTTGTCTACAACAACAACCCTATTAACTACAAGTTTGTTTGTAGAGACATCTAGTAGTCTGTATGCTTTAGACTTCTCATTGTAACCAACAAACATATATACTTTGATTTTTTCATCTAAATTCTTCCTTTTTCCTTAGCAATATGTGTAAAATCAATACAACCAAAAAATATGAAAAACACTTACAAAAGGTTTTCTACCTAACCATGATTCGTTGGAAGTGATATCTCGAGTGACTTTATAAGGATTTTTGTCAAGGATGTATACTATTGTATTGATAGCTTCTATTCTACCCAATATCAATATGGCACATTCCTTAAACTAGAATAAAAAAACTCATGTCCATTATCGATTCCTATAAATTAACTTGTTTGTTTCTTTAACAAAGATTTCGATGTTACAAAATTAGAAAAATGATTTCACTTTTGATTCAAAAAAAAAACTCATATTTTTTTTGAAAAGTCATCAACTAGTAATCGAAAATAATTTTCTTTAGACAATGTTTGTGTCTTCATTGAACAATTCACATAAACATGTACCAAGTTCAAAACTCTTTTAGACTCACTATGATTTATTAATAGGAAACAAGTGTTGGACTCTAAGATCAACTAGTTTATGCTTTATACAACCCCTCTCACTAATTCCAACAAAAACCAGCTTTTTATCATGATTAAGATTACTAACTAGACATTTTATTCCTCGAAAGTTTACACAAAAATTAGGGTTCTTTTTTATCTATAATAGAGAGAACAATTTTCTTTTCATATGTTCCATATAAGGAACATATTAAACATTCTCTAAAGTATAACATAAAGTATTTTTGCATATTACATAAGCATCTCCACCTTATCTAACATAGTAAGTCCAACCATCATTCAAACAAACAAAGTCATTACTACTCTTAACTTGAATGAAATTTATGTATAAGTCTTTGTGATCAATCTAGTGTCGACGTGCACCTCTATCTAATTACAAGGTTGTAGATGTAGTTGATTGGTATGCTATGATGCTACAAATGAAAAATATTAAGTTGCCCCTTCTTCATCTCCTTAGCTACATTTATATACCTTGATTTATCTTGACTACTTGTCGAGTCAGTATATCTCTTTTAACAATATTTCTCTAAGTATTTAGTCTTGTTAGAGTAAAACAATCACCATTTTTACATCTTTTATTAACCATATACTGCCATTTCTCTATTTGTGTTTACCTTTCAACCATGCATTAATTGCACTCTCTATAGTGCATGAAGTTGATACTTTTTTCTGGTCTTGCCTCCTCTCCTTCTCCAATACATGTTGATACTGTTGTTTGGAAAGCTTTCTTTATCCATTGACCAAAGTAGTGGTTTGATACAAAGGTAGCATTCAAACATCTAGGATCAACCCACTATCAATGTCGCACACAACCAAGTTTATCTCAATCTTGACCTCCTTCATTCATTTGATCTCACATGTTCTTGGGCAGAATGTTCTAATCATTCACAAATGAACAATATGCTAAAAAAATAATACAGTTTCATATCCTTTATTGGTCAATTAAAATTGTAGAATATAGAACTTAGATTATAATCTCTTGATTTGCAAATATTTTAATTAATAAGTAGATAGATAAATTACTAAAACCTTTTCAATTAATTACAAAAATCCCTTAATTAGTTACTAAAAGATACCCTTGACATGAAAACATAAACTAATTTTTCAACATAATAATTAAAAAAATTTAATTCATATTATACCTCAGAAATGCTATAGCGAAGTGGTTTCTCAAGAGAGTAGCATTGAATCAAGATGTAACAAAATTGTGTTTCGGCTAATAAACGACACTAATAAGTTTTTATGGCTAGAGCAAGATTGATATGTTTAGATTTTTTTTAATTTGAATTTTCTCACATACGTATTAATGCATATGCATTTAGCTATTGAATTGTGATATTTTCATACTTTATTTGCATTTGCATGGTCAATTGTTTACTTTAATTGTATTGAATTGTGATATTTTCATACTTTATTTGCATTTGCATAGTCAATCGTTTACTTTAATGGTAAGGTCGGTGCATAAAGGTTTTCTTACTTTGATTCAAAAGAGAGAAAGTACAAAGTTATTTTTTAATCCATAAAGTACAAAGTATATATCGTTTCTTGTAAAGATTAATATAAGTTCATCAAGATGCACATGCACATAAACATATATATATATATAATTTAAAGTGGATCATTCTAATGTGTTTGCGTGTTTGAAATTGCAACATGATATTTTATAAAACTTAGGGCTTTCTTTATTGTATTCCTCGATTTCATTTGGGTATTAGGATTTGATGATAGGCATCATGTAAGGAGAACAATACTCTACATACAGTGTGGCATTTAATGCAATGTTTATTTTTTACTTTATTATGAGTATTATTTGCTTTTAAAGTGTTTACTTAATTGTTTGACACTAGTGTTTCTCAAATTCATTTGTAAGACTAAATAAAACTTATGACTAGATAAAACATACAAAGTAAAGTTATGCACAATACATAATATAATGTATGATACAAAATAAAGTAAAATTATATGACTAACAAAACATGAAGTCGATATTCATTTGAAAATGGTAATCTACAAAGCACACATAAAACCATATGTTTTCCAATAATTAAATTTTCAATCGTATTAGAGTCGTTTTTATAAAATTTAAATAATAAAAAAAATTCAATTTAAAAAAACCATATGTTTTCCAATAATTAAATTTTCAATCGTATTAGAATCGTTTTTATAAATTTTAAATAATAAAAAAATTTCAATTTAAAAATATAAAAAAAAGTTTGTGCCATCTTTTGAATCCAAAGAAACTACTTAAATCCCAAAGGAAAAGGTTAAACTAAAGGCAACCTTTTTGGACGGTCTTCCCACATTACAAGCTTAAAAAAATTATCCATACACGTTTATTGAAGTCATAAACGATTAGTATAATAGTCTTCAATGATTTTTCTTGATACGATATACATATATCCAATAAGTGTGTATAAAATATCCATTATACATTGCCACTTCTATGAATATGTTCTAGATTGAGTAAATATAATTTCTTTGGATCATGTGATTTTAAATAATACCGTTGGTCCCATGGGCTAAATATAATTAAATGGTAAAATTATACCTGCACCAAATGATGCAGTGAATGATATTTAACTGTAATATGTTATTCATTAATGAAGTATTGTAGGTTTATAGCAATGAAACACTTTCTTTGCATAAGTTGCTATCTAACACAAAGAATGATTTAGAATTTAATTAGAATAAGATCTTTCAATTGAAACTAGCACTCAAAAGCCCTATCCCTTTCATGAGAGTCTTAAACCATAATGGTAAGGTTGATGCATGATTTTTTTATCCTTGCAAACAATCATCTTAAATGCATTCAATGGGTTTTTAAATGTGTTAGATTACAACAACAGCTCAAGATCCTTTTTAAAAGTTACTTGTCCATGCAAAATGCATTATTAAATTTGTTACAATATCACCTCACTTGGATAACTTCGATGCACTTTGAAAGCCAAACTGCAACCACAAGGCCGGTTATAGCATGATTTGCCACACCTCATGCATCATGCCTTGATGGCCTTCACTTATCACTATGTAGACTCCCTATACCCCCTTTACTCATTATAGCCTTGATGCTTCAGTTTTACCCTTAAAAATACATTTTTGAAGACATACGTGCATCATCAATTATACAGCTCACGTATATGCATCTTGCACCATTACATCCCACGTACATTGCGTTTTGTGCTAAAAAACAAAAAAATATTTGGAGTTTTCCTCATCAAGTAATGAATACCTTGATCCTTGGCCTTCCATATGCCTGGAAACGCTCTGATTCAACCCTCCATTTCCCATTTCAGGGCTATATATTGAGCCATTGTGAAGCATTTTAAGAGGAGAAACTTTGAGAGTAAAGACATTATAGCAAAAAAATTCCCTATTGCCATATACTTGAGTTTGTGTCCCTTTGTCCTTGTTGATAGAACCATTTGTGTTCATCTCCCAAGCTCTCCATTTCCTTTCATTAGCTTTCCTTACTGTGGAGGATTGAAGTGGTGGAGTCGTGTTGATGGCTTGAGCTTGTAGGTTGTTGGATAAACTATAAAGAAGTCAACAAAAGGAGATAGTCCAACTAGAAAGGCTTGAAATCAATACCACGCAGAGATGATTCTATCCCCGAGTTGTTCTGGATGACAAACTCCTATGGATACAAGGCCTCCACTGGAACAAGGGTT
>LPNX010912292.1:0-15576 GCA_001517045.1 Pseudotsuga menziesii | reverse complement strand
TGGGAATGATAACTAAATTAGTGTGTTTATGTGTTAATCGGAGGTTTGTGTTTACTTTTTTATAATGGGCATAGCCCTCAAGTTTTTCATGAAGTAATACCTAATGGTATGAGTTATTTGTAAGGCTGAAACCCATCATGTAATCTTTCATTTTTCATTAATGAGCTTCAATATTTTTCATAAGTGGATGTTTCTCCTGTGGAGTTTTACCACATGAAATCCGTTTTATATATGATGTTGTTCATTGTGTGATTGATGTAATGTGTCTCTCATTTTAAGAAATGGTATCAGAGTGAGTGTGAAGAGAGACAAGCTGTTTGGATGCTGAAAGAGACCCACGCTGGAAGATGGAGAAGATTTTGCTCGCAGTCGTTTGCAATCGTTGCTGAAGAGGTTGCCTCCAAGACCTTAAAATATATATGCTACTGCGAGTTACCTGCGTCTCGGATTGATCTGCCTACAAAGAAGTCAGCGTAAGGTTTGTGTATGGGGTTGCGTGATTGTATGGTGAAGGAGGCAGTGGAAGTTGCGTTGAAGATAATATTATCTCCCAGATGCCTGATCACCCCATCCTGAATATTGACTGTCAGTCCAGAGATGCCATACACGATTCATTGAATTTACTCTTTCACTGGACTTTGTCAAAGAAAGCTCAAAACCCAGACATATCTGGCCAGCAAATTGCTACCCTTTTAGTTACTGGACTTACGGGATTGGCCAATGAATGGTGGAGATGGTTGCCCCAAAGGGTACGTGATGATATTCTAAATTTTGATGACGCAGATCAACAACTACTCAAATCCTTGGCAACATAGTTTCATGGTGGCGATGACGAAGATGATGCAGATCATCTCGGATCTCTTTTTATGTCTGCCAGGCTTTGTGACTTATCACTTGCTGATGAGTATTTCTGTTATATGCAAAAACTGCTAATAAGAGTAGGAAAAGCAAGTGACTCGGCATATCTCAAACACTACCTGAGAAGCTTCCCAGGTCATGTTCTGGATGCCATAGAAAAATACATGAAAGATAAAAATTTGAATTATCAGAATTTATCAATTGCTCAGCTCCATCATCACATCAAAGAAACATGGCAGGAGCACTGCCTTGAAAAGCGGATTGATAAGGACTTTAAAAGACATCAGAATATGTATACACCTTCATTTTGCAAGAAGGTGCCACAAATGCCAGATTGGGGATGTGGTGCCCACAATCATGGTCATCTTAATCAGAAATGCCAGTGTTCACACAAGCCGAAGAAAAAGAATCTCTTCACTAGTGATCCTAGATATCACTATCCTGATAAACCCTTAAAGTTTAACAGGAAAAGGCCAAAATACCAGAAATATCAGAAGCAACAAAGACTGCCTCCTCGTAAGAAAAAGTACATCACGAAAAGGCGGAAACCTGCAGATAAGGAATCCTGTTTCCTTTGCGGCGCTAAAGGCCATTGGGCAAATAAGTGCCCTAAAAAGAAAGCGAAGCCCCATCTTGCCACTTTCTGTGCTTCTGTACAACCTTAATGGTGGAGGTATTCCTCTTCTTCTCGAATGCCTCCTACTGGTGATTTCCTTTTTCTCCCCTCAGATTCCGATTCTGAATATGATTCTGATGATCTCCCTGAGCTTAATAAATTTGGTCCCTCTTCAGCCTCCTCCTCTGATCTGTCGGATTTTGCTTCCGATACTGATGCCTCCGAGGCTCCAAATTTGGGGGGGTGTAATATGCCCAGTTCTCCCTGTCCCTCTATTTCCTCTTCTGTAATACTTTCCAGCCTCCTAAATTTGACTTTTCCCTGTATATGCTTTCCTTTCCTAAGCATTATGATTTGGAAAAGCAGATAGCTTCCATTGACTTAGCTTTTGCTGAAACTCAGCCATATCAGTATCAGCTGGGAGAAAAGCTAAGAACTGAAAAAGCCTTGCTGCTAGAACAACTAAAAGGCAAACAGAAAGTCTCAGAAACACCAAGAGAAGAGTTGCCTCACAAAGTAGTCAGCTTTCATGAGCCAGCAACTATATATAAGGCTTACCCAGATAAGCATGAAAGCAGACAACAGTATAGACTCTCAACGAGAGAAACTCTGAGAGCTATGGTGAAGGAGAAGCAGCAACAGATAAAGCAGCTCTGTACAGAAGTAAGTGAGCTCCGAGATCACATAAAGATCTTAGACGCTGAAGAAGAACACTCTTCAGAAGAAGAAGTAAATAAGTTCATAAAAGGAGCTCTAGATAGAGATGTAGAAATTGTAGATACTACTGAAGAGCTTGATCAGACTGTAAATACTCAGCCCGGTATGTTTCTAATGTCTGGTCCAAAACTGTATATACAAGTAAAGTTTGATTTGCAAGAATTCAAACCATACAATCTTTCCTATCAGATTGATTCTAGTTGTCAGGTTAATCTTGCAAAAGGTTCTGCTCTACCCTTTTATTACTGGGAGAAGACTTTTGGAAGTGGAACTGCTATCCATGGTACCCCAGTACCTATAAAAGGAAAAGCTGAAATTGTTCCATTCATATTTGGCAAAGCTCAGAGTAAGCTAACTTTCTATAGACTGGATGAACTGAAAGATGACTGTTTGTTAGGATCTGATTTCTTACATCAAGTCAGTCCCTACACAGTAGATCATTACCAGATGACATTCACTTGTCATATCAATAAGAGGAAAGTAATCCTTCCTTTATCATTCACAAGTGAAATCAAATGTCAGAGTATAAAGGAACCAGAAGATGCTAGTATTCCTCGGCTAGCAAAGATGGAAAGAGCAATAGCGTATTCAGAAACACACGGTGAGAAAATGTTAAAAGAGATTTCTGAAAAGCTTAGAAAAGATTGTTGTTCTGATAGCCCTAATGCATTCTGGAAGAGAGAAAAATACTTCGTTACATTACCTTATGATCCTCTCCAGAAGATCAAACCTATGAAGGCCTCTGCAAGAATAATGACTCCTTCTGAACGAGCATTCTGCAAACAGGAGATTGCAGAGTTACTAGAGAAAGGACTGATAGAACCTTCCAAGAGTCCTTGGGCATGCCGCGCCTTCATAGTCAATAAACATTCAGAACAAAAGCAAGGAAAACCAAGGTTAGTGGTTAATTTCAAGCCACTAAATGTTGTTCTCCATAAAGTCAGGTATCCTTTACCTGATAAAGCCAGTTTATTACAGCGAATAACAGGTTGCACTATCTTTAGCAAGTTCGACTTGAAATCCGGTTTCTATCAGATTGGTATTGAGGCTAAAGATAGGTTTAAAACTGCATTTGTTGTTCCACATGGATTATACCAGTGGAAAGTTCTCCCCTTTGGAATTAATAATGCTCCATCTGAGTTCCAAAAACGGATGGAAGATATATTCAGAGACTATCCATGGATATTGGTCTTTATTGATGATATACTGTTCTGCTCTCACAGCCTGCAGGAGCATCTCAAGCATCTGCAGATCTTTTATGATTTGGTATACAAGCATGGATTGGTTCTCTCTGAACCAAAGATGGAGATAGGAAAGACCGAGATTGAATTTCTTGGATTAAAGATTAATGAAGGAACGGTTGTGTTACAAAACCATGTTCTTCAGAGTTTTAGCAAATTTACTAATGAAATTACAGACAAAACAGAACTCCAGAGGTTCCTTGGTGCTTTAAATTATATCAGACCATTTTATCAAGGTCAGGCCGCTGATATTGTTCTGCTTCAACGCAGATTGAGAAAAAATACGCCTACATGGTCTAGAGAAATGACTGCAGCTGTTAAAAAGATAAAAGAAAAAGTCATAAAGCTGCCTGCACTTAGCCTGCCCACAGGGAAAGGCAATCTGATCATAGAAACATATGCATCTACCCATACATGGGGTGGAGTGTTACTTGAAACCATTGATCAGAAAGAACATATCTGTGGCTACGGTTCGGGATCCTTCAAGAAAGCTGAATTAAATTATCCCTCTAGCCATAAAGAAATATTGGCAGTCAAGAAGACTGTGCAACATTTCATTCTCTTCCTTAAGCCAGTAAAATTCATTATCAGGACTGATTTAAAAATAATGCCTGGAATGCTGAAGAATGAAAATGTGATGGCAGAAAACAATAGTCGTATTTTAAAATGGTTTATATGGTTGTCTAATTTTGATTATGAAATTGTGTATAAACGAGGCTATCTTAACTGCCTTGCTGATATGTTGACCAGGGAGTCAGCAGAAGATTTGAAAGAACTTCAGCCTGCACTAAACATGTTTGATCCAGGAGAACCCAACTCTGGTCCTACACAAAGACGAATGAGAAGAGAACAGAAAGAAAAAGATGCAGCAAAGATGCCAAAAACCCATGAAGAATTGCTGCAAAAAGAAGGATTGTTCATCCTTCCCTGGGATGGTACATTGCCCAGGAATGTTCGTATTGAGTCATTGGAGTATGCTTCAGCAGATGAAGCGAAAAGGTTTCTGCAGTTGACAATGATAAAAAATATTCAGTCTTCTCCATTGAAGCTGACTATTCTTGAACGCTGGGAAAAAGAAGCTTTCTTTAGCTTTGCAGATGCCACTGGAAAACTCCGAGATTGCCCAGAGGTGTGGACAGATTACGATGATACTGATCATCTCTGGTATATTGATCTCTGCACAGGAAATCTTACATGGACATCCTACAATCTAATCTTACAATGCTGTAGAGAAAATGATACTGTGGTAATCTTCGCCGACCCAGCTAACCTCAAAGCCAATGCCAAGTGGTCGGGTTGGACAGATGTTTTCCTTGACAAGTTCTGCCCTAGAACGGACTGGGAAAACCGCAGAGAAAATTTTATCCTTCATCTTAAAGCTGATATGGAAATAGCGCACCAAAGAGAACTTTGGTTTAAATTCAAGCTACATTTTGAAGGAGGTTCCTACAAGCCGCTTGAGCACCGCATGCATGTACAGCAGAAGGTAATATGGAGAAATGTGGAAGGTGACCACATAGAGTCATGGGTAACTATTCGTGACATTCCTCTTGACTTCAGAGTTGAGTCAAAGTTCTGCGGAGAGTTCATTTGCGAACCGCTAGAAGTCTTTCACGGTTCCGATATACAATGCTGTTTCTCTCCTTGGTTATATCCGCTTCCTCTGGACATTGATGCTACAGACTCTCCTGTAGAAGATGCTCAAGGTTACGACTCCCCGGAAGATGATGACATATGGGAGTATCTTCAAGGCCGCGACTTATATGATTGAAAGTAGTGGTGGGCCTTATGAAGCCTAAGTGGGCCAGGTTTGCCCCACGATTGATTCCGCCGCGGGCCAGATGAAAGCTCCGCTGTGTAAATAATAGCTTAGATGCTGCCGTGGGCCAGCTATGCTCCACTATGTTTTATGCTGTCTGTTTGTCTGTCTGTCATGATGATTCTTCGGTTCCCTGTAATTCCTCTGGCCAATTAAGGGACGAGATAATGGAAGTGGTAGTCCCCACTTTCCACCCCGATGATTCGGTTATGAGTATCTAAGTGTAGGTAATGGCTACCGGATCTCTTTTTGACTGGTTAGTGCCAGTCAGTGTCTACCGGTTGCACCGGCTAGGATGCTATAAATAAATCCCTCGGGCTCATTGTTGATCGCCATATTCGGAGATCACATCCCGAGTCTTAGAGAGCTCTGCAAGTTTTAGTGTGTCAATCTGAGCAAGTAGTCTGCTCAGCTCTAGGTTGCATTCTGTTGTGGGATATCTCCCATAAAGCACAACATGTTCTCTTCGACTGGACAGGCATTAAATATCCACAAGAATGGGAGTGTAAATATGATGAACTCCGAAACACTGAAGCTTTACAGGCCGCTTTGAAAAAGAATCCCATGACCTTTGACAGACAAAATAGTTCCTTCCGGTTACCTAATGTTACGCCATTTCCAAGATTCTCCCTTACGGATGTAAATCCTTCTTTGTCTCGTTCTGCATCTACCTCTTCTTATGAAGTCGACAGAAAACTTTCCTCCACTCCTTTTGTTCCAGATTCCAACTCCTCAGAGTCATTCACAGGTGTACATGACACAGAACACAGAGGACAGCATAAAGATTGTCCAGCATGTCGTAAGACATTCGAAGTACTCCGGCGTCATAGAAAAACTCCCCAACTAGGTATGTTTTCTCTTCCTAGAGAGAATGATGCCTATGAAATGGAAAGGGAAGGCAGAAAGTCATACTTTCCGGGTAGAAATCTACCTAACATCCCTTTCAGACAATATACTCCAGATGGTCTATCAAAAAGAGAGTACCTACCTCAAAAAACGGTAGAAGTCGGGGAAACACCATCTGATGAAGTCAGATTAAGTAATTGGGGAAACCTGCAGCAGGGTCTAACTGCCAAAAACTTGGATGATATGGCCCAAGACATTCTAAGCTTGAAAGCCAGCATGCAGGAAGAAAAAGAGAAAATATCCGAAGTAAGTGCCAAGCTGGAGCTTGTTCAGCATTTACTTGCTGACTCAGAAGCCATTAAAAAGATGATTGCAAAAGCCTCTGAGAATATTCTTACTCGAATGAGTAAGATGGGAGAGTTGACGAGAAAAGCATCTTCTCTGGGTTCCAGGGTTAACAAACCTAGCCCTGCTATTTTAGCTTTAGTTGCTGAAGGCTACAAAAGAAAAGAAACTAAAGCCAAACTAGAGCGCAGCATGTCATTTGGGATGATGGCAACATATAACAGTGATCAGAGACCAGAATTTGATTTTGGTCAGTCCGATAGAGAATTTCGTTCTCTTACAAGATGGGTAACTGCTATTAAGTCTCTGCCTCCTACTATTTCTGAAGAGACAATACAGAAAGTCTTAAGTCTGGTTCCACCTCCAGTTTCTCTCTCTACAGAAACTGTTGAAAGCATTGAACAGCCTGAGAAACCTCAGCCCGTCCCTAACTCCAATATAGACTTAAGCATGTTAAGCACAAATGTGCTAGGATCTTCCTCAGGTTCTCGACCAGAACCTGAGTACGATGAGCACATGGCAGAAAGAGAACCTACCCAAGGTCCTCGAGTTCCATTAAATTTCAGTACCCATACCTTTAATAATATTATCTCTCAGATGCCTGATCACCCCATCCTGAATATTGACTGTCAGTCCAGAGATGCCATACATGATTCATTGAATTTACTCTTTCACTGGACTTTGTCAAAGAAAGCTCAAAACCCAGACATATATGGCCAGCAAATTGCTACCCTTTTAGTTACTGGACTTATGGGATTGGCCAATGAATGGTGGAGATGGTTGCCCCAAAGGGTACGTGATGATATTCTAAATTCTGATGACGCAGATCAACAACTACTCAAATCCTTGGCAACACAGTTTCATGGTGGCGATGACGAAGATGATGCAGATCATCTCGAATCTCTTTTTATGTCTGCCAGGATTTGTGACTTATCACTTGCTGATGAGTATTTCTGTTATATGCAAAAACTGCTAAAAGAGCAGGAAAAGCAAGTGACCCGGCATATCTCAAACACTACCTGAGAAGCTTCCCAAGTCATGTTCCGGATGCCGTAGAAAAATACATGAAAGATAAAAATTTGAATTATCAGAATTTATCAATTGCTCAGCTCCATCATCACATCAAAGAAACATGGCAGGAGCACTGCCTTGAAAAGCGGATTGATAAGGACTTTAAAAGACATCAGAATATGTATACACCTTCATTTTGCAAGAAGGTGCCACAAATGCCAGATTGGGGATGTGGTGCCCACAATCGTGGTCATCTTAATCAGAAATGCCAGTGTTCACACAAGCCGAAGAAAAAGAATCTCTTCACTAGTGATCCTAGATATCACTATCCTGATAAACCCTTAAAGTTTAACAGGAAAAGGCCAAAATACCAGAAATATCAGAAGCAACAAAGACTACCTCCTTGTAAGAAAAAGTACATCACGAAAAGGCGGAAACCCGCGGATAAGGAATCCTGTTTCCTTTGCGGCGCTAAAGGCCATTGGGAAAATAAGTGCCCTAAAAAGAAAGCGAAGCCCCATCTTGCTGCTTTCTTTGCTTCTGTACAACCTCAATGGTGGAGGTATTCCTCTTCTTCTCGAATGCCTCCTACTGGTGATTTCCTTTTTCTCCCCTCGGATTCCGATTCTGAATATGATTCTGATGATCTCCCTGAGCTTAATAAATTTGGTCCCTCTTTAGCCTCCTCCTCTGATCTGTCGGATTCTGCTTCCGATACTGATGTTTCCGAGGCTCCAAATTTGGGGGGGTGTAATATGCCCAGTTATCCCCATCCCTCTATTTCCTCTTCTGTAAATACTTTCCAGCCTCCTAAATTTGACTTTTCCCTGTATATGCTTTCCTTTCCTAATCATTATGATTTGGAAAAGCAGATAGCTGCCATTGACTTAGCTTTTGCTGAAACTCAGCCATATCAGTATCAGCTGCGAGAAAAGCTAAGAACTGAAAAAGCCTTGCTGCTAGAACAACTAAAAGGCAAACAGAAAGTCTCAGAAACACCAAGAGAATAGTTGCCTCACAAAGTAGTCAGCTTTCATGAGCCAGCAACTATATATAAGGCTTACCCAGATAAGCATGAAAGCAGACAACAATATAGACTCTCAACGAGAGAAACTCTGAGAGCTATGGTGAAGGAGAAGCAGCAATAGATAAAGCAGCTCTGTACAGAAGTAAGTGAGCTCCGAGATCACATAAAGATCTTAGACGCTGAAGAAGAACACTCTTTAGAAGAAGAAGTAAATAAGTTCATAAAAGGAGCTCTAGATAGAGATGTAGAAATTGTAGATACTATTGAAGAGCTTGATCAGACTGTAAATACTCAGCCCGGTATGTTTCTAATGTCTGGTCCAAAACTGTATATACAAGTAAAGTTTGATTTGCAAGAATTCAAACCATACACTCTTTCTTGTCAGATTGATTCTGGTTGTCAAGTTAATCTTGCAAAAGGTTCTGCTCTACCCTTTTATTACTGGGAGAAGACTTTTGGCAATGGAACTGCTATCCATGGTACCCCAGTACCTATAAAAGGAAAAGCTGAAATTGTTCCAGTCATATTTGACAAAGCTCAGAGTAAGCTAACTTTCTACAGATTGGATGAACTGAAAGATGACTGTTTGTTAGGATCTGATTTCTTACATCAAGTGAGTCCCTACACAGTAGATCATTACCAGATGACATTCACTTGTCATATCAATAAGAGGAAAGTAATCCTTCCTTTATCATTCACAAGTGAAATCAAATGTCGGAGTATAAAGGAACTAGAAGATGCTAGTATTCCTCGGCTAGCAAAGATGGAAAGAGAAATAGCTTATTCAGAAACACACGGTGAGAAAATGTTAAAAGAGATTTCTGAAAAGCTTAGAAAAGATTGTTGTTCTGATAGCCCTAATGCATTCTGGAAGAGAGAAAAATACTTTGTTACATTACTTTATGATCCTCTACAGAAGATCAAACCTATGAAGGCCTCTGCAAGAATAATGACTCCTTTTGAACGAGCATTCTGCAAACAGGAGATTGCAGAGTTACTAGAAAAGGACTAATAGAACCTTCCAAGAGTCCTTGGGCATGCCGCGCCTTCGTAGTCAATAAAAATTCAGAACAAAAGCGAGGAAAACCAAGGTTAGTGGTTAATTTCGAGTCACTAAATGCTGTTCTCCAAAAAGTCAGGTATCCTTTACCTGATAAAGCCAGTTTATTACAGCGAATAACAGATTGCACTATCTTTAGCAAGTTTGACTTGAAATCCGGTTTCTATCAGATTGGTATTGAGGCTAAAGATAGGTTTAAAACTGCATTTGTTGTTCCACATGGATTATACCAGTGGAAAGTTCTCCCCTTTGGAATTAATAATGCTCCATCTGAGTTCCAAAAACGGATGGAAGATATATTCAGAGACTATCCATGGATATTGGTCTTTATTGATGATATACTGATATGCTCTCACAGCCTGCAGGAGCATCTCAAGCATCTACATATCTTTTATGATTTGGTATACAAGCATGGATTGGTTCTCTCTGAACCAAAGATGGAGATAGGAAAGACCGAGATTGAATTTCTCGTATTAAAGATTAATAAAGGAACGGTTGTGTTACAAAACCATGTTCTTCAAAGTTTTAGCAAATTTCCTAATGAAATTACAGACAAAACAAAACTCCAGAGGTTCCTTGGTGCTTTAAATTATATCAGACCATTTTATCAAGGTCAGGCCGCTGATATTGTTCTGCTTCAACGCAGATTGAGAAAAAATCCGCCTGCATGGTCTAGAGAAATGACTGCAGCTGTTAAAAAGATAAAAGAAAAAGTCATAAAGCTGCCTGCACTTAGCTTGCCCACAGGGAAAGGCAATCTAATCATAGAAACAGATGCATCTGCCCATACATGGGGTGGAGTGTTACTTGAAGCCATTGATCAGAAAGAACATATCTGTGGCTATGGTTCGGGATCCTTCAAGAAAGATGAATTAAATTATCCCTCTAGCCATAAAGAAATATTGGCAGTCAAGAAGACTGTGCAACATTTCATTCTCTTCCTTAAGCCAGTAAAATTCATTATCAGGACTGAATTAAAAATAATGCCTGGAATGCTGAAGAATGAAAATGTGATGGCAGAAAACAATAGTCGTATTTTAAAATGGTTTATATGGTTGTCTAATTTTGATTATGAAATTGTGTATAACCCAGACTATCTTAACTGCCTTGCTGATATGTTGACCAGGGAGTCAGCAGAAGATTTGAAAGAACTTCAGCCTGCACTAAACATGTTTGATCCAGGAGAATCCAGCTCTGGTCCTGCACAAAGACGAATGAGAAGAGAACAGAAAGAAAAAGATGCCAAAGACCCATGAAGAATTGCTGCAAAAAGAAGGATTGTTCATCCTTCCTTGGGATGGTACATTGCCCAGGAATGTTCGTATTGAGTCATTGGAGTATGCTTCAGCAGATGAAGCGAAAAGGTTTCTGCAGTTGACAATGATAAAAAATATTCAGTCTTCTCCATTGAAGCTGACTATTCTTGAACGCTGGGAAAAAGAAGCTTTCTTTAGCTTTGCAGATGCCACTAGAAAACTCCGAGATTTCCCAGAGGTGTGGACAGATTACGATGATATTGATCATCTCTGGTATATTGATCTCTGCACAGGAAATCTTACATGGACATCCTACAATCTAATCTTACAATGCTGCAGAGAAAATGATACTGTGGTAATCTTCGCCGACCCAGCTAACCTCAAAGCCAATGCCAAGTGGTCGGGTTGGATAAATGTTTTCCTTGACAAGTTCTGCCCTAGAACGGACTGGGAAAACCGCAGAGAAAATTTTATCCTTCATCTTAAAGCTGATATGGAAATAGCGCACCAAAGAGAACTTTGGTTTAAATTCAAGCTACATTTTAAAGGAGGTTCCTACAAGCCGCTTGAGCACCACATGCATGTACAACAGAAGGTAATACGGAGAAATGTGGAAGGTGACCACATAGAGTCATGGGTAACTATTCGTGACATTCCTCTTCACTTCAGAGTTGAGTCAAAGTTCCGCGGAGAGTTCATTTGCGAACCGCTAGAAGTCTTTCACGGTTCCGATATACAATGCTGTTTCTCTCCTTGGTTATATCTGCTTCCTCCGGACATTGATGCTACAGACTCTCCTGTAGAAGATGCTTAAGGTTACGACTCCCCGGAAGATGATGACATATGGGAGTATCTTCAAGGCCACGACTTATATGATTGAAAGCAGTGGTGGGCCTTATGAAGCCTGAGTGGGCCAGGTTTGCCCCACGATTGATTCCGCCGCGGGCCGGATGAAAGCTCCGCTGTGTAAATAATAGCTTAGATGCTGCCGTGGGCCAGCTATGCTCCAATGTGTTTTATGCTGTCTGTTTGTCGGTCTATCATGATGATTCTTCGGGTCCCCGTAATTCCTCTGGCCAATTAAGGGACGAGATAATGGAAGTGGTAGTCCCCACTTTCCACCCCGATGATTTGGTTATGACTGTCTAAGTGTAGGTAATGGCTACCGGATCTCTTTTTGACTGGTTAGTGCCAGTCAGTGTCTACTGGTTGCACCGGCTAGGATGCTATAAATAAATCCCTCGGGCTCATTGTTGATCACCATATTCGGAGATCACATCCCGAGTCTTAGAGAGCTTTGCAAGTTTGAGCAAGTAGTCTGCTCGGCTCTAGGTTAACTGAAGGTAGATTGCTGAGTTGGAAAGTCTAGAAGCGAAGAAAGGTGTCACTCATGGACGTGATCCAAAGCATAGAGAAGAGTCGTGAAGAGGGTGCCAACCGTCGAAGTGAAACGTTTAGTGCCTGATGAAGGTAGATTGGAAAGTCCCATTTGGAGTCAGCTGTCGAATTGAAGCAAACTTTCTTCCCAAGTAAAAATTAAAATAAAGACTTTGTGTTTTTTATTTTGAAAGTTAAAAAAGAAAGTCAGTCATTGATCGAAATTAACGGTGCTAAATAATTTATGGTCGTTTCTTGTTTGAGGATATATTTTTTTTCTGTAAAATATATATATTTTCAATAATGTTTAGCACAAAGTTTGAGATTGAAAAATTTAATGATAAAATCAATTTTGAACTAATATGGAAATTAAAGATGCAGGGTTTATTAGTTTAGCAAGGGTTACATAGAGATTTAGACGGAAAAAGAAAAAGACCTATCACCATGACATATGATGAATGGGAGAATTTAGATACCAAAGTGCTAAGCACAATCCGTTTATGTCTTGTGGATGATGTGTTGTTCAACATTATTGGAAAAACATCAACATCGAGCCTATGGAACAAGTTAGAAAGTTTGTATAAGACCAAATCAGTGACAAACATAATTTACTTGAAGTGACAACTGTACAGTATGAGAATGAAAGAAGGTATGAAGATTGCAGATTATTTAAATGTTTTTAACACTCTTATTCGTCACTTGAGTAGTATGGATGTTAAAATTGATGATGAATATAAAGCAGTCAGTCTCTTATGTACTTTACCTGAATCTTGGGGTCAAGTAGTTTATTCTATTAGCCTTAGTACAACTGATACTTTAGAATTTGATAATGTTGTTGGAACATTATTGTCTAAGGAATTAAGGAAGAAATCTAGTCTTGAAATCTCTTTGCTTGAAGCTTTGGTTGTTAGAGGTCGATCCAAAGAGAAAGGAGAAAAGTCAAGAGGTAAGTCTTCTAAGTCTAAATCGAAGGGCATAAAGAGCAAATTAAAATGTTGGTACTGTAACAAAACTGGTCATCTCAAGAATGACTATTGGAAGAGATAAGAACCCAAGAAGGATGACTCCAAGTCAGAGGAAAATTCAATTAAGTCTTTTGATTTAGGTATGATTGATGAGGTATTGTCTATTTGTAATATTTATGAATATAATGAGGAATGGCGATTAGATTCTGGTGTTTCACACCATATCTTTCCTTGTAAAGATTGGTTTTCTTCCTAACAAGTAGTTAATGATGGAATGGTTATTTTAGGAGACAATCATTCAGGTAAAACTGTTAGGGTTGGAAGTGTTAAAATCAAGATGTTTGATGGAGTAATAAGAACACTTACAAATGTTAGGCATGTACCTGAGTTAAAGAAAATTTTAATTTCTTTCGGAGTATTGGATTCTTATGGTCATAAGTTTACACGTTTTGATGGAACTCTAAAAGTTTCCAAGGGTGCTTTAGTGGTCATGAAGGCACAGAGGACATGAAACCTTTACAAAGTGGTTGGAAGAACTCAAGTTAATGGTACTGCATTAGTATCTGAAGAAGAGTTAAGATCCACTTAGCTATGGCATCAACGTCTTGGTCATATGAATGAAAAAGGACTTCAGATATTAATGAATCGTAAATTGCTTCCAAGTTTGAAAACTCTGAATTTGATGTTTTGTAAACATTGCATATATGGAAATCAATGTAGAATTTTTTTAAAGAAGGTAGTCATGTTAGTAAAGTTGTTCTTGACTTCATTCATTCTGATTTGTGGGGTTTGTATCCTACCATTTCCTATGGGGGAGCAAAATACTATGTATTATTTGTAGATAAATTTTCTAGAAAGGTTTGGGTCTATGTCCTAAAGAGAAAAGTTGATGTGTTTAATACATTTAAACAATTTAGAGTTATGGTGGAAAAAAAAACTGCCAGGACAATCAAATGTTTAAGGACGGATAATGGAGGTGAATTTACTTCTTTGAAGTTTGAAGAATATTGAAAAGATGAAGGGATCGTAAGAAACAAAACAAATGTATACACTCCTTAGCAAAATGGCGTTGAAAAACTCATGAACATGACTCTTCTAGAAAGAGCAAGGAGCATGCTCAGTAATGCTAATTTGGGGCAAGAATTGTGGGCACAAGGAGTTTCTACGGCTTGTTATCTAATAAATCGGTCACTATCAATGGAAATAGATTGTAAAATTCTGGAAGAGGTATGGATAGGTCATCCTTGTGATTATTCGAATTTGAAAATCTTTGGTTGTGAAGCTTATGCACTTACTCTTGAAAATCAACGTTCTAAGTTAGGCCCTAAATCAAAGAACTGCATTTTTGTTGGGTATGGTGATTTAATGAAAGGATATAGATTGTGGGAACTTACTGCCCACAAAATTGTCATCAGCAGAGACGTAATTTTTTATGAATCTTCTCTGATTAAATCCGAAAGTGTAAGAGTTGATGTGGAACAAGAACATGTAATATCAAAAGAACTAATTCAGTTGGAGAACCAATCTTCTAATGACTCAAAGAAACAAGAAGAAGTTTCTGGTGAGAGAGAAATCATAGAAGATGAAGAAATTCAAGAAATTGTTGAAACCCCACAACCTACACCAAGAAGATCATTAAGGGAGAGAAATCATCCTGAGAGGTATACTAATTTTGTTTCGTCTATTTTATTTACTGATGATGGAGAACCTTCTTGTTTTCAGGAATCCATTGATTGTATTCACAATGCTAAGTGGAAGGTGGAAATGAAAGAAGAAATGGATTCTCTTGAGAAAAACAAGACATGGGAATTGGTTAAACTCCCCAAAGATAGAAAAACCATTGGATGTAAATGGGTCTTCAAATTGAAGAAAGGAGTTGATGGTAAGGTTGAAAGATACAAAGCCAGATAGGTCGCAAAAGGGTACTCTCAGATGGAAGGTATAGACTATCATGAGATTTTTTCGCCAGTTGTCAAGCTTGTATCTATTCGTATTGTGTTAGCATTAGTTGCATTGCTTGATTTGGAGTTAGAGAAACTAGATGTTAAAACAGCTTTCTTACATAGATATTTAGATGAGGAGATTTATATGGAACAACCAGAAGGTTTTGTATAGCATTAGAAAGGTAGATTAGTTTGCAAGATCAAGAAATCATTGTATGGCCTGAAACAGTCACCCATACAATGGTACAAGAAGTTTGATTCTTTCATGGCGAGCCAAGGTTATACTAGAAGTGAGTATGATCATTGCTTATACTTCAAAAAGTTGAATGATATATTCATTATCTTAGTATTGTGTGTTGATGATATGCTTATTGTGAGCAAAATCATGGATGAAATTAACAGGTTGAAGGTTTAGATGGCTAGGACTTTTGATATGGAGGATATTGGAGTTGCAAAACAAATCTTGGGTATTGAGATACACAGAGACAGAAAAAA
>LPNX010912281.1:0-27096 GCA_001517045.1 Pseudotsuga menziesii | reverse complement strand
CTTGTTTACATTATAATCCTCCCGATCGGAACATCAGGGCATGACCACATGACTCAAATACATAATAGAAACATCCCGGAATAAACATCGGGTTACAATAATTTAAAATATATAGAAGAATACATTCCGAAGTTACATATACATCAACACAGCAAGCATATATAACAGCAAGTTTCAGAGATGAGAAAGATCCACACTTGATAAACTGAAGGCTGGTCCAAGCTTTCTCTTCAATCCTCTTCTTGCTCCTCTCGCTCCAAGAGACCTGCAAAACAAGTTATACCTTCCTCAAACCATTATGACCACATATTAGACAATGATACTCAAATAAACATGAACTAATGATCTGAAAAACATCATCATATGATCAGAAACAGAGATTCAATCACACATTGAACAATGATTTGGGAAGAAGAAGGACATCACATCTTTATTAATCTTGAAAACAAGTACAAGTATACCTTCTCTTAAAGTTTGGCACCTCATGAAACCTTGATCTGGATCTGCTACTTCTCTTCTCCAAAGAACTCAGCCTCCAAGCTCTGCAACACTAAGGGAAGACCTCCAGGGCAAAAGTGTAGGCAAAGAGAGTCCCGATTCCTCCAGCATAACAATGCATAAAATCCAAGTCCCCCTCATGGCCTTCCCTACCTCTATTTATATGGGTGAAATAAGGTAGTTCGAAGGTTAGAGAAGTTACAGCAGTTAAGGAAATCCAGTTATATGATATAACTAATCTCTACTTAACGCGTGTTTTAAAGTTTAAAATGTTAAGATACACATGCGCGGGTCTGCAATAGAGCAACCCACGAGTGATGCGCAACAATATAGAAGAGAAACCCGCGCATACAAGGATGCGCGACTTGCTACAAGGGAGACTCGCGATTGATGCGCGAGTTGTCAATAGAGAGAGTCGCGCATACATCCCAACATAGCTAAATGGCAAAGTAACAGGATGGATGAAGGCAGAAATGTATTCCATAATAAGCCAACCTATAGTATTCTAGGCAAACCTCAATCCATAAGTGTCCTTTAGTGTGCCGACATAAAGAAAGTCAACACTCGAACGGAGAGGTGCCATTCTGGTGTATAACAACAAGTGCAAGGGAGATCACCATTGAAGTCAATGATTCCCAAGGTACCCTAGTACAATCTACTGAGTGTGAATAGATGATATGATGTCAAACACTTAGTGGAATCTATCGATCAAATGTCAATGATGTGAACCTATGCCAAGAGTGAGAGAATCTGTCATTGAGGCATACAGATCTCAAGGTACTTAATTTGTTTCTAAGACTAATTCTTGGATGATGAGTTGATGTCGACGAGAATAGTCTCGTCGAAGGAGGGCCATGATGAATCCCACATCGATGACATGAAACTCAGAACAAATTTATGGAATGTTGTAGATGATGTAACCATAGGACTGAATAAAAAGGTATTGACACAAAGACTATTTTAACTGCAAAGGTAAACTTTCAACTTTCCTTTGAACATTGGGCGGCTTGACAAAAAGACTTGGCAACATTTGACTCAATGAGGCAGAAACACAATACGACAGTGGACAGTGCATTCTTTGAAAGACTCAAAATATTGACATGACTCATGAAAGTGGATCGACTCAGAGATAAGCTGAATACCCAATTGACTGAATGAAATGCATACAAGTGTCATGTTCAAAGGTGACTACAAACTGCCATCTTATTTGCAAAATGAATTGATTCCATTCCCTTAATTTTCCCATCATGATTGATGAGTGCCTCTTTTCATTTTTATGAGTTCAAAGAGGGTAACAAACAATCGTTTTAGCTTGTCCTTCAGATAAGTCCAAACTCATATTTTTTATGAACCTGAGAAAGGAGGGGTTCGTTCCCAGAAGAGGTTCTCTCAGTGTTTAATTTAACGATTCCATTGAAAGTAAAATTGAAATCGTTCAAGTTTAGAGAGTGTGAACGAAGACATAAGAAGACTCCAAAGAGGGTCCCTTTTTGTAAATAGTCAATCCGAACCAAAAAAGAGATAAAATACCATCAAAAATACAACTCTTCAAGTAATTTTACGAGCATGAAGAAGACAAGTGCCTGACAATCTTTTCACATTTAGGGAGTCCGAAAAGAGTTAAAAGAAGACTCCAATAGGTTTCTTTTACGCAATGAATAGTTTTTACGAGCCTGAAAAGAATCGAAAAAAGACTCGAAACTTTGATACTAAGTTTTGGGAGCATGATCAAAGTATTGAAATGAATGCTCAAGGACCTTTTCCGTTTTTAGAAGTATGAAAAATTCGAAAATGAACTTCCCCATAGACAAAAACTGTTAATTTTCATCCCTGTAAAACATTTTTAAACATAATTAGTTATCCCAAAATACTTTGAAAATGACTTTAATAAACTATAAAAGGGTATTTTTGATAAAACAATATTAAAAGAATACAAAAAAACCCTAAAAAATATGTTATAAAAGCAAGTGAATAGTAAAAAACAAGTCAGTTTACTATTTACCATACCTTGGAGAGCATTTTGAGAGATTTGGAGTCCAAATTTCAACTGGAGATTGCGGAGCCATCGACTGTCCATTTTTTGCACCGTCGGGTCCAGGTAAAATCTATAACCCTTCCCTTCCTTTCTATGGTTTCCAATTTTTAATTTTGATGAGTTTTTGATATTTATGGGAAAACCTAAAAAACCAATGGTGGGCACCGTGCTTGGCCTTTATAATAAAGGCGACACCAAATGAAAACCCCTTTTTTAAGTTATACTCAGGTGGTGGCACTGCTCAGTCTCAGTGGGACAGAGGTGATGTTGACCGTGAGCTCAAAAAACTACTTGCTCCAGCCATATAAAAGGTGTTTGAGTAATTTTAATGATAAAATATGTTTCTAATTAGCTCATTAATGATTTTTTGCAGCTTCATTTGGTAAAAAATGGCGATCTGGAAGGAAAGACAACATGATGATGATGATGTACGTGCCACAAGAGATGAGAGTTGTGTGGCTACCCTATGAGGTTATGGCCTCCTGAAGTTCTTTTGCACTCCTAGCATGGTTTCACATGCTCACTTACTGGAGTATATCCTACGAATGTGGAATCCAGAGCAACAACATTTTGAGGTAGGACCTCATATTGTGGTTGTGGAGGTAGAATACATATATGTTTTGACAGGGTTGTCCAGACAAGGGGCTCCTATTTATTTGACCGGTTCCCAAGGTGGATACGTGACTACACAGGAGTTGATTGTTTGTAATTGCTTCCTTGGTACTAAAATTTCAGGTAAGAAAATTCCCATCAAGGTTGTGATGGATTTACCACTTTGGACTATTCTATTTACCATGTAGAGGGTGGCAGGGAGCCAAGGGCCCCAACAGGAATCTTGGGCAGATATATTGTATTCCCTAGAGGCCATGGCACCTACAGTATACAATTGGGTTGAAGCACTACTTCCTATATTCAAGGATCATTGGAAGAAATGTTAGCAAGGAGAGTTGAAACAGTTTGGGTACGGGACTATCTTGGCATGCTTATTCTTTGAGAGGGTGCCACTCATGAGACCTCAGGTAGTTTTTATTGAGCTCAGGTCTCGAGAACCCCACATGTTGCGGTGGGTGGAGGTCATGGCTCACATTGGAGGTGGTAGGGCTAAGGTGAAGTTCAAGGCTGCATTTTTTCGATGCCTGAGTGATTAGATCCTCATGATTGAGGATTACACATATCCAGGTATTGACTTCATAGGAGACCCTGATCTACCACTACCACCTGATGTTCAGTGCAGTGACATCGATAAGAAAAAGACTCAAGATGTTGATTTTGTTTTTATATTTTATGTTTTATGATTTTTATGTATGATAACAAGACCTAAAAATTTACATGCAGATGTTGGTGATGCACGACCTGAGGGATAATACTTGATGGATAGGCGAGCAGGAGCTTGCTTCATTCACAGAGGTGATGATGAGCTAATGGAGCTCAAGGAGAACCTAGATCGACTAACTTTAGATATCCCAAATGCTACTATTGATGACCTCCCTAGGAGGTTCCAGAGACATACTGCAGAAGTATCTGGTTGCTTCAGTCACTTGTTATATAGGGTAGAAAGGGCCATTATGTGCTACCATGAGCACCATTAGAGTGGCTTGCATGATGTATCCCTGAAAGCTATTAGCTTCAGGATTTTTGTATCATTTTGTATACCTAAAAGCCACAGTGCTTTAGATGAGGTCTTATGACCAAATTTTCATAAAAACACTTNACATACATACATACATACATACATACATACATACATACATACATACATACATACATACATACATACATACATATATATATATATATATATATATATATAGACTTGATTTTGGTGTTTACATACGGTTTCAAATTGATGACTTATATTTACATGTGTTTTACATGTATTTTACTATTTATTTTACTTTATTATTGACCATGTTTAATTTTAAGTTATGAATGGGAAATATGTCAGTCTAGAATGAAATTTTACAATGAATCAACAATTATATTATCAAGCCCAGGGATATGCCTATAAGTCATGAAATCAAATGACCTCTCCAACAAACATATTCTTCGAAAGAGATGGAGGAGTGTGGGGTTCCTGATAGTGTAGACATAGTTTAGGTGACAAACCACTAACTGAGAGTCCATAAACACTACCAAATCATGAATGTCCTGAGATACAGCCTTTATGAGTAAACGTATCACTGCTTAATACTCGGTAATGTTGTTGGTAGCTAGACCAATACATATCGCACCTGAACTGACTAGGTCATGACTTGGGGAATATAACACCCAAGCAGTCGAAGAAAGGTTCAATGTGTGAAGACATGCACCATTAGCGAAACCATAGCACTCCATCCAATATGC
The DNA here is from genome assembly GCA_001517045.1 of Pseudotsuga menziesii. Taxonomy (NCBI): domain Eukaryota; kingdom Viridiplantae; phylum Streptophyta; class Pinopsida; order Pinales; family Pinaceae; genus Pseudotsuga; species Pseudotsuga menziesii. The sequence continues at coordinate 22,220 of LPNX010912281.1, read as the reverse complement.
ATAACAAAAACATGGTATAAATAGTACGGACATCTGACTCAAAACCATATTGAAAAATCAAAACACATTGGAAGCCAAATATACATATATACAAGGTACCATACACAAATGTCTTAAGAATAGTACCTCTTTAGGTACAACCCATTGCGAGGTTTCCTGAAGGGTATCTCGTCATAGTCCACGAGATCATAGGATCCTTTCTCTAATACCTTACTAATGATAAAGGGACCATACCACTTAGATTCAAACTTTCCCTTTCCTAGTTTATCATGTATTTGATCGTAGGTCAGGACTAGGTCACCTTCATTGAAGATACAAGGTTAAATAGATTTATCATACTGTGCTTGTGCCTTGTTATCCAAGGAAGCATCTCTTCTAATTTTGTCAAGATTGGTCAAATACAAAAATCTCTCTTCCTCGGTGGAAGTATTGGGGATAAGTTCTATTGCAAGTTTTAATGAAGGAATTTGACACTCAATAGGAAGGATAGATTCTAGTCCATAGACCAACTGAAAGGGTGTGAAACTAGTTGTCATTTCTACTGAAGTCTTATAATCCCAAAGTGCGGAAAAGAGATTCAAGTTCCAGTTGGATTTATGATCTCCAACCATCCTACGCAGCATAGTTTTCAAAAATTTGTTAATGGCCTCGACCTGACCATTAGCCTGTGGGTAATATGGAGTTGAGTTTTCATGGCGAAAATCCATCTTAGCACTCAGCTTAGTCATCATTAAATTTCATAAATGAGATCCATGGTCAATGACTATAGACTGTGGGACTTCAAACCTAGCTATCACGTGGTTGAATAAAAAGAGGGCGGCAGTTTTACCATCCTTAGCATATGTAGGAATTTCCTTAGCCCATTTTGTGAAATAATCAATGGATACAATGATGTAACCATGACCCCCGACTGAGGTAGGATTACAATGCATAAAATAAATACCCCACTTGGAAAAAGGCCCAACCGCATTGACGAGGTGTAAAGGAGCAGGGTGGGAGTGCTTTTTGGGATAAAAGTGCTGGCAGGGTGGGAATTTCTTGACTGCTTCATGACAATCTTTGAAGATCTAAGGACAAAAATACCTAGCGCGGAGGATTTTTTGGGCTGTAGCCATCCCAGAATGATGACCGCCACATGCTCCATAGTGGCAATCATTCAGGACTGTTTCAGCCTCTTCATGTGTAAGACACCATCGAAGGATAGAATGGATACTATGTCAGTATAATGTATCATTCAGAATGAGAAAGTACTCTGTGTTGTGACGGATACGATGATGATCGTCACGGGAGATATTAGGCTGAAATCTATGAGTCTAGAGATAGATAATAAAATATCCATACCATGGATCAGTTGTGCTTATCAAGAACAAGAATTCATCCGGAAATGAATCGTTGGGCTCAATTTTTGTCAAAGCACAGGGAAGGTCAAAAATCAACTCCGTGAAAACCAAGGATTTCTTAGAAGTGGCCTTGGATAACTCAAGATCAAATTCCTATAAGATAACAATCCAATGGGAATATTTTCCCACAAGTACCTGATGAGTCAAAATGTAGTACAATGGGTTTTGATCTGCGAGTACCGTCATGGTACGAAGTATAATGTAATGAATAAATTTTTGGACAGCAATGACCGTAGCCAAAGCTAATTTCTCCACAAGTGAATAACGGGTTTCAGATTCAATGATACTCTTACTCATGTAATATATCATGTGTTCTTCATCGTCTATATTTTCCTACACTAGAACCATTCCAATGGTAGTAGTAGAGGCACCAACATACAAGAGAAAGTCCTTGGAGTAATCTGGGGGGTGTATCACAGGTGAATGGGTCAGAGCATGCTTCAAATAATGAAAGGCTCACTGGGCCTAGTCATCTTAGAATAACGGAGTGTCCTTATTTAGGAGACACATATAACCGCGCATTTTCTCTATGAAGTTGCACACAAAACGAAAAAGAAAGTTTTCCTTCCCTTGTAAACTTTGGGGTTCAGTGATGTTTGTAGGGGCAGGTAAGGCCAAGATAGCATCAATTTTCAAAGGATTAATGCGAATGCCATATTTAGAAACCATGAATCCATGAAGGTGTCCAGTCTCAACACAAAAGACACATTTGTGTGGATTGAGCCAAATGTTATAGTGACAACACCTAAGGAAAATGTCTCTAAGGTGCCCAATGTGGTCCTCCCATCGCTACGAGTGAGCAGGGAGATCGTCAAGATATGGTTCCACAATGTGCTTGATATCATGAAAGGAATAGGACATGGCTTGTTGGAATGTATCTCTACCATTCTTTAAGCCAAAAGGTAACTTTCGATATGTGAAGGTCCCCCATGGGAAAATAAATTTCATTTTATGCTGATCAGCAGGTTGAATCTCTATCTGATTATAGCCAGAAAAACCATCCATAAAAGAAAAGATGATGCTTCCAGCACAATTATCGATGATCTGATCGTTATGCAGAGTCAGGAAATTTTCCTTAGCACAAGCGTTGTTCAAGTCTCGAAAATCGATACAGACTCTAATAGTGCCCTTCTTTTTGGTCATAGGGACAATGTTAGATACCCATTCTATCAGGGGTATGGGATAAATGAAGCCCACCTTTAGAATTTTTTCTACTTCAAATTTAATAGATGTAGCCTTCCTAGGAATCTCTTCATAATTCTAGGAAAAAATATCACAAAATTCTTTGAAAAGAGCTCTAAAACTTGCATTTTCTTCTATTGAGTATTTCTAGCCTATGTGAACATGCTCAAAGGTATTGGGCTTGACTGATATGTCAATCAAATTATTTTTAGTGATGTTGCAAATATTTTCTTCGGAATCTGTGTCTTGCAACAATACAGGCATTTGTGGATCAGTGACAATATCAGTATTGATAAGAGATACAAGTTCAAAACCTACCGAACTGGAATTGGGAAGAAAATAATATTTATGATGGTGGTGTTCCCATATAGGTTCATTCACACTCATGATCTCGATGATAGACTCATTGAAAGGAAAAGTCTTAGTGAGATAGTCTAGAGTGGGAAGATATGGTTCTAGCCAGTAGGGCAAGTGGTAAGGATCCAAAGATACCAAATTAATATCATCTGGTTGGACATCGGAAGTGGATTGGACAACATCATAAAGTGCTTCACAAGGGCCAAGAGAGGATTACTCAAGAACTTCTTTTCCTTTAAGGCTGCAACTAGTCATGGAAATCATATTCATAGTTTCCACTTCTGTACTAGGAGGGGATGGAGGAAAAACTCCCATGAGGGTTGAATCCTTTAGAAGACCTACCCCAATCAACTGATAAGGAGGAGGGGACTAAACTAACATAGGGATGTTATTTGCAGTGGGAGTGGTAACATCTGGTGAGCAAAATTCAAGTTGACCAATAATTACAATTTTTCCTAAGTGAGGAAACTGGAGAGTTTGAAAAACTATTGACACAATGGTAGTCATAGCATAGAACCAATTTCTTCCTAATAGGAGATTGTAATATAACAGGGCATCAACTACTTCCACTTGAATGGAAACAGTATTTCCCTCGAGCTCGGATGAAAGGGCTGGTAATAGACCATGAAGCTAAAAACCTCGTCCATCAAAAGATTTTAAGTTCATAGGAGACTTAATAAGCTCAGGATAACCGATGGCTCTCCAATAGACTATAGACAAAACTAAGGTGGAAGCTCCCTCATATAGAACAGTCAGATGGACCTTTCTCCCAACTACTCTAGAAGCAATCTGAAATGCAAGTTGGTGAGGTAATTTGGATTTATAGTTCTTCACATTGAAATTGATCTAGTTGGTATTATCTGGGTCTAATGCCCCCAAATATGTTAACAGGTTTTTACATTGTGTCAGACATATTTGGAGCACCTCAAGGGTAGACATCACACAAGGTTCCTAAGATAAATATTCAATGACATTACAAAATTGTGCAGCTCGAGCATTGGGATTGAAAACAACCTTCCTGAGGGTACTCTTAGGTGGTCGTAAAATTAAATCAAGATTAGGTTTTTCGATCACTAAAGGACCATTAAACGAATAGGGAGGAGAAATAGTTGAAGGAGACTTCTCAGAAGGAGAATTGTCATCTTTATTTTCCACAGGTTTGTCATATGACTGACTACAAGTATTTAAATTGATTTTTTCTAAGGAAATCATTCTAATTTCTTCTATAGAATTACAGGTTCCTTGATTAGACATGTGATCTATCAATTGTTGCTGAGATGGGAAAGGATCGGTAAGCACCACAGGTGTAGGGTTACTTTTCAAAATTTTACTAATCTATTCATGATGAGGAAACTCTTTCATAAAGTGATCACCACCACACAATAAACAGGTATACTTAGCTTTTCTTTTTCCTTTATTATCATTCTCTATGGTCGCAGCCTTAGTATTCTCCTGTTGGTTTCCAGGTTTCTTATTTTTACCTTTACCTTTATTTTTGTTACCGGGAGGTGTCTGCATAATTTGGATAGCATTCACCTCAGTGGAAACCATAGGAGTTGCAGGAGCAATGGTAGAAGAATTTGATTGATTGGAGAATTTAACTGTTGACAAAGGCTGGACTGAACCGACCATTCCATCAATAGAAGTTTCCATAGGTGGATTGGTAGGGTCTGTACTGGGACAAGGATCTTGAGGAATTAGGTCATACAGTGTTCCATATTGGCAATACACCAAGTCCATATACTGAGCGTGACTGATAGCATGCTCCTTAGTAACGACACCACCCATAGCCACATCTCAGGCAATGGGAGGCAACAAGGATTTTGTGAACCAGTCAGTTAATAGTTGTTCTAGGATGGGAGCTTTAATAATACATATCCGCCTTCTCCCCTCATGGATATGGTCTGAAATATGTGTGGAAGTGTTATGATGGAGTGAATTAAAAACGTACATACCCATTTCATAATGAATAGGTAGCTGAAAGTGTGTTAGAAAAATAGTTTCCAATGCACTAAAATCCACAAATGAATGATGTGGAAGTTCAGTATACCTCTTTGCAACCATACCAGTCAAATTCCATTGAAAGAGTCTCAATCGAATAGAATCATCTGTTAAGGAGTTTGAAGAACACCATAGATGAAAGGTCATGACATGATTTTTGGGATCATCTCCATGCTTCCCATCAAACTTTGGAATGTATGATGGAAACTTGACTGGAATATTGGGCCATGAAGGGTTGTGATAAATGGGATCATTTATCAACTTGGACAACTTGGGAAAGTCCAAAGTTTCTAGGAACAGAAGTTGTCAATTAGGTTCGACATACTAGTAGTATTGATAAGGCATATGTGTACCAGTAGGACCATAAGTTGACTGATATATTGGCTGCTGACCTTGGTGATAGGTAGATGATCCACTTGAAGATCCTCCTAAAGGGGGGGGACCTCTCAAAGGGGGTGGACCTCTAGGAGGAGGGCTGCCTAGAGGTGGTGGACCTCTAGGTGGTGGTCTTCTAGGTGGTGGACCCCTATATGGTGGACCTCTAGGTGGTGGATCTCCCGGTGGTGGACCTCTAGGAGGTGGTCCTCCCAGTGGTGGCCCTCTGGGTGGTGGTCCTCCATAAGGTCGACCTTATCTAGGTGGGCCTCCACGAGGAAGGCCTCGCCAGGTGGTCCTCCAAAGGGTAGGCCACTATAAGGTGGTCCTCTTGAACCTCCAACAGTATTAATAGGAAATCCTCCCATAACTGGCACGTAGGACCAATTAGGTTTCCCCCATGGTGTAAACATGTTTCTAGGGTAATGAATCCCAGGATACATAGTTTCTGCAGATGTAGGCTAATAATTCATATTTTCTACAGGTAATTTATTCCCTAGGTAAATATAACCCCAAGAAGGTTTATTGGTTGCAGTTTGTTCCCCTAAGGCTTGGCCTGAACTTGACGGGGGGTTCACCATGTTGGTGTTGGTAGGAGGAAAAACCATTGGAGGTTTTCCTACAACAGAAATCTATCTAGAACTAGTAACAACTCCACTAACAGATGACGTAACTCATGCCGGGTTACCCCTCGGCGTTGGAATGTGTTGATACCATTTGAGTTGTGGATTTCCCCCTAACTACAATAGGTATGGGAGGACTAGTAACAGACCTAAGATGTGAAACTGTAGGGTTGGAGGTTTGACCTAGATTATGAGAAGTCACACTATGAACTAGAACATCTTCAATAGGACCCAAAGTCTCAGCAAGTGAACGATATTCATAAGGCCATGGATCTGATAGACGGGGTAAAAGAGTTGATACAGGTTCTTTATGAGCTACAGGTGTGGACATAACTCTTTCCATTCTCTCTTGAAAATTACGAGCACATTCAAGAGATGCTTGAATTATTTTATATTCATCCTCACCTGGAGGAGGGTTCTCAAATGAAGGTCTAATAAACCCCAAATTCGGAAATGGCTTGACCCATAGAAGTTCTCCAAAAAGGAGAATTAGGGCCATACTCTAATTCAATAGAACTAGTAGTACGACCTTCCATTGGTGAATAAAAGTAAGTGTCAGCCATAGGAGGAAATTAGACCAAGGGATTTACATAAGTAGTGAATTGTTCTTCGCTATCCACAACTAGGTTCCCTTTGTTATACTGAAATATCATCACCATCATGTTATGAGATAGGTGTTCCCTTATCTGCTTCAATCCCTCAAAATTTTCCTTAGAGAAATGAAGGTTCAAATTATCCCCTTGCAATTTTTCCCTGTGTTGAGCTGGTAACACTCCTCTTCCATTGAAAAAAAGTGTTACCCAAGTAACCACTGCTCCTGATACATGAGCAAGAAGTGGTGCCATTGCTCCTGCATTTACTGCAAGAAGTAGTGCCCCCTTATCACCACCTTTTTTCTTCATTGGAGGAGAGGTGCTCGAGTTTTCAAGGAAAAAAAGAGAAGCTTCGAGAGGATTCTCGAAACTTGCCTTCGTGGATCCTCATTCCTATGGTTTAGGACTAGCTGGAGCTCAAGATCCTCCCTTTTTGGATCTAATCTCCACCTCAACCATGAGATCCTCAACCATATCTATCCTCCCATGCCTTTAAATAATGTCTCACCCCCCATGGGAAAAAGGAGGAAGAATTGTGTTGCATACCCAAACTCTGTCAAAATCATTCTTGAGTCTTTGGTTGCAAGGTGAATTTAGAGGCAAGGAGCCATTGGAAGGAACTCTCAACACCAAAGCATGAAGGTTGTAGTCTCTCCAACCATTTATTAATAAATAATGTTTTCTATTTCCCATATATGTTGTTTCATTTGTATATATTGCTTGATTCCTTGGTCACAAGCATATATCTAGTTGATTATATTGTATGCTATCATGTTTTCTTTATTGTCTTCCATCTTTTACAGGTTCTTCTGCAGTAAGCTTTAAGGATAGCAAGGACAAGATTTGAGAAAATTATTATGGCATCATATTCTAGTGATGAACCAGATCTAGGGAGAGTCTAGCATTCTGTGTTTGTGTTTTGTTCTATATCTAAACTATTCATACTAGGGAACCATCTCTTGTCCGCAGGAGGTGAGTATTTCTGGCTAAAAAAATAGGCGACTCCATTGGGGAATTACTTCGAATTCTGAATCATTGGCAAGTTGAAACCTCCACCTTCATTTTCAATTTCTAGATATAATTTTTCATTCATAGATCTGTAGATCTGCTTTGAATTTGATTGTTTTTCCTCTGTCTACCTTTGGATCTTCATATTTTTGGTTCACTAGGTTTTCTGGTGATTGTTTGGGTTCATTTATTAGCCTGTAACTTCCTTTTCTATTGCTTTTTTATTTTTGAAATCATCATCCTGAGCACCACTCTTGAGTTGTGTTATAAGTGCAGTTATAGAGTTGTCACTGCTCTTCCTTTGTGTTAAAGGAGTGGTGCCACCGCCCTTTCTCTGTGTCCAAGAAGCAATGCTGGACCTGGTAATGCCCTAGTGTGAACCTGATCTAAGCGGTGCCACCACTCTGTTTCCATGTAGAAGAAGCGGTGCTCATGATGGTAACGCCCTGTTCAACACCTGTAGAAGTGGTGCCAGGTATTCTTCTTAGCCCTATTTGGTATTTAATTCTTAAATGCTTCTTTTGGTATCTGAGATGCATGCTTCATATTGTTACAGTTGTGTTTTGAACTCTGCAATTCATTTTTGAATAGAAAACTCAATTAAAAATAAAAATAAAAAATGAGCCAAATTTTTTTTCTCGGGGGCTCACGCCCCTGAACCCCCAAAGACCCTCAGGACCCCCCTTGAGCATGTATGAATTCATACATATTTTCAAGAACTGTGATTGATGTTGATCTTTAAAGCTTCATAGTTGGCTTTGAATAGAACTTGGTTTTGTTAGATCTCTGATTTCTGTCTTCTTTGATAGAACAAGAAAAGATTCATTCTAGTTTTTCTTAATTTGTTATACATGATTTTTGTATGGTTTTTTCTTTTTTCAAAAATTGTGACAGAATCCATATAAAATTTATTGTAGAATGTTGCTTTTAGTTCATTCTCACTTTAGCTGAAAAATCTGAACACTTTTGTATAAAGTTGTAACAATCTCTTCTTGCTTTTCATTAGATATCTCACTTCTTTTTCAGTTCAAAAGAGAAGATTTTGTTTGTTTCAGTTAGGAAAGGACCATATAAGCAAGTGTCTTTTATTTTTTTCTGGGATTTATTTTATGTTTCAAATGAATTGAACCTCTCTTTCCCTTACTTGAGTAGGGCATACTTTGAAAGTGAAAGTGAAATTTTGCACATCATACTGCATGGTTTTAATTTTTATGTCCTCACCTCATGCATCCACCTAACCGTTCAAGATAAAATTAAGCACTAGCGTAGGTTTAAAAATTTTATCAATTTGTGTGATAGGTTAGAGACTTGTTCAGGCATCGTAAAACATAGGAGCTTTCGTTACTTTGTCTGCACTACAACCTGGGACTCGCACAGTTCCTCCATGTACCATCGGTATATCGAACGACCTTTCACGTACCCTTGAGGTATATCGAAAGGTACTTCATGTACTCGATTTTATATGGGAAGGTCCCTTGTGGACGGTTGTGCATTAGACAACACTACTACCAATTTGAGCTCCCACGTACCTCGTGTATATCGGGAGACACTTTTAGGAATCCTAAGACCATCTGAGTTAACCCTTTTTCCATCTTGGAATCACACTAGTTGTGATGGTTTGATAATCCCATGAGGTTCCAGACCTTTAATCCACTCCTCTCACATATTTTGGTTGCTTCTTTAGTTTGAGTAGCGCTTTTTGTCTGTATAGTTAGGATTTTTTTTAGAAGAGAGAGATAGTTTTGTTACACAGTTATGGCTTCGCCTTCCAGGACTACCAACCAAGAGACTCCTTTACCAAGCATGTATTTTGTGTTCCCTCCATATGGGGATGTTGGTCCTCCTCTCATGGCTATGTTAAGACTTCCTAGATTGACTATTGGATTACTTGTTTGGTTATTCTCCATTCCATTTATCCCATGTACACCAGTTGTTTCTGATCCTAATCCTTCATCGCAAGAGTATCAACCTCATGTTGATCCCTCTCCTTCTTCATCAGATGTGTCTTCTCTTGTTTCTCCCTCTTCGCCTGTTGAAAGTTGTCATACTAGTAGTTAGGTGGATAAGAAGAATAAGAAAAGGAAGATTAAGAAGAAGAAAAACAAACAAAAAACCAAGTCTCAACCAATCACTCCTCCTAGTGCGAAGAGTGTTGATCTGCACACCCCAAGATCATGCAAGCCCAAATTCCCTTATAGGATTTGCAAGGGTGATCACCTTCTAAAAGATTGCCATGGTCTAGTCCTATTTTTAGAAGAGTGGTCTAAGGTTTCCCGAAAATATATGTCATTAGCATCTGGTCATCATGCTGATGATCCACCCTCAACCAGTGACTCTGTGGTTAAGATTCAGAAGCATAAAGTCAGAAATCCTTGATTGCTATGTAAGGACATGCACTTTACTTACCTTTGTCCTCACATGGATGAAGCTTCTAAGTTGTTGGAATATTTTACTATTTTTCGTCAACGAATTCCAACAGGTTATTGTAAGTTTTCACTTAACATCCCATTGGTTGATAAAGTGGTCGATCCAATCCATCCTTGGTCAATCCCACTCTTTTGTTGAAGAGTGAAGTTGAAGTGGTCGATCTAGTTCTAACATCATTTGATCCCACTCTTCCATTGAGGAGTGAAGTTGAAGTGGTCAATCTAAGTCCATCCTTAGTTGATCCCGCTCTTTCTTTGGAGAGTGAAGTTAAATTGGTCAAGTCGATGACATCTCCACCTGATCCCACTCTTTCGTTAGAGAGTGTTGAGACTGAAGTAGTCCCTTCGACATAGTCTTCATCTTTCCCCTCTCTTCTAATTGAGAGTGAAAACCATCATGCTGAAGTTTTCGTAGTTAGTTCTATTTATTCTATGTAAGAGGAAATTTTGTCTCTTTCGACAGATTCCTCTCCAAGTAGTGAGGTTATTTCCTTCGACTGGGGTAACCTAATAGAATCTCATATTCATTCGAGTGTTCCTTTCCAGATAGTTGTGAGAGTTACCTCAAAGAGTATACTCTACACTATTTTTGACGAAGGGGCTTCTGTTAGTATTCTATCCTCTACTGCTTGGAAAGCCATAGGTTCTCCTCCTCGTGTGCCAGCTACCGATCAGATACTAGCTTTTAATCGACAACCTACATCGCCTTTAGGGATCCTTCTTTAGTTACCTATCACTTTGGAAGGAAAAACTGTCTATATCAATGTTATGGTAGTCCAAAGTCCTTTAGATTTCAATGTTCTCCTTGGGCATGATTATGTTTACACCATGAAAGATGTAGTGTCCACACTCTTTCAAGTGATGTATTTTCCCCATGATGGGAATATTTTGACCATTGATCAGCTTTCCTTCGTTAAACCTAATTATCATGTGACTCCTAGTCATCATACTTCCTTGAATGTCCCCCATGTTGTTGTGGCTCTTTCCCCTTCTAGTTAGATTCTTCCCAACCTTTGGACATCATGTTGGACTAGAACTTGTCTACAAGCATAATTCCCATTCTGTTTCAAGCTCATTAAAAAATGAAATAAATACATGTGAACATAGTTCCCATTCTGTGTCAAGCTTGTTAAAAAATGAAATATATTCCCTTGAGCATAGTTTATATTATGCTTCAAGCTCATTAAAAAATGAAATAGGTTGTTTCAAGCAAATTTTATCCTTTTTGTTTCAAGCTTGCATAAAAATGAAACCATGTCTGTGAGCATAGTTCTTTTTTTGTGTCAAGCTCGTTAAAAAATGAAACAGGTTCCTGAGAAAAGTTCCCATTCTATGTCAAGCTCGTTGAAAAATGAAATGGATGTCCTCAAGCATAGTTTACCTTTTGGTATGAAGCTTGCATAAAAATAAAACCATTCCTGATCATAGTTCTTTTTCTATGTCAAGCTCGTTAAAACATGAAAATAGGCTTTCTTAAGCAAAGTTTACCTTTTGGTTTCAAGCTTGCATAAAAATGAAACCATTCCTAAGCATAGTTCATTTTCTATTTCAAGCTCATGAAAAAATGAAATGGATGTCCTTAAGCATAGTTTACCTTTTGGTTTTAAGCTTGCATAAAAATGAAACCATGTTTCAAGCATAGTTATTTTCTGTTTCAAGCTCGTGTAAAAATGAAACAGGTCATTTTAGCATAGTTCTTTCTCTATTACAAGCTCATTAAAAAATGAAGCAGATACCCTGTGCATTCTTTTAACTGATCTTTGAGCTCGTTAAAAATAGTAATATGTTGTTGAGCTTACTTTTCATTTTTCGTGCTCTGGTTAAAACATCAAAAGTGGTTTGAGCTTAGTTTATTACTTTTTCATGCTCTGGATCTAAACATGAAAAAGAATAATAGATTCCTCTTTAAGCTCTTTTTAGACTCTCAAAATATCAAAATACAACCGAGTGAACTTTTCTTCTTAACGCTCATAAAAGGAATTGAAAATTCATCCTCCTAGTGATAGTTTACCCATTTTTTGGACTAGAGGGCACTACTTATGAAAAAGGCACACTGGAACCAACCATGACTGGAAGAGTTCTCTTAGGTATTATTTTATACCTTTTCAGGCCTTAAAGACTAAATAATATGAAAAATGACCCTTTGGAGTTTTATTTAGTTTGTTCAGACTCCCTAAACGTGAACTACATCGAGTTTTCTTTCATTGGACTCGTTAAATTAAACATTGAAAGTCCTTCTTTTGGGAATGAACCCCTCATTTCTCAGGTTCATAAAACATATGAGTTTGGACTTGTTCGAAGGATGAGCTAAAATGAGTGTTTGTTACCCTCTTTGAACTCGTAAAAATGAAAAGAGGCATTCATCAATCATGATGGGGAAATTAAGGGAAAGGGAAATTTTTTTGCAATTAATGGCAGTTGTTAGTCACCTTTGAACATGGCACTTGTTTGCATTTCATTCAGTCAATTAGGTATTCAGATTGTCTCTGAGTCGATCCACTTTCATGAGTCATGCCACTCCTTTGAGTCATGCCCATTGTCACATTGTGTTCCTCCTCATCAAGTTAATTCTTCCAAGTCTTTGGTCGTGCTGCCCGATGTTCAAAGGGAAGTTATGTTAAGATTCTACACTTGCAGTCAAAACAACTTTTTGAGTTAGTTATTTTTGAGTCAGTCTTATGGTTACGTCATACTCAAAATTCCAGAACTTTGTTCTGATTTTCGTGTTGTCGATGTGGGATTCATCATGTCCCTCCTTCGATGAGACTATTTCTGTTGACATCAAATCATCATCCAGGAATTAGTCTTAGAAAAAACTTTAGTACCTTGATATCTGTATGCCTCAATTACAGATTCTCTCGCTTTCAACATAGGTTCACATTATTGACCTTTGATCAAAATATTCCACTGGGTGTTCGACATCAAAACATCTATTCAAACTCATTAGTTTGTACTAGGGTACCTTGGGAATCATTGAAATCAATGGTGATATCCCTTGCACTTGTTAAAGGTTCACATCATTGACTGGTAATCAAGTGGTTTCTACCATGTTCGACATCAAGACATTGTAATAAGATGGATATAATTGTACTTTATGGAAGACGAGATGAAGATCCTAGGTACTTGTTAAGAACTCATTGCTTTCCATAGGTTGCAATGGAGTATTTGTATGAGTCCTAGCATGGATTGACATTTGTATGTTCATGGTTGTACGCAGATTTCCGTTTGTATGACATAGATCTACATTGTATGTCTCGTAGCTATGTCCAAATTTGAGCCTTATTCGCATGGATCTACATTGTATTTTAGTAGCCATTACTTTTTTGTATCTCACATGGATCTATGTTGTATTGGTCGGCATCCATGTTGTGATTCATTTGGAACATGTATCAAAATTTGCTGCAGAAAGTTGGTGATGTTTGAGAAGTTCCGACCTTTGGACCTTTGCCTCGATACTATACCTTGTTCTTTCAAAGTATATTTCCTATCGTTTTCCTCTAGCCATTATACTTTGGGGGGCATTTTGTTATACTGAAATCTCATCACCCTCATGTTATGAGATAGGTGTTCTCTTGTTTGCTTCAATCCCTCAAAGTTTTCCCTAGAGAAATGAAGGTTCAAATTATCCCCTTGCAATTTTTCCCTGTGTTGAGTTGGTAATGCTCCTCTCCCATTGACAAAAATCATTACCCAAGTCAGCACCGCTCCTGATACATGAGAAAGAAGTGGTTCCACCGCTCCTGTCTTTACTGCAAGAAGCGGTGCCCCCTTATCACTACCTATTTTCTTCATTGGAGGAGCAATGATCGAGTTTTCAAGGAAAAAAAGAGAAGCTTCGAGAGGATTCTCAAAGCTTGCCTCCATGGAGCCTCGTTCCTATGGTTTAGAACCAGTTGGAGCTCGAGATCCTCCCTTTTTGGATTTAATCTCCACCTCACCCATGAGATCCTAGACCATATCTATCCTCCCATGCATTTAAATAATGGCTCACCCCCCATGGGAAAAAGGAGAAAGAATTGTGTTCCATACCCAAACTCTGTCAAAATCATTCTCGAGTCTTTGGTGGCAAGGTGAAGTTAGAGGCAAGGAGCCATTGGAAGGAACTCTCAACACCAAGGCATGAAGGTTGTAGTTTCTCCAATCATTTATTAATAAAGAATATTTTCTCTTTCCCATATATGTTGTTTCATTTGTATATATTGCTTGATTCCTTGGTCACAGGTATAGATCTAGTTGATTATATTGTATGCTATCATGTTTTCTTTGTTGTCTTCCATCTTTTATAGGTTCTTCTGAAGTAGGATTCAAGGATTGCAAGGGAAACCTTTGAGAAAAGTATTATAGCATCATATTCTAGTGATGAACCAAATCTAGGTAGAGTCTAGCATTCCGTGTTTATGTTTTGTTCTATATCTGAACCATTAAGACTAGGGAACCAACTCTTTTCCATAGGAGGTGTGTATTTCTGGTAACACCCTTCCACATGGGACTCAGTTACAGCTCCTTAATCTATGGATTCCATTGGGCTCTCCCCTGTAATAAGAGGAAATTCAAGTGGTAAGCCCTAGTTTCTTTTGGATCATCTCAGATGAAACTAAGCCAGATTGAATGGTCTCTAAACCTAACCTAGGGTTTCGAAAATAAGGAAAACACACAAAAATTTCTCCTACACAATTTATAGGTCACAACAAAACTTAAGTGACAAGAGGGGATAAACAAGCTAATTCCTCACCAAGATTGTCAAGTCTTTGCAACTCGTGATATACTGGGGTGTCCAACAGTAAAACTTGGTGAGGAGGATCAACCGTCCCTCACCCGACCTCCTCCCATTTGACCCGTATAGGGTGGCATGGAAGCACCATAGTGTGGTGTACCTTGACTATTCGGAGCTAAAAAGTCGTAATTTGGAGAGTAAGCAGGTTGTTGATACCCGCACCCATAAGGTGAAGTACCCTGTCCATACTGCGTCCCATAATAGGGTCCATAAGTCATCGCATGAGATGTCCCATGAGACACTCCGTAAGTAGGAACATACGCTCCAGAAGTAGGAATATACGTTCCAAAAGTAGGAATATGACCTCTAGAAGTATGACCATGACCTCCCAAAACAACAGGCAGTGCATGTACCTGAGACACAATTGGTCTAGTAATGGCAGTACAGATATGACTCGTAGCAACGTTTTGGCCCGAAGGACCACGTGAATGAGGTGGAGGGTGAACATTCGAAGAACTAGGGACAGAGGACGAAGGGATGTTTGTAATTATGTATGTGCTATTCCCTATAGTCACTCATCTCGGGTCTGGTATCCTAATAGGATCACTAACCCTAGACCTAGGAGGAATATGTGATGTAGCTTCCACCGCCGGGATGGAAGGTGCAATGTGACTTATGCTCCCAAACCTCTCCACATGGTAAGGAATGAGAGTGCCCCCAAGCATAGTGTTAGGCTCAAACTCGGATTTGACATGGAATACCAAATCATGTGTGGGAAAACCAAACATACCATAACTACCATAACTAGTGCTCGCGAGTTCAAAATGAGTCTCATCATCCTCCAGCATTCCATACCGGCGATGCGTCAATGGGGAATCAACCCTAGAGTAAGTAGGTCTATCATGAAAAGTTCCTATCTTAGAAATCACATGACCTAACTCAGTCAAATCAGGTGAAGGATCATAGTTAGGAGTAAACTCCCCATCTTCCATATGAATGGGAGAAGGTGGTTCAGGAATACCTTCCTTATGGTCTCCCATGGTGTGTGAACCAATGTGCGAAGTAATCCGCCTAGACTGTCTATTTAACTCTCCCAAAGGAGGAGGAGATGTAGAAGGTGGAAGTCCTGCTAAATGATGAGAACGACAAGGAGTCGTACGTGAATCCACAATGACTCAAAAAATATAAAATACTCTCTATCTATGCAAACCCTAGGAAAGCTATCATGCACAGAGCAATCACCAAGAAAATCTAAAGCCAAACACAAGCCGTCAACGGTAGGATAAGTGAGCTCCTGAATGAAGCAGGTATGTCTCACCTAGGAGAGGCTTGAGACTCCCATACACAACAAGCGGAGGTACGTAACCAATTATTGTGGCCCTCATCTTCAACGCATAAAGCGACTATGCTGTTCGACCCCAACCTGGTCGGGACACCCGCAGAATAACCTCTACAAAGTACCCACTCGATATCCTAGGTAAGGTCACTAAGGTCACCTCAATATAATAAATGCTCAGTTGGACAGCTGCAGGCAGGAATGACCATATGGGTAGGGTAGCAAAGCCCGAAACTCTCGAAAGAGCCCCTAGATATGAATACAATCCTGGAAATATCTTTGGTGCTACTCAGTTATGACTAGGGGTCATCCCAATCAATAACCACTCACACTACCTCGTTCTTAACTCCCTTTTGAGAGGAGAATCCTGAGAGACACTGGTTATACCAAGGAATTTCACACACTCACTTGGACAAACACATACATGTTGTTGTTTAGTGGTCTTAGAGAATTAACTCACAATGAACTATTCCAAGACCCTAAATCCTAATCTTGTTGGTGAACCCTATCAAATAAAATAGTGTATTTCATTTTAATTAAGCGTTGATTTTAATTGTCTTTATTACTCAAAAGAGGTATATGGCCGTACAACTAATGGCGTTATGACACAACATGAAGTAAAATGCACACCTAACAATCAATGCAAATGCATTGTGTCCATGAAAAATAGGGTATGCTACTACGTGAAATGCACAATTTCTTCAAATGATAAATGCAAGTTTTCCTATATGAAATCCTAACTAATACTCCAAAGCAAATCTAGTGCAAGTACTATGCAAAATGCAAAATGCAGTGCATGATGATAAGCAAATATTTTTGGATTTTTTGAAATAAGAATGAGATATAAAAGCAAAAGAATGGTTGTACAACCCCCAGACTCTGCAAGCACACTCAAGCAAAGTACTAAGGTAAAAGAAGTCTAATGCACTAATCCCAAAACAAAAAATCGAAAATGCAATGACAAGAACATTCTTTAAAAAATAAATTTACCCTAAAAAGAAAACATCTCTGGTCAGAAACATAGGTGTATACAGACTCTGGTAGTATCAAAGGAGACTCAGCAATCATCAAAATTCACCCAGCAACCATTCAACTTCTTCTAAAAGGAAAAACTAAGGGCATATGCGACTTTTCGCAGTAAACCCGCGTGTGTATGTGGAAATAGCAGTGAAACCATCGTATATACGTGACTGTGAGTTCAAAACTCACGTACAGGAAGAAAGGTGCATAAAGATAAAGGAAAACAGACAAGCTAAGACAAACTTCACACCAATCAGACACTACCAAGAAAACATGCCCCCAGACCCAACATAGAAACAAGAGAAAAAGAGCAATTCAAAGTCATTGAATGCTGATAGAAAACCCCCAAAGGAAAACTACTAGGAACTCCCCAACAGAGTCACCAATTCTGTTATGGAGAGAAATTCCTATGGCTTGGGGTACCACAATAGATAGCTTGACTCTAGAAATCAATCATTTCCAATATGCAATAGAAATCAAATATCTAACACTAAAGGATCAAACCTCGTACCTTATTCCGGACGCTTGAAGTAGATCCTTGTTGAGCTTTCTAACTTCCACTTGAATTGATAAATCACTTCCTCAACAACAAGTAAACAATACAAGAATACTATATATATTAGTGTTAGATCTATTCTAGCATATATAATCAACAATGTATAAGCATTTGAAAAAATCCATAGATAAAATATTTATTCAAACACACATTATTGGACAGGAAAAGATATTTCTATTAATATAAAATCAGAGATTACAATGGATACAACCTCTGTCAGCACGTCTGCGAATCAGAGAAACTGAATCCCCCACTTGGGCCTCCACCACCTCAATCCTCCATCTCTCGATAGAAAGCTCACAAACAAAAGGCAAGCTTGGGAAGAACACAAAAGTGCTCCAAGGGACAAAGGGATGCAGACTCAAGCACAAGTTTCGACAACAATGGACTATAGTTTCTTTGCTCTCAATTCTCTCTTATGCCTTCAATGTACCATAGAGTTCTGTTGAGGCCTAGAAAATCGCAGGCGGCAACAGTAAAGGATTCTCCCCAATCAGCGTTCCCAACTAGCCCGCTGACTGTTTGGTATAGGGAATCCGTCCGGTTTGCGGTCCGGCTACCGTAGGTCAAAGTAACAACGAGGGTTTACCGGTTGCGGCCCGGTCCACCGGAATTTGTATTTTGACTTAATATATGCAATACACATGCCTATCTAAACCATGCAGGGTGATAAGGATGCCGGGAACCACACAATGTGCTGTGCAGGTTCTTACCTCTCGTCTTATGTTCGCAACACCTGAATCACATATGCAACTATGAAAAAAAAGATAACTAACTATCTATCCCCGGGGAGCCAGAAAATCATTATTTTGTGAGTAATGTACCACTTTCATGTATGTTAAACAAAATTACAGATAGCCGCTGTTTACATTTACAACACATGAATGAGAAGATATTCTAACAACCAGATAGCCAATTTTTATATACAAACACATACATTACTCTAAGTGAAATTTCCTTAAATAAAATCAGAAATCATTCAACCAGACATAGGTCATAAAGTTAGAACAATCTCACGATTCACAGACATAAGCTGAAAAACAAAGTAATTCATCTTTCCGCCGTCCATGGTACAACATTTGGAACACTTCACCGTCCTTTCTCCAACAGGAAAACCAAAACTCTTTATTGCAAAATGAAGTAGTTCTTCTTACAACAAGTCTTCTAGTCTAGCTGGGAAAAAAGCCCCCTCTTTGTCTCTCTTCCCTAGTTTTATACAAAAAACAAAAATGCTTGGGTTGCCCAAAGTGACCTTTGGGCTCCCCAACGCTTCAATTTCTCTCAACCCTTTAGAAAATATTACATTATACAAAGTTTGACCAGTCCTTCTCATTTGGAGGGGCCCGCTTGGTCTTCCAAAAATTTCCTCCATGCTACTGCCTCCTTGGCGAGTCCTTCAAACGATTGGGGTTCTAGGAATTGTATATTCAGCTCGAACTTATCTGCCTGGTTCTGAATAGCTTCTATCCTGGCCTTGTTTAGGTGCACTTGTTCCTCCAATAGCTGAATACTAATAGCTGCATGTCCAATTTCATTTTTCAGGATCGGCTCATCCAGGGCTCTGATACATTGGACCTTGGCTTCATCCTCATGCTGCCTTGTCTGCAACATCCCTGTAATTGTATCATGATCAGGGAATTCATGCAACCTATGTTCAGCCTCCACTTGACAGCGATTATAGGTGACCAGGGCTCTTCTAAAGAACTCTGTACATGCTCCCTTCGTTTTCTTCACTGCCTTCTGAAAATCCTCTGCAGAAATAACAGCAAACTTAATCAGATCGTGGTCCCGCTTCAAAGCCTGCTTGTCTTTAACTGGTAGCTCAGCTGGGATTTCTTGATCATCTTCTACTCTGGTTATCCTTGAAGTTAGCACTTCCAGGATGTCTTGTGATCTGTCCACGAAATAAGATTCCGTATTTAATATTTCATCCAGCCGGCCATCAATCGGCAGGATTTGACACCTTTCTTCTTCCAAGGCCGTTTGCAGTTGCAGCATCCTTGCCTTCTGAGCCAGGATATGATCTTTGACTGGCTGCAGATCTACCTGCTGCTCCTTGGCTGCCTTCAGCTGCTCCTGCAGATCTCTAACATATAAGGTATTGGATTCATAGATGTCCTTCTGCTGCTCCGTCAGCTCTTCTATCTTTGTTTTCATTTGTTCCCTTTCGTCCTTTAAGTCCTGAATTTCTTGATGTGCCTTACTCAAGGATTCTTGGGTAGTTTCTTTCGCTTGTGCTTCCTGCTGGATAATATGAATTTCATGCTTTGTGACCTCCACCTCTTTGAGTGCATGCTTGTATTTTCTCTTTAACCTGTTGCTCTCCTCCCTCTCCCTTCTCAAGGTGTCCTTCAGCTGAGCGGAGGTTTTCTTGGTCGAGTCCATCTCTTTCATCATTTGATCCACATTGTCCTCCGTAGCGTCTAGTGCTGCTCTGCCAGCCCTTATGACAAACTTGGGGTCTTTATCCGTTCCGACCATCACAGCTTTGTTGGTTATCATAGTGCTGGCCATCCCTTCAGCCCCTACCTTTTGCTCAGTTCTTCTCATGATTCTTTTGGTTGCCCTGTCGTAATACACCGTGCTAAAATCAGGGACCTCTTCCCCTTTGTTTGGTGTAAAGGGTATTAACTGGAGCATAGGGGTGGAAGGAATGATGGTAGTGGACACTTTCATGGTCTGCACCTCAGGGTTTTCCCCACCCTGACTTTGTTCTACTTGTGATCCAGAATCCTGCTGCTGTGTCGTCTCTATCTTCTTGGCCTCTTGTTGCCGAAGCTCTTCCTATGTTTTCTTCTGAGCTTCCTCAGCTGCTTGCTTTACCTTTTCAGCTGCTTCCTGGGCAGCTTTCTTCTTTTCTTCTTCTCCCCTCTGGGACCATTCTGTATCTTCTTGCTCTAGTCTCTGGGCTTCTTCCCTGATTCTTTTAGCTGTTTCTTCAGCCCTGGCCTGCTCAGCTTTCTCCTGCTCAGATCCACCTTGTGGTTTGAGCCTCTTACCGAGCACTGTCATGTTAGCAGCCCTCCTGAAAACAGATTCATCCCTGTCAATGTGATGAGTGTACTCATAAAATACTTTGTGTTTCTTGCAGTGTTCTGTCATTCTCTCGTGAGTATCATTCCGTCTAAAGGTCATCTCCCCGAAACGGAACTTTTCTAGTTCCTGTATAAACTCAGGAGCCTGCTTCACATTTGCAAAGCTGCAACTACCTAGCTTGAAAGGAAGGGGAGGGTAGGAAGATTTCTTCTTCTGGAATAGGAAATGCCCAACTCCATCTATATACACTTGTCTGACAGCTTCTTTGTGTATGATATAATCTGTTGCATACTTGGGCAACAGATAAGGGGACTTTGACCCACCAAACATCCTCAAATACATTCCATTTTCTGTCAAAAAATAGTCACCAAATTCTTCTATGACCTGCATGGCATCCTCTGACATATAGTTGGATTCCTTTTTGAATATGAGAGTAAACAGAGGCATGATGAACTGTTCACAGATCTCTCGGTAGCAAGTATGGTATTGATTGACTCCCAACATTTTATATGCTACATATACGGGCATCCTATTCTTCTCCCAAACACATTTAAGCCCGGGAAAGACTAGTGGCACAGTATGCAATCAAGTAGGATTGAGCTCATGTAAAATTCAGACCTTCTCCGTTCCTTTCCTTCTGAAGCCGCAGCCACACAGGAGGAGAGGTTGCTGGAGACTATGCTCGCCCAATTGAAAATGGTTCCTTCTGTTGCTATAAAAAACATTATGGGCACCCATTCTAACTTAAACAATCTGCCATTTTCCCTTCCAAAGATTCTGTTTAACATTAAAGCTATGAACCGGTAAGTGGGCCTGAGAGTGGCTGTGTCATAATCTTCAGTCACCCTGTGTCGGAAGATCTTGCCCGGTAAGAGCATTCTTTTCAAGGTCTCCACAAAGTCCATCCGGAGATCATCCAACCATCTATCTGTAAGGAAAAGTTGAGGCTCTGGGAGATGGTAAGCTAAAGCTACATAACCAGGGCTAAACGCAGCATAGCCCTGGACATCGACGTTACAGATGAGCATTGAATTGTGGTTTGTATGCGGTAGCACCCATCTCATTAACTCGGAACACGGAAACAACTCAGGCCTGGTGGCGACCTTCATGATAGCTGACTTCTCTATATTTGCATATATGGGTGCCTCCTCTAGCCCCATATCCGGGACTTCTCTTCGGGAGATCATCCTGTAAATATCTCCCCACTTGTATTCTGGCTCCACCCCTGTGACACATTGAGTGTCCTCATAAATGTATTCAATTTTTGTTTCTACTTCTGCGGCAGGAACCTCCTCTACTGCTGGGGCCTTCTTTCTCTATCTTTTGGACATCTTGAAATATTCCTGCAATGCAAAACATCATGGTATGAAGCCATTCAGATTTTGAAAATGTTAAGAAGTAGTTTATTCTTTCTCCATTTGTATATGTGGCTACAATGGTATCAGTCATAGGTTCTTTATATTGCAGAATTTGACCTTAGTTATGCCATTTGTTGAGCTATGCTATCATCTTATATCAGTGTAACACATATATGCATAACCAACCTACATTATGATTATTTGAACTTAGCAGCACAAAACTCAACCCATCTCT